>ML685946.1:2072800-2100826 GCA_007922175.1 Pelusios castaneus | reverse complement strand
CTCCTAAATGGCCCATTAAGGAAGCTCCCAGGTATAGTGGGCTCAGGCTATGTACACACGAGCATACTTGTCCCACAATAAGTTATTGCGGGACAAGTAAAGCGCTATAAATATAGCGCTTTTTCGCATGCACACGTGCACTTTGTTTCGCAAAGGAGCATTCACCCTTGGAATGCTCCTTTACGAAAGAAGAGCAGTGCATGGTGGGCACCTGTCCCACCATGCACTGCCCACAGCCAGCCCCCTAGCCCAGCTGCAGGGCTTCCGGTGGCAGGGGGGGCTGCATTGCCAGCTTTAAAGCGGCGGCTTCAGCTGATTGCCGCCCCAGCCGGGGGATCGCGTGGCCGCAGAAGCTCCCCCGGAGCTCCTGCGGCCAGGCGAACCCCTGGACTGTGCTGGGGGGCTCCGAGCCGGGGGATCGCGTGGCCGCAGAAGCTCCCCCGGAGCTCCTGCGGCCACGCAAACCCCTGGACTGTGCTGGGGGGCTCCCAAAAAAAAGCTTTAAAACGGGGCTCCAGCTGACTGCGGGAGCCCATATGTCAATTTCACTGCTCAGCTAGAGCAGTGAAATTGACATGTTGACAGCTCCGATGTCCCAGAGTGGCATTGATTGGCACTCTGGGACATTTCCGGAGGCCAATCATTGCGCTGTGAGCATACACACGAGCTCAAACGCGCAACAGATGATCCGCAACAGCTGTTACCACTCTCGTCGGAGTGGTTGTTGGATTGCGCGACAACAAGGCACTTAACGCGCAAGAGCCCTGTTGCACGTGTGTACGCCGTTGTTGCTATCACGCGGTAATGAGCTTTAATGCGCGATAATCTGATCGTGTGTACAAGGCCTCAGTCAGTATGGCATGACAGGCAGACTCTCGCAAAATAAATTTATCTTTCTGACCTGTCATAGAAAACCACCCACTATTTACTCCTAACCCCACAGGTCATTCAATTATTTCAGTGCCATGTTTTGTAAGAGGGCATAAATACACAAATGAGCACAGCACTCTCCCCGTGGCTTCCTGTGCTCCTGAGTCCGGCACAATCACAAAATGCCCCGTAGCCAGCCTCGGCACGCTTGCTGCATTTGGCAGACAAGCATCACAGACACCATTTCGGGCCAATCTGGACAGTACCCATGAGTTAGGCCTGTTATTCAATGATAAAAACACTTTACACAACATGAAGTCAGATGGTGGAACTCAGTCATCTTCCAGAAATGCCCCTCCCTATACATTGGACAAACAAGACAGTCTCTGAGCAAAAGAATAAATGGCCACAAATCTGACATAAGAAATAACATTCAAAAACCAATAGGGGAACCCTTGGACCACCCTGCTCACTCCATTGATGATTTGCTAATAGCTGTGCTCAAACAAATGGATAACAAATCAAAGCCTCAAACAGAAACTACAGAATTGGAATGCATACATAGATTTGACTTGTGAACTCAGGGTTTACCAAAGATTATGGGTTCTTGTCCCATTACAACAGGTAATTTTGCTTTCCTTATAGACTCATAGACTTTAAGGTCAGAAGGGACCAGTACGATCATCTAGTCTGACCTCCTGCAAAATGCAGGCCTCAAGACCTCACCCACCCACTCCTGCAATAGGCCACCAACCTAGGACTGAGTTATTTACCTCCTTAAATCATGATTTAAGGACTTTAAGATACAGAAAATTCACCGGTAGGTGAACCATGCCCTGTGCTACAGAGGAAGGCGAAAAAACCCCCAGAGCCCAGGCCAATCAGCCCTGAGGGAAAATTCCTTCCGGACCCCAAATATGGCGATCAGTTAAACCCTGAGCACGTGGGCAAGTCTCAACAGCCAGTTACCCAAGAAACAATTCTCTGTAATAACGCAGAACCCACCCCATGTATTCTCCCCTCTTAGGCCACTTGTATATCCATCACACGTAGCCAAATATCAGTCAATTTCCAAAATAGGCTAATCATACCATCCCCTCCATAAATTTATCAAGCTCAGTTTTGAAAGCAGTTATGGCTTTTGCCCCCACAACTCCCCTTGGAAGGTTATTCCAGAACTTTACACCTCTAATGGTTAGAAACCTGCATCTAATTTCAAGACTAAATTTCTTGATGGACAGTTTATAACCATTTGTGCTGGTGTCCACATTGGTGCTGTACTCAAATAATTCCTCTCCCTCCCTGATGTTAATCCCTCTGATGTATTTATAGAGAGCAATCATATCTCCCCTCAGCCTTCTTTTGGTTAAGCTAAACAGGCCAAGCTTCTTGAGTCTCCACTCATAAGGCAGGTTTTCCACTCCACAGATCATCCTTGTAGCCCTTCTCTGCACCTGTTCCAATTTGAATTCATCCTTTTTAAACATGGGGGACCAGAACTGCACACACTATTCCAGATGGGGTCTCACCAGTGCCTTGTTCAGCGGAACTAACACCTCCCTGTCTCTACTTGAAATACCTCTCCTGATACATCCTAGAACCGCATTAGCTTTTTTCACGGCCACATCACGTTGGCAGCTCATAGTCATTCTATGGTCAATCATTACTCCCAGATCCTTCTCCTCCTCAGTCCGTTACAACTGATGCGTCCCCAACTTATAGGAAAAATGCTTGTCATTTGTCCCTAAATGCATGACCTTGCACTTCCCATTATTAAATTTCATCCTGTTCCTGATACTCCAGTTTACAAGGTCATCCAGATCTCTCTGTATGGTATCCCGATCCTTCTCCGTATCGGCAATACCTCCCAACTTGGTGTCATCCACAAACTTTATTAGCACATTCCCGCTTTTTGTGCCAAGGTCAGTAACAAAAAGGTTGAACAAGATCGGTCCCAAGACAGATCCCTGAGGGACTCCACTGGTAACCTCCCTCCAGCTTGACAGTTCACCCTTCAGTATGAGCCGCTGTAGCCTCCCTTTTAACCAGTTCCTTATCCACCTTACTACATTCATATTAATCCCCGTCTTCTGTAACTTAACTAATAACTCCCTATGTGGAACTGTATCAAATGCCTTGCTGAAATCTACGTAAATTAGGTCCACCGCATTCCCTTTATCTAAAAAATCTGTTATCCTTTCAAAAAAGGAGATCAAGTTGGTCTGGCATGATCTCCCTTTTGTAAAAGCCATGTTGTATTTTATCACAGTTACCGTTATCCTCTATAGCCTTAAGTACTTTCTCCTTCAAAATTTTCTCCAAGACCTTGCATACAACCGAGGTCAGACTAACAGGCCGGTAGTTACCCAGATCATTTTTATTCCCTTTCTTGAAAATAGGAACTACATTAGCGATTCTCCAGTCATACGGTACAACCCCCTAGTTTACAGATTCATTAAAAATCCTCGTTAAAGGGCTGGCAATTTCATGAGCCAGTTCCTTTAGTATCCTCGGATGGAGATTGTCCGGACCCCCCGATTTAGTCACATCCAGCAGCTCAAGTTTGGCTTCTACCTCAGATATGGTAATTTCCACTTTCATGATCTCATTCACATTAGCTTCCCTACCTCTACCCCCCAGCTCAACTTCACTCTCATTGAAAACAGATGCAAAGTACTTATTTAGACATTCAGCCATGCCTAGATTATCCTTGACCTCCACCCCATCCTCAGTTTTTAGCGGTCCCACTTCTTCTTTGTTTTTTTCCTATTTATATGGCTAAAGAACCTTTTACTATTGGTTTTAATTCCCTTCGCAAGGTCCAGCTCAGCTTGACTTTTTGCCTTTCTCACTCTCTCTCTACATGTTCTGACCTCCAAAAGGTAGCTTTCCTTGCTGATCTCTCCCCTTTTCCACTCCTTGTAGGCTCTGTGCTTCCTCCTAATCGCCTTTCTGAGATGCTTACACATCCAGCTTGGTCCACAGCTCTTGCCTATGAATTTTTTCCCCTTCCTTGGAATGTAGGCTTCAGATAGTTCATGCAACTTTGATTTGAAGTGATTCCAAGCCTCTTCTACATTTACATTCCTGAGTTCTTCTATCCAGTCCACTTCCCCAACTAATTCCCTTAATTTTCTAAAGTTAGCCTTTTTAAAGTCAAAGATACTGGCCTCTGATTTATTTTTGTTTATCCTTCCTTGACCCCCACTCATCTCCTTGCTAATTGTTCTACTCAACTGTTTGAATCCTAACTGCTTTGATTTGCTGTTACAGTCTGACCTGATCTTATGACTTACACTTCCCTGCATTTATTTTGCTCCCACTCTGTAAGACCCCATGTTCAAGCGGTCTGATGAAGTGGGATTTTCTCCCACAAAAGCTCATGCGATAAATAAATCTGTTAGTCTTTAAAAGTGTCACTAAACTCCTTGTTTGTTTTAAGTTGCATAGCAATGGATGCCTTCACTAAGGGACTGTACACTTAAGAGCAGTAAGCTAACCCTATTAGTACTCCATTGAAAGATAACTTCCAGATGGAAGCAATCAAGATTGTGCTTCAGTTCAATGGTGAGAAACTATTACTTGACTGCCAGTTTCTAGGGATAAGTAGTTTGAAAGACGGCCTCTTAGTTAGATTCAATCTTGAACTGGCTCAGCAGCAAGAGAAAGGTGTTACTCCTGTAGGAACCAGCACCCGCTGTGTGGGAAATGAGCTCATGCCAGTTACAAGTGGGAAGTGTATCCACTTTCACCAGGTTGTCCTCCCAACACGGTCAACAGAAAGAAGATCAGCTTGTTCTCTCACTCCTCATGGCAGAGTTGTCCAGGTCAGGGAGCTTTCCTTCACACACCTTTCCTGAACAGACTGGCTATTAAATATTCTGCTCCAGTGATGCGTGTTCCAGAAGTTTACTGGACAGTCAACATACCTCTGTCTGGGCTGTGCCTGTTCTGTTGATAAAGGAAGAACTCCAGACTCCAGAGCTGCGGAAGCTTCGTCTGACGAAATGGGATCTTCTCCCAGAAAAGCTCGTGCATTAAATAAATTTGTTTAGTCTTAAAAAGTGCCAAAGGATTCCTTGTTTGTTTTGCTGACCTCCAGAGCTGTCATCCCTGTCCCTTTCGCAAGTACTTTATTGCTCTTTATGGGATCAGCCCCTTAGGTTCTCTCGCTGGTTAATTGCTCCCCTCGTGCCCAGTGAGAGGAACTGCTAACTGAAACTTGCACTGCGAGCTGATTTCCCTGGAAGTGCCATCACTCTTTACAGTGTGGGTGACATCAGACTTGTAGGGTTCTGCCAGCTATAAAACTGTACACACGCAAGGCAGGCAACCCCAGCGCTTAGACCTCTGGCCCTCCTGAGTCAGGCTGATTTATTTTGATGTCAGTAATGGGGTCTAACCACACAGAGCAGGATCGGTAAGAGAAAACCAGGCTAAGATTAGTTTCCTATTATTAAGCTTTTGAAAATCATAAACACCCAGAGTGAGAGAGTGGGTCATATAATAGCTGGCATTCTGCAAGATGCTGAGCCCGCTGGCCCTGATTCGGCAAAGCACGTAGGCAGCCAGTGGGACCAGCCAAATGCTTAAAATCAAAGCATACACTGAAGTATTGTGTTGGATCAGGGCCCAAATGCTCAGCTCTTGTAGAGCTGAGCCCTGTAAGACTAGGGGATCAGCAGAGATCTCTGAGAAGGATCCCAAATTCTAGACATTCATAGAAGAAAGGGACCACACTCACCACCCCGATCTCCATAGCACATTCCTTGGCTCCACACCCCACCCCAGCATGCTAGCTGAAATAACCTTATAAAGGCTGCTACTAAAGGAACCCAGCAGAGTTTTGCCTTGACAACTAGTAGGGTGGATGACTAACTTGGCAGCTGGTTATCAATTATAAGACCAGCCACCCAGCCATACTAACATAGCCCTATACATCAAGTGGACTCAGCCCACATTAGGGCTATGCCCACACTGGCAAGTTAGTTCAAATTAAGGAGGCTTAATTCGAACTAACTAAAGTCATGGCTACACTAGGCTTTAATTAGTTCGAATTAAGGGCTTCCTTAATTCGAACTAAACTTCGAATAGGGCTTCAGAAGTAAGGGTTAATTCGAACCCTAACTAGTTTGAATTAACCAATGTGGCCATGTTCATTCGAATTAATTTCTTAGTTTGAACTGACCGGCCCATTGAAATCAATGGCGATCGCTATTTCGAACTAAGCAAGTGCCACGATTGGCACTTGCTTAATACGAACTAATTTTTTCTAGTTGGAATTAAGCTAATTCAAACTAACTAAAAATACTTTGAGTTAGTTAGTAACTAATTCGAACTAATTTTAGTAAGTGTAGACATGGCCCAGGAGACTACGCTGCCTATAACCCTACTAAGCTTCACTGAATACTTCATTGAAACCTATTTCTCACTATCCGCTTGGAAAAGAGAAAAGGCATCTGGAGGCTGACTGACCTTGAAAGGGGAGTTCATAGAATCGTAGAACTGGAAGGGGCCATGAGAGATCATTGAGCCCAGTCCCCTGCTCTCCTGGCAGGACCAAGTATCCTCTGAAACCAACCCTGACAGGTGTTTTTCCAACCTGCTCTTAAAAATTCCCAGTGCTGGCATTTCCACATCCTGCCTAGGCAACTAATTCCCATGGTTCATCACCCTGATAGTTAGGAATTTTTTTCCTAATGTTGAACCTAACCCCGCCTTGCTGTAATTAAAGCCCATTGATTTTCATCCTATCATCAGATGCTAAGGAGAATAATTTTTCTCCCTCCTCCTCATAACAACCATTTAGGTATTTGAAAATTATGAACACGTCCCCTCTCAGTCTCCTCTTTTTCATACTAAACAAGTCCAGTTCTTTAAATATTCCTTCATAATCAAGTATTCCAGAACTTTAATAATTTTTGTTGTTCTTCTCTGGACTTTATCCAATTTGTATAGATTTTTCTTGAAATAAGGCACCCAGAAATAGACATAGTACTCCATAATACTAAGCTGTGTGGAATAGAGCAGAAGGATTACTTCTCGTGTCTTACTTACGATACTCCTGTGAATACATCCCAGAATGATGTTTGCTTTTTCCCCCCCCCAACACTGTTACACTGTTGACCCGTATTTAACTTAGGGTCCACTATGTCACCCAGATCCCTTTCTGCAATCCTCCTTCCTAAGCGATCGCTGCACATTTTGTATATGTGCAACTGACTGTTCTTTCCTAAGGGGAATACTTTGCATTTGTCCTTATTGAATTTCATCCTGTTTACCTCAGACCATTTCACCAGTTTTTTCTAATCATTTTGAATTGTGATCCTATCCACCAAAGCACTTGCAACCCCTCCCAGTTTGGTAACATCCACATACTTAATAAGTGTACTCTCTCCACCATTATCTAAATCACTGATGAAAATATTTATCAGAACGGATCCCTCTGGTATCCCGCTTGTTAGGCCCTTTCAGCATGACTGTGAATCATAGAATCAAAGAAACTGGAGGGGACCATGATAGGTCATCAAGTCCAGTTCCCTGCACTCATGGCAGGACCCAGTGCTCCCATTAAACCACCCCGGACAGGTGATTGTCCAACCTGCTCTTAAAAACCTCCAGTGTAGGAGATTCCCCAACCTGCCGAGGTAACTTATTCCCAGTGTTTAATCACCCTTACAGTTAGGAATTTTTTCATTGGAGATTTTCCTATTGCTGCAGAGTCTGTTCTCCTTACGGAGTATTTGGGAATTCTCGGCAGTTCAGATAGCGCACCCATCCAACATAAGAACTGCAGATATGTTTCTAATGCAAACATGAATACTGGAGAATTGGAGATCTGTTTTTTTAAGTTTAGGATCCAAGTCCCCCCTCCTACTAGAAAACAATTCTCAATTCATTCTTCCATGTAGTTTACATATGGAATCTGTTTCTACCATCTGGCACATGATGCTGTGTTAGGCCATTCTTCTGATGCACGTCATCCTAATTTTCCAAAAGAGGAAGTCAAGGTATTTGAAACAATGTAGATTTTAATACGCAAAAGCAGTCCTCCTGCACCATGCAAGCAGCATTCCGACCTACCTCCGCCCCCATCCCTCCCACCAACTGCCAAGCCAGAGCATGTCAAATGAGCAGAACATCTCATGGAAAAAATAAACAAATACTGTGCAAGAGAAAGGAAGGAACCCTCCTTTCTCCGGACAAGCACAGATACTGCCCTCTTCCCATTCTTTACATCCCCAGGAGCTTTTTTTTACAAGTTCAGCATGGTCCTACACTGATTCAAGCTGGACCAGTGACAGATCAGCAGAGCATGGGGCACATCTCCCTGAGGAAGGCGGCTTTGTCCTAATTCACAAAGACCTGGACTCTCTCCAGCTGAGCACTGTACTGCCCGAGTGTTATTTGCTGGCCTCCCTGTATTTATTTTTCTCCCCCTGCCCAGAGCAGCAAGCTAGCCAATACATAGTGAGGCTAACCTGTGAATTAACTCAGCACCAGGAGGGCACAGACTGCAGGTAAAGCATCTGAGAAAAGGCACAAACTGAGCACCTCTCTCAAAGTTTGTACTGATGCTGGAAAACACAAGAGATTTCAGGAGAAGTTTTCAAAGCTGGATTCCATCAGTAGGTGTGGCCTGGCTGTCAGAAGCCCAGAGTTCTCTGGAACCTGCACTCAGCTCTAGGGAGGTGTCTAAAGCGGGGTTGCTCAATCCAGATTTGGGTGCCCAGGTTGAATGTTTTCACCAAAGCTTGTATAACAAACCATAACACACTGCGGATTACAGATCTACCCCCCAACAACTGTGAGATTGATTGAAGCTGATTTTTTCTATTGTGCTTTATGCAGCGTTTGCCATTCATGCCAGCCCCACTCACGCTGCAACCCACCTGCCAGCCTGGCCCAGAGCTGTCTCTCCTACCACACAAGATGTGGGGCTGGCCTGCCAGGATTTACCACAGTTCTGGGGAAGGAACAAGCAATCCCCATCTGCCAGCCTTAGCAGCCAAAAGAATTTGACCAGACCTCTAAACATGAGCGCTCAGGCTGCCAAGAGGGGATAAGGCAGCAACAACTCATTGCGCATTACTCCAGGACACGGCTTCCCAGATCACGTCTGCCATGCCAGCCCCAGCTATAAAGGAGTCCCAGCTGTGGCTCCTTACATTCCTGCTAATAGTCAAAGAGAGGCAGCAGAGAAAAAGGCAATGCATTGGTGGAGAAGCCTGGAGATCTGCTTCTGCGAATCCGCTCGACCACGGGGGTTCACCAACTCTCTCTCCCTCTCTCTCTCTCACAAGGGTGGTGTACAGAAAGCCAGCAAGGAAGGGGCTGCTGTGAAGGAACTATTCCTAAATGTGGCCCTGCATTGACAGCATAATCTCCACAGGGGAGGGTGAAAGAGAGCAGACCGGCCCCAGGGCAGCTCCTAATACAAAGTGTGAACCAGACAGGTGCTAAGTTAGCTCGTGTATTGAAATTCCAAAGGGGTAGCCGTGTTAGTCTATTGTAGAAAGACAACAGAGTCTTGTGGCACTTTTAAAGACTAACAGATTTATTAATCGCATGAGCTTTCGTGGGAGAAAATCCCACTTCGTCAGACGCTCTTTAGGCGGGGAGTTAAAGCAGGAGATTAGGCCGGTACTGAAAGAACACTGGCGTGTGCACGGCCCCAAGAACTAACCCTCCAGCTCCCTGGTCACAGCCCCGACGCAGGAGACTTGTTTTCAAAGGAAATGGGTTGGCACATCTTGGCCCCTGCACCAGCTCAAGTGTCAGGCAGGATTCAGAAGGCCTTGCTTCCTGAAACACATTTGGCATTTTAACCCTAGCTGCAATAAGTCAGCAAAAGCCAAGAGGGTGTCATGAGCCGGCAGGGAACAATTACGTTTACACCTTGCAGCAAAGGACTGAAAAGAGATTTCATTTACTGCTCTCTGCATTACCTGCAAACGGCTGTAGGCAAACTAACCATCAGTAAGATTGCATGAGGACATGGCCACAGAGTCTCACAATCCACTCCGAGATACCCATTCTACCACCTCCTGGGAAGATCTCTCCTACCTTCAGCGCAGCTCGCATTTCCCCTCTCCATGCAGGCTCCTCTCTGATATTCTTCACATTGGGGGGGTTTCAAATATCTGTATAGTGTCGCCTGCATCTCATGTCCCACCACCCACTGACCACGTCATGGAAGAGGAGACCAGGGGGGAGATAAGAAATTACTGGACCAACTTCTGCTGGAGAGAGAGACCTAAAGAAGAACTCTGTGCGGCTCAGTAAAGATATTCCCTCCCCACCTTCTGGGACTAGCGTGGCTCTAACAACACCGCCTGCCCCAATAGAAGAGGCGCTTAGTTACCAGCACCTAATGCAGGAGGTGTTTTGTCCCTATGGAGCACAATCACACGGCCGTCTCCACCAGCCTGATGTGTTCCTTCCTCACCCTGCAACACACGGTCAGGTCAGCCCTCCTCCTTTCCCGCAGCGCTGTAAGACCCCCGGAGGCTCCTGGCACCAGTAAGTAGCAGCTCCTGGTGCATCTCTTCTCTCTGCAGTGCCTCCTACTGGAAGCAGCTGATGCAGACGCCGCTTTCTCCTTTTCTGCAACGCAGATGCGGTTGGAAGAGAGGAGGGGCCCTGCCTGCTCTCTGAAAGTCATCACTTAAGGACTGTTGCTCTGCCCCACAGACAGCTAGCTGGCCCCTCTGCCAATGCAGTGCATGGTTGTCATGCACACGTACACGCACACAACACGCCCCGCCAGGGCAGCTGTCAATGCACTGCACTGCCGGGAACAAGACGGCCGCAGTGGGGATGCTAGAGCTCCAGGGGTCCAACCTCACCAGCCTCTTATTGTACGCAGACCCTTTGTGCTACTCAGGCAATGCAAAGGGAATCAAAATTACCTCTGGGAGAGAGGGCTTTGTGGGTGCACCCCAGCTCCCTTGCCCAGCAGCTCTGGGGCCCGTGTGTGCTGGGAGGAGGCAGAGAAGAAGAGTGGTTGGGGCACTCTGTGTCCCCGCTGGCTGCAGTCCTCAGATTTAAGGCAGGGCAGGCCGCAGGCTGAGAACACAGGAATCGTAAGTGGCTGCCAGCTCCCAGTTTCCCCTCTTGGCGCGTCCCCCATGTCTGATTGAGGCGGGGAGCCACCTTCGCTCAGGGCACCTGGGCCCTGCTCTTGCTCCAAGGGGCTCGCAGGCACGGCAGTGGTCTAAGCGAGGCTCTTCTCGCCCCGCTGCAGCCCGTCTGCTGCGCCTGGCAAGGCTGGCTGAGCCACAGGAAGAGGTGCGGACATCTTGGGGCTTGGCCCAGGTCCTCCGGTTCTTTCCACATTTGATGGTTTCACTGGGGAGTGTGGGAGCTTCACATTCACCGGACATTAGCCACAGCCTCCCCGCACCTTCAGCCCAGCTACTGGCCTGCTCTAGTGAGGACGCTGCCCAGCTGGGTGGAGATGTCAGCGTACCACAGACAGGTAGCTGAGCTGGGGGGCGGAGACCATGTGCATGGCCCAGGAGATTTCAATGACTCATTCAGGGAGGAGATCTGACCTCACCCACCTTCCACCTAATCCCACTCTCATACCCTAGAAAGGCCCCATCCTCTGCACCTGCAGCCCACTCCACCTGAAGTTCATGCCTTGTCTGAGCTATGGCCTCTTCTCCCTTCATTCCCTCCAGGTTCTGCTCTGCCTTTAGTGCCCCCTGCCCTTGTGCCTGGAGGGGACAGCCAGAAGTCACGGGAAAAGGCCTGAAACTTCAGCCATTGCTTCCCGCCCTCCCTGCTGGTCTCCCGGCACAGGGAGGGCAGAGTGGAGCGGCTGAAGACGGGGGCCCATGGACAGCAATCTTTAGCCAGCCTCCCACCACTCCGAAGCGTGACTGAGGCTGTGTCTAGACTCCAGAGTTCATTCCACTGATCTGTAGGGTTCTGCCTCCCAAGTCAAGCTAACAGGAGCTGCACTTACCCTACAGATGGCAGGCAGGTGTTGCAGGGCTGTAATTGGGGACTGGTTTGGAAAACACCAGACATTTGCAGCCATGACTTCAGAAGCCATGCGATGCTGAAAACAGTTCATCCTTGTCTACACTTGCGGCTCTCCCATGTTCAGTGCCAGTGCATCTGTACACATTGCTGACTGACGATCTCAGCAACAGGTCTTTGGCGGTCATGTAGACAAGGCACAAGAGTGAATGTGCTGCTCAGTGTGCTTCAGAAATGAACAAGGACTCTGCACATTCTCCAAAGGGCTGCTTTCAGCAGTGACAGCTTGGACAGTCTCAGGCTACGTACACACGATAAACTTATCCCGCAATAAGTTATTGCGGGACAAGGAAAGCGCTATAAATATAGCGCTTTCTCGTGTATACACGTGCTGCTTCTCTCACAAAGGAGCATTCACCGTGTGAACGCTCCTTTGCGATAGAAGAGCAGTGCATGGTGGGCACCTGTCCCACCATGCACTGCCCACATCCAGCCCCCTAGCCCTGCTGCAGGGCTTCCGGTGGTGGCAGGGGCTGCGTTGCCAGCCCCCACTGTCACCCGAAGCCCCGGGCTGAGCTAAGGGGCTGGCCCGAACCAGCTGCCCTCGCCAGTTTGGGCCAACCCCCTAGTCCAGCTGCACGGCTTCAGGTGCTTCGCCTCCCACCACCCGAAGCCCGGGAGCTGAGCTAGGGGGCTGCAAGGCTTTGGGTGGCAGCGGGAGCGGCGGTGCCTGCCCCTGCCACCACCCGAAGCCCTGGGGCTGAGCTAGGGGGCTGGCCCGAACCGGAGTGGGCAGTCGGTTCGGGCCAGCCCCCTAGCTCAGTCCAGGGGAGCCGCCAAACCAAGCAGCTCCCATAATACTCAATTTCACTGCTCTGCTAGAGCAGTGAAATTGACATATTTGACAGCTCCAATGTCCCAGAGTGGCCTTGATTGGCACTCTGGGACATTTCCGGAGGCTGTCTGATCCGCAAAATGTGTACACACGGGCATTACCGCGGAACAGCTGTTCCGCAGCAATGCTACCACTCTCGATTTGAGTGGTTTAACTGTTGCGCGGCAAGACGGTGTTGCCGTGCAACAGGGAAATTGATCGTGTGTACGCTACTAGCTTTACTGTGTGGTAAGGAGCCTTACCGCGCAATAAAGTAATCGTGTGTACATAGCCTCAGCCTTGTCACTAATTCTGAAAGACTCCTCTAGGGTTCAGAGCCCAATTTGAATGGGAATAGCTTAGAAAATCCTGGCCAAAATGCTCTTCAAAGTTAGCTGAGCAGCTATTCCTTACTGAGGACTAGCCAAATGCCAGTGTGACATTTGAAAGTTAGGGAGTGTCAATTTTAATGCAAAACCGCCAACCCACAGGCCAAAAAGAAAAGAAAAGCAAGGACATGTCTGGGTCATACTCAAAAAAAGCTGAATGGAAATTATACAAACTAACCCAAACATTTCTTTTTGAGACTGAAACTATGCCTGGGAAGATTTTAATGCATTAGTCCCACCTGGAACTGAGTTTATCAGCCTGGATTATTATGCTCAATAAAGCATTTGCACACCATAAATTGATGTATTTATACATACACACAGGCATGCAACACATTACATGACATCCAATTCTGACTGAAGAGATTTGGGACTGCTCTGCGCTGAAAATGCTGCATCGATCCCCAGAGATCGCTACAATGAGATCAACTGAGTGGCCAGTGTAGACCTGCTCAATCAAGTCTGCAACTGCTCTCCCGTCGACTCCACCCCTCCAAGTGGAGTAACGCTGCGTTGACAGGAGAGCCCTTCAAGTTAATGCAGCCGAGTAAAGACACCGCAGTAAGTAAGAGTAACTCAGCTGACAGGAGATGCGCATTCTGCAGCACATAGAATGCACATCTCCCATTGATTTAGCACCGCAGTGTAGACTAGACCTTAGTGTAATCAGAGGGTGTGATTATTTTAACCTTTCTGTTGAGGATCTCGCAGAATAACAATCTGGTTTCCCCCACTTTCCATTTTTAAGATTGTTACTGGAGGAACTACCTGGGGAAAGGAACAGTCCAAAGCAAACAGTGAGCCAGCATGGCAACTGCTAACAGAATAAAAATACTGAAAAAAATTGACAGTAGCAAACTCCTGATCCGTGCCAAGGACATGGTGAATGATTGGCACTGAGCAAAACAGGCGTTAAAAATATCCCACACTTAGATTTAAAAAAGCAGCAATGGTTTAAACCCAGGATTGCCAATACTGAGGAAGGGCATATTCCCCAGAACTAAAATAGGAGCAAAAAATATTCTAAAGTATCAGTTGAAAACAGCTTCTGAAGATGAGAACAGACCCCAGTAAGCTGAAGAAACCTGCCTTCAACCTCACCACACTGAGCACCGCACAGTCCCTAGAGGAAGAGGTGCTCCCTGCCCTAACCATCACTGGCACACAAATTACCCACTCTCCTCCAAGCGAGCCAGTCTGATGAATGTGGAAATGTTACTCGCACCTCAAGATCTGTACCCGTAGTGGATCACCACCAAGAGGCAGGCCAGAGACAAGGCAGGTTTCTAACACAATGGTTAGGCTGAAGGCGTCCAGGCAGCGAGAGAGACTGAGTAGGGCAGGTGGGGGCACGGGGCATCTGGGAAGGCTTTCAGAATGCCCTGCACCCCATGACAGAAGCAGACTAGGGCTTGGATGGCAGCATTCTGCAAAGGGTGCATGCCTACGAATGAGACAGCCAGAAAGGAGAAAGATGCAGCCGCAACATGAAGGGCAGCCAAACCAGGGGCAGCCGGAGAGCCGGGGATGGGCGGTTTATAGGACAGATGGCAGAGGCTGGCGCTGGAAACGGTCAATTGTGCAGCGAGGTGGCATCCAAAGCCAGAAAAGCAAACAAGGTCGCCGAAACTCCACACCGATGGCACAGCCATGAGGCTGGCTGGCTGCGAACAGGCTGGGGGGTGCTGCTGAAGTTGCCCACATCCTGGTTGGAGGGAGGAGAGAGCAACTGCTGAAAGCAGCCCTCCAAATGGAGGAGGCAAGAGCGGAGGAGCTCAGAGCCAGGAGTGGTAGTCTGGGATCGTGGCAGAAGCACCCCTAGTGACTGCAGGGAGCAGAAAAAGCATCTAAGGAAGGGAGTGCTGGAGAGAAGCCCAGACGGTGGGAGACAGACAGATAGCTAACCAAGCACACAAACAGAGAGCTGCCAGCGTCACTCACAGACGCTGCCCTCACCTTGGCACCATAGCCAGTGAGTCAGAGCAGCGTCTCCGTCTGTCAGAGGCTGACTGATTTCTCTCCCCCATTCCTTTAGCCCCTCGCTCACCCACCAGCGCAGTAACCCAAGAGTACAAATTCAGAACCTCCTTTCTCGGCCTGCCTCCTTGCCTGAAACTGAATTCAAAGCTAAGCCAACCAACACATGGGGGCAAGATGGAAGCAAGGCACATTATTAAGAACCCCAGATACTAGTAAATAACCTCGCTGTCTCCTTCAGGTAACCGTGGCATTCTTGAAGCCTAAAAAACTGTAACAAGCCCCAGGAGAAGGACCAGAGAAAGCAGTGTAGGAGGAGACAGAGCCACACAGCATTTTGAAAGCAGGCCCACCTAATCTGATTCTAAGTAATCCATTCCGCATTTCTATCAGCCTCTGTTTGGCTTGTGACAGAAGACCTGTATCCACCCGTGTCAACCACAGCTCTGCCAAAAACCCAGTTCTGGCTACTCCTCTGTTACACAACCAATACTACTGCTGGCTCCGATGCCTTGTGAAGAAAGAAGGTGTGTGTGAGTCTCACATAGCACCTGGGGAAGCCCCACGCAAGAATGTATTCGAGGCTGCCACTGCCCTGACAGAATGGGCATGATAATCCAGCTAGGACAAGCAGTCTGGCTGCTGAGGGAGAGGCAGCAATGTAAATATCCACTGGGACAAATGCGCAGTAAATGCAGTTCCCTCTCTGGGCTTCTCCCTAGAGCTGGAGCAGAGAAATACAGGAGTTTCTGTAAGTCCCTGGCCCGAGGATCCCTGGGTACCCAGAAGCTGATGGAATGAGCCTGCCCAAGGCAGAGAAGCGATCATTTTGGAGTGAAGCCTGACACAAAGTGGGAAGATTTTCAGGGTGAGGGTAGAGCATGAAGAGCGAGGGGAGGAGTTGGACACACAAGTGTGGGCAGCAAGAGAGCAAGGAAGTGTAACTCCTATTGAGGGCAGCGTAATGATAGCTACACCATCCTGGCCTAAGGATCCCAGAGAAGAGTCCATATCAGGCTGGTGACACACAGCTTGCCAATCTGGATTCAGATCTGCCTCCTCCTGTTAACCCCCCTACTCCCCCCAGGTATGCCTGAGTGGCTGAACAAAGAGGGATGATCTCCTTCCTCCAGGAGAGCAAACACAGCTGGTGTGTGTAGCTCTGGAAATCCACCTGGGAAGGCAGCAGGCGACGGACCTTGCACAGGCTGCTTTTATCTGGTGCCCAAGAGGGACTTGGTGTGGCCCCCTGGCAGGAGGAAATGAATTGGGAGAAGGGCCCCGAGTCTAGGAGGTGCAGGGTGGAAAACACCCGGTAGCAGGACCCAGAGTCTAATGTTAGCAGGGAATCACTGGACCCGCCTGTGTGACCAGCAAGATGAAAAATGCTGATGAGTTCGCTGAGTGCACAGAAGAAAAGTTTCCCCATCTGAGCTGCCTTCCTCCCCACTGCAGGGCTGTGGTTTGAGGCTGAGCTCCCCCGAGTGGGCTAACGCAGCACTGCAGCCTCCCTGGACCTTCCTTCTTCCTTCAGCAAAGCCTGAGTCTTCCTCACAGGCTGTCTGCCCCCACCCACATCAACACTAGCCACCTCAAGGCAGCAAAGAGAAGTTACCAACGTCACCCTTTTTATGCCTCTCATACCTTACGAGCTGCTCCCTGTAAATCAGGCGCTTAGCTCATCTATGACACAGCACAGTCCTGTGACTGGTTCCCTGTCCCATGCTCCTGCCCCAGCCCCGCTGGGTGTTTGTGACTCTACACTCATCGGCGCGGGAGTTGTTTCCACTGTGTGTGTGAGCAGCGGCTAGCACAGCATGGCCCTGCTGTCTGCATTACCTACAGCAGTAGAGCTGTGACAAGGCAGAAGCCACAGGTAGCTGTACATTTCCCAGGTGCAAACCATGCCATTGACTCTGACTCTCCAGGGAGAGTCTGTCTCTGTGGACTTCAAGCACCAGCTGTCCTGCTTTCAGCCGTATGCAACTAAATAAAGACATTAAAAATGGATTGCTTCCATCTGGCCTTTATGTAGACCAGGAACTTAAAAGCAAGATTGTGTGGGGTAGAAATGGCTGAGCACAGTTCAAAAAAGCTGCCTGGATGGCAACCCTAGGCACCATATGGGAAAGCTAAGGGGACGTCAGCTTGTGATGGAGAATCACTGCTAGGGGTCAACATCCTTCCCAGGGACTAATAAACCTCCTCCATGGAAGCTTGGGGGGGTAGCACAGGTGATGCTTGCAATACCGAGAAACTGCGATTTTCCAGCCACGATGATCAAGCCAGGTTCTTGAGATGCAAGTCCTCGCGCAAGTTCAGAGACACCCTCCTGGAATCACAGCCCAGGAGATTTGTCCTGTGACTCGCCGATAGAGCAGGAGCACTGGCTAAGCACCCGATAACTGTGAAGCCCCTTGCAGTGCTACCAATAATAGTTAGCAGGACACAGCTAGCAGCTGGGCACCTGCTCTTTGCCTTTGATGATCACCCTCTCAGCACACATCCCACTGTAAAGAAGCAGTCAATTACCATCTGTGTTCCCCCCTTGTATTGCAGGCAGCCTATTCCATGTTGGAGCTCCAGGGACCACCACAATCCGGCACTTACCCCAAGTTAGCTGCAGTTCCCCCATCCCAGCACAACTTTCAAGGAATGCAAGATGTCCATGGTCTCTGTGAGAACTTATGCCCTCAAAATACACCTGCTCTGGGTGAAGGAGGTGTGGTTATTTCAAACAAGATCCAGGTGACAGCAGAAACTAGGAGGAACAATACCAGAGGCACAAATGCTGCCCTCAGCAAAGAGACACTCATCCCGACTGATCAACAGGAGACAGCTAAAGGCCCTGAGGATAACATTGCTGCCTTCAGCGCCAGAAGTGGCAGAGTGGGCACAGAGCTGCCAGCAGTGTAGCCCATCCATCACCACTACAAGAGAAGGGAAGAGAAGCTGTTCATTCCCTAAATCAAACCCATGCTTTCCATGCAATTCTTGACCTAACCATTAGGACCGCCTTCTAGAATTCATATGCAAATTTGATACCATCAACCTTGGTATGAATAAAGACTTGAACATTAAAAACATTAGACTTTAAATGGACCCGAGCACTCCTCCTTTGTTTTCCATCACTAACAGTGATTCTCACCTCTCTCGGCCTCACCACTTTCTGTGTGTTGTGTTTGAATCTACAACTTGTTTGATTTGCTGAAGTAACCTGAACTGATGCAGTGAAATGTAATCACAGGATTCATCTTCCCCTCCCTTACTGTAAGTTTTTTTCAATGTAAGTTTTCTCCACTCAGGCATCTGATGAAGTGGGACTTCACTCACGAAAGCTCATGCAATAAATAAATGTGTTAATCTTTAAAAGTGTTTGTTTTGCTAAACTAGATGGCTACCCCTTGGAACTTCTTCACAGAAACACTTCTTGTGGTTATTCCCACGGCCAGTGAGTCAGAGGCAAAGGAGGAGGGAGGGGAAAGTTTCTCAGGGTAGTCCAGATGTTCACATTCCATAGCTGCTTCATCATCCACTCTTGGCAAAAGGGGTCACAGGGTGATGGGCTGTCAGATCAACACTTGACCAGACATCTCAGCTTCATGAAGCAAATGTGAGCAATAAAAAAACCAAAGCTAAGCTCCTAGCCTCTGGCACTCCTGCATACATCGTAAATCACTAATTCCCACACTGCAGGCTCAGTCAGCTGAGAATTATTCACTCATGCTAGCAGAAAATGTCTTTGCACGGATCAGACTATGGTAAGGCATTTCACTTACACGATGTCAGTGGCTAAACTATGCCAACAGGAACTCCTTCTTCAAAGGGTGACCAAAGAGCTTAACTCAGCTGTGAGAGGCTTCACTGCCAGCTCCTGTTGTCCAGCACCATATGAAGGTCAGGCTCTATGGTTTGCAGACACCAAAAGCAGGGAACTTTGGTATGAATGGCTGCATGTCCAGTGGAGGGTTGGAGAGCTAGCAGAGTGCCACATGTGAAAACACACATTTGCCTTTTATTTACTTTGTCTTTATATTTTCCTCTGCTCAAAGCATTCTCAAAGGGTCTCAAAGCATTCTGGTGAAACTCCTCTTCATGCAGTCTGGACAAACTCTCATGCTTCCCTTGCTTAACACTGCAAGAACTGACCAGTGCCACAGCAGCCTAACATCCCACTCCTCTCTATCTTGATCCAAAGGCGGGAGTGCAAAGAATAAGAGGTACGCATTGTGGATTGACGTTACAACCCAGGGCAAAAAAGAAAAAGGCAGCATACCAGTAGTCAGTCATTTTAGTAGTCAGGGTAGTGAATTTGCTTCTAAATCACCTAGCAGAGGGCAGCAACAAAAATCACCATCAGAGCCTTGGTTGGAAGAGAACAAACCCAACATGACAGGAGAGGATGAAATGGGTTATTACTGTTCATATGTGTGAATAGACTCAATGTGCTCATGGTGAGCCTCCCTTCAGCCCACTGACACCTTCCTCTGCTGCTACCGTCCTTGCAGAGAGTACCAGGCTAGGCACTACAGACACAACCTGAGAATCATTAGCATTTAGCTTGTGCCACCCTCCTCCCTCTCCTGGGCCAGCACAGCAATCACAGCTGGCCTCGCAGAGCAGCAACGGCTGGCCAAACCTTTCATTAGATCAAGGGAGTGGTGGAAAATTAAGTCCCCTGGTTTTTAATTTTTTGGAGGGGGCGGTAGGGGCCAGGTGAGCAGTGGTGTCTGAATTGTTCATCCATGTTGGTTTCCATCATGCCAGCCAAGAAGCGTCCCTGTGTGTGGCGAGGAAGAAAGAAACACACCCATCTCCCTGACAATAGTGGGCGGGGGGGGGGGGGGCTCTCTTGTGCTCCTCACAAACCAGCACTGTGAACCTGACCTTCTCAGGGCTGAGAAATGGGTAAGAGGAAAAATCTGGCTGAATTCTCCACTGGGAAAGCTGAAACTTGAGCACAGAGATCCCTAAGAACAAAGCAATACCACTAATACTGTCTGATCTGTCTCTTCGGTCTGTGGGTGGACAGACGCTATAGACAAGACCCAGTCATCATTCACTGAATTAACACCAAAAAATGTGACCTGACTTCCATGGCAAGCAAACCCTTGTGCTCCAGAACAACACAAGAGGAATGGGCACAGCAGCCTGGGGAGACAAGAAACTGCACCTCCTTTCTGCCCCACTGGTCTCCAGTCAAAGCCACAGGCGTCAGCCCCAAAAGCATCAATCAAAAGGAAGAGTCTGAACAGAAGGTGGGGGGCCAGCAAATTGCAACTTTTCGAATCTCAGAAGACAGTTAAATATGGCCAGACACTGCACATCTGTATCATCAGTGTTCCACAAAGATCGGCAGCATAGGTCTATTTATAAACCAGGCCTAGCTGCTAGAGGACAGCCATAGTCTGCAATGTGAGACCAGACTGCAAGTCTTCAACAATGCACAGTTTACTCAAATTCAAAAGATAGGCTGTGTACACACACACACACACACACACCTCTCCCAAGTCACTCATGAAACAAAGCACACAGCAACAAAGAATTCACTACAGTTTCTGTACAACAGGCTGCAGTCATGGGCTAACATGTCCTTATCCAACCTTCCTGCTCCCTCATTCCACAGTACAAACACAATTGATTAGTGGGCTATGGCTGTTATAACTCACTGCCAATCATTACTTGGGTCAGGGATAGTCAATTATTTTTTGGCAAGGTCCAGACACCAGAGAAAATTAAAAATAAATAAATAAATAAATGATGACAATCAGTAAATAAAAAGGTGTTGAGGTTGGTGCAAACATGTCTAGTGGTCCAGATTTGGCCCGCAGTCTGCCTATAGACTATCACTGCTCTAGGACATTTGCTGATTTTGTTAGGAGCCTGTTTGATGAGAGAGGATTCAGGCTGGCTGCACTGGCAAAGGAAAACAAAAGCACTGTATACTATTTGTATTCATTTGCAGGAAGAAAAACTGAGACAAGGAAAGGCTTATGGGAATCACAATATACATCTAGAAATAGTCTCCAGCCCCAGGAACAGATATGAACATGGCATCCACTTTCTGCTTAGGAATGAGAGGGTGGAATCAGCTTGGCCTGCCACTCAGTGGCTTAAGCAAACATCTCCCCTGTCCTGGGAAGATGGAAGAGATGAAGATACATAGTGTTTCCCCCATTCCTCTCTGCCACCAGCTTTCTTCGAACAGTTTGTTTTATGACAAACCCAGAGGAGCACAAGCAAGTCTGAATGAACAGCAAAAGCTTAACTACCACCTACACCTCCATTTTGAAACTCAAGTTTAAAGCCCTCTGCTGAAGTCCAAGAAGATGAGATCTGGACCATAATTTAGGGGGTTATTTCACTCTACCTGTATTCATTTTTCACAGCACTGCAAGGCCAGAGGCTGAAAAGTAACATCCAAACACAACTAAGGTAAGTGAGGTTATCTGTAGGAGTCTCTCTGCAATCAAAGATTGTGATGATGCAAACTGCTCACATCAGTACAGTTTATATTCTATTATTACTATTACACACAAAAAAACCTGACGCAGTGGGATTACACCCACAAAAGCTCATGCGATAAATAAATTTGTTAGTCTTTGAAAGTGCCACAGAACTCCTTCCTTCTTTTGGTTTTAATGGAATAGACAAACATGGCTACCCCTCTGGAACGTGTTATTGTACACCTGCTCTTCCTTCAGGAGGCCAACAGATTTAAATTGGGCTCAGACATGCAAAGGAATACACAGAACTGACTGCTTAATGGAGGTTTTCGGGGGGGGGGGGGGGTGACCTGATTAAATATGCACCTGCAGAGGTTAGCTCTAACACTAAGTACAAGCATAATAGAAGATCTCAGTAGGCTACAGAATTACAGGCCTGACATCCCAAAAAGGTGATTGAAACCCAGCCAAATCCACAAGAGATACAGGCCACACTCAGTCTCACAGAAGGAACCCTCACACCAGAATGTTCAGCTCCCACCAGAGCAGTCTTTACCTGTTTGGGTTGATACAACGCTTCGTGAGTCCAAATCCAACTTCTTCACCAGCATTTTGGGATCGATCTTTGTCCCAGAGAAGATGGGGACCAAAAAATCCCAGTCCTGAGTCAAAGACAAAATTAAACATGCACTTTAATATTAATAGTAATAAAACAATGGCAAGATTCACTCCTACTCTGCAACACCCACCACCTCAAAGCCCATAGACTCACAGTATGTTAAAGGTGTGCCACGCTTCAGCGGAGAAGCTCAGCCTGCAGGTTTCCAGCTCAACAACTTTACTACAAATATGGATGGGTTAAGGACATTTAACGATAGCCACCAATAACCACCAGTGGTGTGGTTTGGTTTGGCTTGGCTGTCCAAGACAATTCAGGCTGGAAGCAGGGCTGAAAGTCTCAAAGATAAGGCTTCCCCACTATATTTTCAACATTGCCAGATTTCAGAACAGCATTTCCATATAGAATCCCATGGTCACTCACAGATAAAACCAAACCACATCATATTCCCTGTGAGCAAATGCATAATGCTTTTATTATCCAAAAGAATCCCACCTCCGTTCTCAGAGGAATTGTGGCAAACAACCAGAGTACAAAGGCAAAGAGGATGATAGGTGCTTAGTGTGTTACTTGTTAGCTCTGTGTGTTACTGAAAACAGGGCATGGTATCCAGTCTCTGTGATCCACCCCACCCCCACCCTCTGCTTGTACCAGAAACCAAAAACAATGAAAAGGCAGTAGGAGGACACACCTAAACCCTTCCAAACAAGGGTGATGGAATTAAGGCAACTCCCCTAGCCTCATCTACATTGAAGATGAGAGCCATTAGCACACTGAATGGACAGCAGAAAACTTCATTTGCATCAAGGATGGGACCAAAATTAGCATGCTGAATGGACAACCAAGCTCCAAGGCAGGAATCGCACTGAACTTCAGACTGGCAAAGCAGGGAAGCACTACATGATGGGGGATCTCTGTTCCTGAGGCTAATGAACCCAGACCTGCACACACACAGCTCAGCAGCTATCTGAGCTATTCTAGTCAATAGACACTTTATTGATATCCAAAATACTGAATCTGCCTGATTGCATGGGAGCTCCCTTGAAGGAACACCACCCATAGGCAGGACTGATCAGTTCCTATTGTCCAGCTAAACAAAACAACTCTGGTATACTCCCTTAAGTCATTATGTACCCCAAAACAACCATAGTATTCTGCCTTGAACCATTGTTTCTTCCCTACAAAAATCCCCTGCCCAAGGTCAAAAACCTCTGTTCTGATGCCTGCATCTATTCTGATGCCTGGATCCAAACCTGCATCAGTTTCACTGGGACGTCACTTTTTCCTGACTGATCCTGGTGGGGGTTCTGCCTGCTCCAGCACTCCAGACCCTAAGCTGAACAGCCTGGTTCCTGGGTACCATTGAGCTGCACTGAGTGGTGAGACAACTGCCACCCCCTCTCTTTTTCCTTTTAGTCCAAATATAAAACTCTAAACCTGATCTTTGTAATCAACTTGGGCTAGATTTCCCCAATACTACAATTGAAACTGGGTAACCCTCTAACTAGGGAAACAAACAGAGTCCTGTGGCACTTTTAAAGAGTAACAGATTTATTTATCGCATAAGCTTTCGTGGGAGAAAATCCTACCTTGTGTCTGACGAAGTGGGATGTTCTCCCACGAAAGCTCATGCGATAAATAAACCTTAGTCTTTAAAAGTACCACAGGACTCCTTGTTTGTTTCTCTGCAATAGACCAACACAGCTACCCCTTTGGAAATTGTAATAGGGTTACCATAGTCTGGGTTTTCCCAGACATGTCCTCTTTTTTATTAATTAATTGTCTGTCCGGCCGGGTTTTTAAAAATCATAAAAATGGTCTGGGGTTCTGCAGTCCGACCTCCTCCCAGCTCTGCTGAAGCGTCCCTGTCCCTCTGTTGCCAGGCAATGCTGGAGCCAGCGCTGTCCCGTGGGAGGAGTGGGGCCCAGAGCCAACTGGCCTAGGCGGGGCCCCGCCCCCCCATGCTGGAGGGGAGTCGGGCCACTCCACCCCCCCAGGGAGCCAGCCCGGGCGGGGAACCTGAAGCTGTCGGCCGGGACTCGGGAGCTGGCTCCGGCCCTGGAAAGGGGGGCCGCCGGTGGGGGGAGCCAGCCGCAGCCAGGACCCCAGGCTGCTGCGGCTATGGCCGGTGCCCCAGCCAGGGACCCGAGGCCGCCACTGCCGAGGGCTGGCCCTGGCCGCATGGGGCAGGCTGGCCCGGAGGCGGGTCCCAGCCACCTGCCCTGCCCCTGGGCCTGCCTACTCCGCTCCGGGGATGGAGAGGGCTAGCCCAGGGGCCGGGCTTAGTGCTTCCTGCAGAAGGCAGTGGGTAGCAGGGAAGAGTGTGGTCATGGGGGTGCTGCAGTGCAGGCCATGCACTGCCCCGCTGGGAGCGGGACAGTGCGGGGCCCGCGTAACCGCAGGGCCTGGGGCAATCGCCCCGTTCACACACACCCCCCTGCCCACCCCTCCCCAGGGACGGCCCTGGCTGGAGCTGGGTCCTAACTGGGAGCAGAGGTGACCAATCAGCTGCCTGAGGGAGGAGGAAGCTGCCCCACAGCAGCCAGGTTAGGTGGAGCACAGAGGAGGGAGAGATAACTCCCCTCTCTGGAGTGTCCTCTTTTGGGGAAGCTCAGATATGGTGACCCTAATCCTAACTGTTTGATTGTTTCTCTCTCTTTGTATGATTATTAATATTGTAACTGTTTGGGTATTATTCTTTCCTTTTATGATTATTACTATTAATATCATAAGTTGTGTGTACCTGGCAATAAAGTAACTTTTGTAATCAAGCTGGTTGCCAGACTCTCTCCAAACTTAATTTACTCCTTTGTGTTCTGGGCTTCCCTATATTGCTTTGCAGCAAGGCTTCTTTTACCTAGCCAAAGATCCCTGTAATGCCCCAAAATCCTGTAAGATTTGCTTATTAAGAGGGTTACCAAACTGCTGAAGCTGTGGCATATACAGCTGAAAGTGCTGTTTTGACCCAGCCTGCTCTGATGCAGGCTCAAGTCTAGTCCAGTGCGGTACCAGGGGCACATAAGGGTAGCAGCAGAGAAGTGGTGTGTAACCCAGCCTGCTGAGTTCAGGGGCATATAACGGGTCAGCTGAGATTTCTGATAGATCCCTCCGCCACCCAGATGCACTTTGTTAATCAGTGAATGTGTATATGTGGGTTGTTGATTCTGGGGCTGGAGGAACCCTGTCCTGGAAAATTTACGTCCTACAAGGGTAGCTCCCATGGGGAGGGAACTTGCAGAAGGGAGAAGTAAGCTCTATATAGAACACAAGTGACACAAGCAGTACATTAATAGGATTACAAGCCCCTCTAGCTGCCAAGGAAAATAATCCTAATAAATGAGCATACCCCAAGGTTACGGGCAAATTTGGTAACAAATGGCATTTGCAAAAGCACTAAGCAGGTTAGGTACCCAATCCCTGAGTCAATGAGTGTTAAGCATTGACATCAATGAGATACTTTCAAAAACCCCACTAAGCACCTCTCTGCTTTGTTAGACACCTAACTATCTTCATGGATCCAGCTCGCTTGATTTAACAAGGAATCCACACCCTGCTTAATATAACAGCACTGAGATATGATTAGGGCTATCAATTAATCACAGTTAATGCATATGATTACTGTAAAACAAATAACCAGATTAAAAAATAGGTTGCAATTAATAGCACTGTAAAAAAGTTAAAAAGAAATAGTATTTAAATTCACCTCATACAAGTCCACTCAGTCCTACTTCTTACTCAGCTAATCACCAAGACAAAGAAGTTTGTTTACATTTAAGAGACACAATGCTGCCCACTTTCATAATAAAAAGATTGCACTACAATACTGTTATGAAGTGAAAAAAATAGTATTTTGCAATTCTTTCTTGCAGTGCAAATATGTGCAATCAAAGTAATATAAAGTGAGCACTGGACACTGTTCTGTGTTGTAACTGAAATCAATACATTTTAAAATGTAGAAAAATATCAAAAAATACAATAAATTTAAATTGGTATTCTAGTATTGTTTAAAATTGCTATTAATTGCAATTTCTTTTAATCACTTGATAGCTCCACTTATGATATAAAGAGAAGTTATTATCCAAGACTTGATATTTAAATGATACCATGCAAGAATAATAGAGATAAAAATGGTTACAAATAAATCAAAAGCAATACAACCTTTCAAGTGACTTAAAACTTAACGTAGGTGCTCATCCTTGACTAAAATGCTTTTCGCATCTAATGGAACCTTTCACTGCTACCCACCCAGATGGCAGGGGATCCGATCCACTCTTAAGATACAAAGAGTGCTGGCCTTTGTCCCCTGAGGGTGGTTCACCAACATGTCTTTTTGCTTCTTACATTGCCCAAAGCTTACTATCTTTGTCACTAGACTCCAAATGAACGCCTGCTGACTTCACATCCTCATGTTAACTTATCCCTCCAGTTTACCTCTCATGCAAATAAACTCATTATCCCACTGCAATTGTGCCCATTGTCTTCGGCACCACTATACTCAATTTACTTAATAGACAGGGAGAAAATCATCTTCCCTCTCATTTGGAAGAAAATATGTTTCTCCTTTTTGGTTCCAGACTTTAAAGCACATCAGTGAGTACCCCTAATTCCTCACATAGTCTTAATATATACACTTCATAACGATATTACTGACTAATCTATCACTGGCTTCCATTTGATGTTTCACAGTACAGTCTTTCCAGATAAACACTATGACTGTAATATGCTAGGTGTAGTGAATTTGTCAGGCCTGGCAAGAGTTGCTGATATAGAGCAGCGATTCACCAGTGTGTCTCTGGGTCACCTAAGCATTAAAAAGAAAAAAAAATCTAAAAATTGATACTATTTTAATATACTGAAGGAAGAGCAAATTCTTACATAATGGCATGTTGTCAAAAAAGGCTCCATCCAGAAATGAGAGCACAAAACAGCTCAGAGAGAAGGACAGCTATCTCTCTGCATAAAACCTTCACTGTTCCCAGCTCTTCAGTAACTGTAATAAGATTCATGATATTTAAAGCCTCAGCTACTGGAGTCATGTTTTTTTTAAAAGAACATGAAAAAAATCTAGCCCTCATGGGTGCAGAGAAAGGCTTGAAAACTAGAAGGCAAATAAAAGAGAACTCAAAGTATAATTTTTTTAAGCCAATCTCAATTTTTTTCAGCCAGATTGATTCATGGTTTTTGAACTCTTGAGGTTCATAGTATGGATCATTCACATAGAGTCTGCCAGTTTTCATTGTCACTTTCAACTATTTCCACAGAATTCTTCCAGCCAAGTTCTACATTTCATTCAATAAACCTGAGAGAAAAAGAAGGGAGTCTGTGCAGCACAACTCCTTGTGGTTGAGTAGGGGCCGACAAGCCCCTCAAGGACTCTGCCACCACCGACCCAGCTGCCTGGGCTGGGAAACATGAGCCAGCAGGGCCCTAGTTCAGAGGGGAGACTGTACATGTGCACTGTAAATAAACAAGTACTGGTGATTGCACTGGGTAATGCCTGCAAGTCCTTTTGTTCTGGAGGGGAAGAGATCACCAGATGACTCAGCAAGGGAGGGGGCCGTGGCAATACTACATTCCTCAATTCTGATTTTTCTGCAAGGCCAGGGGAGCGCAGATTATCAATTAAACAAGGAAATACAGTGAAGTTATAGTATTGCCAGGGCCGTCCCTTGGGGGGAGCGGGGC
Source organism: Pelusios castaneus (assembly GCA_007922175.1). Lineage (NCBI taxonomy): Eukaryota > Metazoa > Chordata > Testudines > Pelomedusidae > Pelusios > Pelusios castaneus. Next base: position 2,072,977 of record ML685946.1, on the reverse strand, counting down.
CCAGAGCCAATTGGCCAAGGTGAGGTCCCAACCCTCCCCCCCCCCCCCAGCCCAAGCTGGAGGGGAGCATGGCAGGCAGGACGGCCTGCTCCACCCGCAAGGACCCCAGTCTCTCTCTCTCTCTCTCTCTCACACACACACACACACACACACACACACACACACACACACACACAC
>ML685946.1:2054340-2072790 GCA_007922175.1 Pelusios castaneus | reverse complement strand
CACACACACACACACACACACACACACACACACACACACACACACACCCGGAGCCACTGCTGCCAGCGAGAGCCAGCCCCAGCCGGGAACCCGAGGCTGCCCGCCAGCTGGCCTTAGCCCTGGCCCGGGAGCTGGCCCCAGGCCCAGCCAGCACGCAGCAGCAGGAGCAGAGCGAGGGTGGGGTGGACTGGGCCAGAGGCCAGGGCGGAGCAGTCAGCCCAGATGACGGGCTCTGCCCTCCTGCCCTGCCCTGCTCGCCCCCGCCAAAGGATAGCCCTGAATATTTGTTGTTGCTTTTTGTTCAGCCTTCAGGTTCAAAGATGACCGTGGCATCACTGGTTGGTCTGTTTTCTGCAAATACATGAGAGGCTGATTGGGCCAATTTGAGCTTTAAATCAGGGGTGTCAAACTCATTTGGTGTGACGGGCCACATTGCAGGGCAGGACACTTGATGGGGGCCAAAGTGTGTCCCTGAGGCAATTGTCTGGTGGGCCCTCCCCCCCGTTCCCTTCCCCCGTGCTGGTAGTGGTGTACCAAGGCTATCTGGTGCCCAGAGGCCAAGTCACATTTGCTTCTCCCCTCCTGCCCTTCTCCCTTCCCCTATGCGTCACCACCCCTGCACAACGACAGGAGGAGTCCCAGCCGCTGGGATCCCTCCTGCTCTATATGGGGAGGATGCAAAGGGCGGGTGGGCATGAGGCACAGAGGGAGACAAAAGGTGGCAACCCCAGATGGCAGATAGCCACTGCCAGGCTACAGGAGAGGCACAGGGCCGGTGTAGTGCCAAAAACAGTGTGCTGGCAGCTTCTGTTACTGTGTTTCTTTCAGAACAGCCAAATTAACAAAATCTGCTGGCACATGGTTTTGGGCACTACAGGTGTCCTGCACCAGGGCCAGATTACAGGGGCCCTGGCCAAGGCTGCCCAATTTCAGGGCACCATCCTGCGCCCCTGCCCTTCCACAACACAGGCCAGATTGTTGGAGGGGTGGGGCAGCCGCAGCCCCCAGTGGGGGAGGGGGGACAGTGCTAGGAGGGAGTGGGCCAGACAGGAGCCTTGCACCCTAAAAAAAGATTCAGGGCACAGGTCCTGCGCCTGGCTCCTCCCCCAGCACCTCCCTTTGTGCTTGCCACCCCCACAGTGACCTGGCTCTGCCCCCGCATCTACTCCCCGTGCCCCAGCTTCAGTTTCCCCAGTGGCAAACCCCCACAATGCAGCCTGGCTCCAGCCCACACCACTCCCCTCCCCGGCAGCACGCGGGCTCCGGCCCCAGGACCCTGCAGCCCACATCATGGTCGCCTCCCAGGGCCCCATGGCCTGGCTCTGCTGCAGCACCAACTCCCCCAAAGCGCCCCCTCCCCCCAACCCAGCCACACACCCCTTTCCCTCCCCCTTACCTAGCGGGGCCCAGCCCCATGCCAGAGGAGCTGCCACCTCTGACCACACAGCTGGGCTGGAGGAGAGGGAGAAATTTAAATTTCCCTCCTCCTCACAAGCCCTGGCTATGTGCTGCAGAGGGGAGGAGCCAGCAGCTCCTCTCACTGCTCAGGGCACTCCGATGGGGGCCAGAGGCACCGCTCCCCCTGCTGTGGAGCAGGCAGTGTTCCTCCCTGCCCTGCACCCAGCTAGCTGCCCCACCCCAATGGGCAGAGAGCAGGCCAGCATCTGGCTAGGCTGGCTCCTGATTTCCAGGGTCAGGGCCCTGGAGAGAGCCCATTCAGCATAGTTCCGGCCGCTTCGCCCCCGACCCCCCACTCTAGCACTGAACAGAGACCACTTGCCCCCAGGCCCTGGAGAGGGCCCGTTCAGAGCTGGGGGAGGGGTTTGGAGGTGAAGCAGACCGAACTACACTGAATGGGCTCTCTCTCCTCTCCAGCCAGACACTGGCCCATTCTGTGCTCCCTGGGGCTCGGTGGTCCGCCAGGGACAGGGCAGGCAGGAATTCTGCTTGCTGCACAGTGGAGGGAAGGGGGCCTCTAGAGCCAGCCCAGCACTGTCCCCCTCCAGAACCACCCAGCACCTTGCCTGCAAGCGAGGGGGATGGGGGGAGAGGAGCTTGATGTGGAAGACGGTGGGGCAGCAGCACGGCCCTGCACTGCTCCATAGGCCGGTTTGGACGTACCCACAGGCCCAGATTAGATCGGGCCCATGGGCCGTAAATTTGACACCCTTATTTAAACTGTCTGTGTCACACTGAACAAGAGATGCTGCTATGGATTACTTGAGTAATAGTGAACACAATGTTGCTGTTAAGAGATATATGCTGGTGGCACTTCTGCTCTGCTTCAGTTGTTTGCCTCTGTTCATAAACTGTAGATCCAGTAAAGGGAGATTTCACCAGGTAGAACGATCCTAAGTGAGATCTTCCCAAAACTTTGGCTCAACATTAAAATGCCTTAAGGGCAGTGGTCCCCAACTGATTGATCGTGATCGACTCCTGAACAGCAGTTACCATTAAAACCTATGACTAGCGTGGCATCTGCTGGCGAAAGACTGGAGACTTCTGCTTTAGGGAGTCTTTGAAATGTTTCTTCTGGCTTCTCAAAGCACTTTCCCTCCTTTACCTCACACAGAAGATCTTTTTTGATTCTATCATTCACACCCTTCAGGAAATTCATAAGCTTGCTGACTAGCTGTGTTTTGATGGCAAACCCAACACCAGCTTCACATCACTCTTCTTTAGTACAGCCCCTCCAGAGGCAGGTACAGCCGGCTTCTTGTTCACCAAGTTGTCCTTCTTTGACTAAGCAAGTTTCACTCAAAGACGCCATCTAGATGCTATATCTGGCCTTGGCCTGGCCACACTACTGTGTGGGCGGAGGGCAGGAGTACTCAGGGATACTGAGTACCAGCACCTTTTTTTGTGTGTGTGTGATAGTACTAGGGGGGGCATTTTTTTTCCCCACACCCATTCAGCCCCAGGTCCATGGCTGAGTACCAGAATTTTTTTTTTCTTTTTGGTTAAACAAAAAAAGCACTGCATCTGGCCAGTTCTCTACCAGCTAAAGCTGTTTTTTACTTTGATCTATCTGCTGTTAAGCAGTCCATTAATATAGGCACATTCCGAGCAGCAACGGTAAATGGTGTCACCTTTGCTTTTTTATTATTTGTCTTTTCATGTAATTATCGACAGCTGTAGCGGGATCCCCATCAGCCAGGGTGTGCTGGCCCAGGGTAAGGTAAAGCCGATAATGTTTAAGGCACCTTTTCTACCCCTTCCTCATACCACAGAAGTGAGCAGTATGATCTTAAATAGGGTTACTCAGTCACCTAGGGGGCTGCTGAATCCCACTAAGGCTTCAGTTCAGTGAAAAACAACCCTGTAGCCTTAGCTACTTGTGTGCAGGTCTGCAGCAACAGCTCCCTACCACTTTGAAACTTGCTCATCACAGCAGGACTTGCGGGGAGGATGCGTAGTTAATGTCATGACTAATGCGTGAATTAGATTTAAAGGAGGGAAAGTTCAGTGTCTCCCCTCACTCTCTTGTCCACGTCTGCCTGCGTCCAGTGACATGACAACGTCGAGATGTTTGGAGATAGGTCTGGGTGCAGTGGAAGGCCATCAGGTTGTGATGGATCTGAATTAATGCTTTAGGCCAGGGCTCAACAAAACTCAGGCACCAGGTGACCATGGCAATGGTGGTTTGTAGCCTGGCTCCTAGCACTGGTGTGCAAATGCAGTGGAGGAGTGCCCTCTGGCAACCAAAAATAATACTGCAGGCACCTAGCTGGGAGCCAATTTCGTTGAGCACTGCCCTAGGCTGTCCACACAGCTGTTACCATCTACCTTCACAGCCAAGGAAATAAGCATATCTGCTTGACTTCTTGATTCACCACAGAAGACTTTCCAGAGGGAGCCATGTATAGCTGTCCACCCTGACCAATCACAAGTAGTACCATTTACTGTTATGAACAGTAGCAGACATACAATACTTCACAAAAAACAGCTACATACACAGAATTTGTTCCTTGCTTGTTTTTTTTTAAATATTTGCATAATTAACATGACTGAAAAAGAGATTACACAGTCTTGACTTAGCAGGCCCCAACACATTAACTTCACCCTGTACAACTAAGTATGCTCGTTAAATGAACAAAAGAGTCCTATGACTCATGTGCGCAGTGAGGTGAGGGGGAAGAGGACATGGCAGAGGGTGAAAGATGACAGATGAGCTCCTTCCCTCACATACACATTAAACACACAATGTCAAGATCACTGCACATGAGAGCTGGTGTGTTGTTAACAGAAAAGGAGAGACAAAGGCAGATTTTAACAGAAAAGGTAATACTTAGCTAGATACCATGATAGAATTACCAAGAGAAGATGATAAGAGCCAAAGAAAGTAATACAATGCAAGAGAGGACAGGATACCACTAAAATTCAATTACTTCTTATACATTAACTGAAATACAATTTCACTTTACGGATGCTTGAATGTAGTCTCCATTGCTTGGATGAATTTGATGGAATGGTCCATTTTATGCTGACTCAAATTTAGCGACACAAATACATCCACATTCAAAGAGTATCATTTATGTTACAAAGCCAAGCGCTCAAAAGTTAGAAAAGGCTAGAATTCAGGTTGATGGTATAACCTTTAATTCAGTCCTCTTGGGCATATGCATTATGACAGTGGTTTGCACATTTTTTTTCCTCAGGACCCAGTTGAAAAAAAATTATTTATGCCTGCAACCTAACAGTTAATCTTTCAGCAATACATTCCAGTCTTTCAGTGGCAGCAGGAGGGGGTGCCGCAAACCAGTACCTGCGGGTCTGCAACCCAGTACTGGGTCCCGACCCATAGTTTGAAAACCATTGCATTATGACACAATAATGGCATGATCACATACTACCTTTTCCATGGGACCCCAGCCTCATTCAGTGTCCAGGGTGGATGGGCTGAGGAACCGTGGCAGTTATTCAGTATTTGATTTTATTCTTATCTTTCCCTGCTCCATTTACTGCATGCCAACCAAACCCTGGACTGAACACGGAATTATTCATTTCATCATGCACACTGTGGTGCTGATCGCTGTATCAGCCGAGGCTCACAAGCAGTAATGAATTACCTCCAGACATTCCCATGGAATGGGCAGTTTTTCTACAGATAGGGAACTGACTAGGAAATTTAAGGCCAAAATTAGCAAGTGATCACTAACTTCAGGTGTCTTAGCAACTGGGCACCCAACTTGAGACATTTGTGGACCTAATGTTTCAGCATCCTGGGCACTGCTATGGCTTTCTGCATTCAAAGTAGCGTGCGGAGGTTAAACAGCCCAGTGAGGTCGCTGGTTAAGTACTGTCCCCATTTCATAGAGGCACAGTGACTTGTCAAGGCCATAGAGTGTGTCAGTGTCACTCCCTGACTGCCAAAGGGCTAAGCACACAGAGCTTCTAATGCAGCAGTTCCCAGCCTGTGGGACAGGACCCCATTTGGGCTCATGCCATCAGCACATGGGGTCTTAGTGATCCCTAGTGTTCAGAAGATGCAATATTGCGCTGCACAGCATAGCACCACATATACTGTGTGCACAAGGACACAAAGCATGAAGGATGCTGTTTTGCTCTACACAACAGCATCCTCTGCACAGCATGACTTCACATACACCAAACGTGTGTGCAACAAAGTTCTGGCACTCACAACTCACATTGAGGCTGGTGATCAGAGAAATCTAAAGAATGGCACAGTATTTGTCAGCCTGTTATCCACCAGGACGCTACACGGATTAAGAGCATGATACTGAAACTTGCAGAAATATATCTTTCTAGCAAACATTTCATCTGCTGTAGACTATTCTAAGTAACAGATGCCTTCAGATGTAAAAGGGTAACAAGACCAGACCACCCCGTACCATAAACAATGGGCGACCACACACTGTACTCACATCAATCCTTTTTAATATTTAAGTGAGGACATGCCTCCACCTAAGTCACAAAAATCTGGATACACAGATGATCTTGCCATGACAATACAAGCACCCAACTTCCACAACAATGAGCTCTGTGCTTGCATCTCATAAAAGGAGCCTCTCACACAAGCTCAGTCAGCTTGGCATCCTGCAGGGAGGCCACGCCCCTGGGTGTTTGGGCCAGAATACACCCGGTGGTTGTGAAGAAAAATCAGAGTAACTCTCAAGAGGAAAAATATGCCTGCCCCTTGCATTGAAAATACCAGGGCTTCTCTACCAGGACCTATGCTATCACTCTGTCCCCCTAAACCGATGTCTGTATAGTGATGCCAGAGCTGGAGGCTGCAGTAACTGGGTCAGTAGTAAGGGATGGCTCTATTTCTCCCCAAAATGAGACCGGCTTAGTGTCCAGACGCAGTAGCTGAAGGTTTCTGAGTTACCTTTCCATGAGGCTCTTTCCTCCATGCAATGACACACACCTACCATTCCATGAGGGTCTTTCCTCATGTGGTGACTTTCCACCTTGTCTCTTATCCAATCTACCTACCCATCCATCCCTTTCAGGGATTCTCCTGATGATTATAACACATATTCACTGTCAATGGCTTGAGCTCAGGGTTGGACAGGCCACCTGGGATCTAACACAGGACCAAAATAACATGAAACATAAAAACCTCAAGGGTTTGAAAAATAGCTTTCTGTGGAAAAAGTGTGCAACGTGATTGCACTCCATCATATTACAGAGTGAAACCTGACCACACCCTTACCTTCCATGACCTTCTTGAGAAGGTAACTGCAAAGATAAAAATGAGAGCTACCAGAAGTCAAGAAGTAGGATGTTCAACCCAGGTGCATCGGAATTAGTGTCACGAATGTCTACAATGGCACTGATGTATTTGGTAGCTGAATGGAGCAGATGCAGCCAATGTGGCTTGTTGATACCCACCTGAATATAGTGATGCAATGCAGCTGTGAACTCTTACGTTGACTCCAACACCATTACTATCTGTTACAGTCAACATTGTTCCCCTGCCAATATGCCATACTACTGACAGGCAAACCACTGAATTGGTGGAAACCATGAGAACCAGGATTCGCTGCTGAGGAGCACTGCAAATGTTTTCTTTATTTCAGTTTCTTCAACATAGTAATTTGTTCATGCAACATTAAAGAAACCAATTCTTAAAGGCAGGAAAAGTTGGTTTTTTTCTTCTTCCAATTTCTTATAAGAACCATGTGTGAGAGGATGAAATCTACTAGCACTATAACCTTGAAGGGTGTGGTGGCCAGAAACCATCAGTTCAATTTACTAACCTGATAATACTGCCTTTCCTAAATCAGTTATTTTTTAAAAAGCTTATCAGAAAGCTTTTTCATAATGTATCCAACACAATTATAATGAACTAATTAAAAAGTTAAATGGTGTTTTGTGCCTTTTTCAATTGCATTTGAATTTATCTCTAACTACAGTTTCACACAAATCACAAATGTATCATTCACCATTTTCTAACATAATAAAATTATAAAAAATAAGAATCTGAATCAATATTAATTAAGCTATAGAACTGCTTAAATAAATGTGTATAGGTACAGTGTATCTCCCTGGTTACCAAAAAGCAGCACCAAATTTAACATAAAGGCTATATTTAGTAGATCAACATGTTTTAAAGACCAGCCAATAAAAATCAACCTCTTTTAGGAAAAATAACTAAAAAGTACAATCACAAAACAAGATCAAAACTGATTATTTAAATTTCCCACTTGCTGATTTAAATCATGATTAAAAATTGGTGATTTCAATTGATTCATCCTAAATAAAACACCCACTGTCTGGAGCATTGACTTTTGATCTCAAAAAAAGGGAAGTATAGCAGAGTGTGAGGAATGGCCCCTTTTATTCTCCAGATTCTCCAGGCCCATTCTCCTTTCTATGGAGAACTGAAATTAAATTTAAATAGATCCCAACTGGCCATGCCGACAAACTGAATTAAAACCCTTCTCTAGTACAGACAACAGAGTCTTGTGGCACTTTTAAAGACTAACAGATTTATTAATCGCATGAGCTTTCGTGGGAGAAAATCCCACTTCGTCAGACGCTTTGAAGATAGGAAAGTTACAGAGTGGGAGGAAATTAAATGCAGGGGAGTGTATGACATAGCATCAGGTCAGGCTGTAACAGCAAATCAAAGTAGGTGTTAGGATTCAAAACACTGGGGAACAGCACATAGAGGAGGGGGGAGGTCAATTCACTTGATGTAATGCGAGAAAAATCCATAGTCCCTGTTCAACCCCAAGGCAACTGAGACTCAAAGAGAGTCTGCAGAGCTCGAACTTATATGCAAATTTGACTCAGTTGCCTTGGGGTTGAACAGGGACTATGGATTTTTCTCGCATTACATCAAGTGAATTGACCTCCCCCCTCCTCTATGTGCTGTTCCCCAGGCAACTGAGTCAAATTTGCATATAAGTTCGAGCTCTGCAGACTCTCTTTGAGTCTCAGTTGCCTTGGGGTTGAACAGGGACTATGGATTTTTCTCGCATTACATCAAGTGAATTGACCTCCCCCCTCCTCTATGTGCTGTTCCCCAGTGCTTTGAATCCTAACACCTACTTTGATTTGCTGTTACAGCCTGACCTGATGCTATGTCATACACTCCCCTGCATTTAATTTCCTCCCACTCTGTAACTTTCCTATCTTCAAAGCGTCTGACGAAGTGGGATTTTCTCCCACGAAAGCTCATGCAATTAATAAATCTGTTAGTCTTTAAAAGTGCCACAAGACTCTGTTGTCTTTCTACAATAGACTAACACGGCTACCCCTTTGGAACTTCTCTAGTACAGTTATTCAGATTCCCTGAGAGAGAGAACCACAGAATTCTTTGTACTGCCGTCTGAACTGATGCCATTAAATTGCCTTGAGAACCTTTTTCACCACTGTTGTTCTTATCAAAATGAGAATAAAGACAGACTTTGACCAGAGGAGGTTATTGTTGAGGCTGGGTGCTTAGGCTAAGTGAGCTGCGACAGCCATTTGTGAAATAGGCAGCTCAAAACAAAACCACCACCACATCTCTTATTTACTGTTTTTACTACAGCAAACACACACCAAAAAAAAGAGTCAAATTCCAAAGGGGTAGCAGAGGTAAGTGTCTCATGGTACAGACCAGAATCACAAAGGAAGTCACTCTCCCATAGTTCACAGCAATACTAGCAAAGTCAAAAGACAAAAGCAAGGAGCAGGATATTGGCTGCAGGGTGGGAGACTGGAGTCTCAGATGGCCACCCACCAAATCAGTACCAAAAGGAGCCCTGCCTAGGGATGAGGGCAACTGCATGTTTCAAGGAGAGATTTAAAGGAGGATGAGGTGGCTTTGCAAGTTTTGAGGGACTTCTTCCACATGGAGCTGAAAGAAAGCAAAGATGCTTGTAGGAAAATCAGATGACCCAGGACAGCGTGCTGGCAGAGCAACTGCAGGACTGACAACCGTTAGACTTGCGAGGAACGGCATGACTGAATGTTGCAGGTTCTTCCTGGGGAAGACCAAGTGCCTGAACCCAAACTGAAGGAAGCCAGGAGAGGAGGGCAAGAAGTAATGCAGAGGGGCAAGGTGATCAGATGCAGGCCTTGGAGCCAGGCCTAATAGTAGCCATTGGCAGGAAGACAAGATAGCAAGAGCAGAGGAGGCTGCAGCAAGATGGGCAGGCACAGACCAGGCCAGAGAGCTGGCAGCGAAGCACAGGCTGAGAAGCAGGCAAGGGAGTTCCGGCAGTGGCAGGAGGAGGCACCGGATCCAGCTGCATCCACAGCTGGCTCTCCTACTGCAGGGTAGCGGGTAACAAAGGCTGTTCTTTGCTGCCAGGCCCGCAGCTCACAGGTGTCCACAGGAGCTGCACGAGCTGAAGAGACCCAGCAGGGGGCTCAGATTGGCTGCGTTCCAGAGATGCCCAGGGACAGCGCTACAGTGACACCAGCCACCGCACTGCATGCACCCATGATGACCCACACCTGGGCGCCAGCACAGTCCACGCCTCAGCCCCCTGCTGATATGGCACAGCCCACCCCTCCCACCTCTCAGCCCCCCGCTGCCATGGCACAGTGCGCCCCACAGCCAGCCCCCACTGGCATGGCCCAGCCCGCCCCCCCCCGGAATAGCACATCCCGCCCGGCTCCCGCCGGCATGGCGCAGCCCCCGCCGGAATGGCACAGCCCGCCCCAGCCCCGCCCCCGCCGGCATGGCACAGCCCGCCCCTCAGTCAGACCCCACCCCCACTGGCATGGCACAGCCCGACACGCCCCTGCGCCAGGCGGCGAAGCACGTGGCAGCTCCACCCCCTACCCGCACACGGGATGGTACCGCCCGGCCCCCATCACCTTTCCGGGCTCCGCGCTCCAACCCCTGGTGCCGGCGGTCGATGCCGCATCCCCCCCGCCAGGCACCGGCTCCCGCGGGCCCCTCAGCCGTGGGGCCGCCTGGTGCAACCGCGATCGCTTCGCCGCCTTCCCCACCATGGCCGGGTGAGCGAGCCGCGCGCCTGAAGCCAAACGTGAATGTGTCCGGTTCTAGCCCCGCCCCCACCCCCGGCAGTAACCCGATGCGCGGCAGCGTCTCCTCGCTGGACGTGGCCTCCCGTAACTCCGCCCCCATCGAATGGCCCCGCCCCCCTCCCCGGCTGCGGTGACCACGACTGGTGCTGGGGGCATGTTCCCGGCCGGAGTTGGCGTAGTGGGTGTGTGACTCGTGTGGGGTGTTTGGCTATAGGGGGGAGGGGCGGTGTGGGGTGTTTGATTCCCAGGGGGGGAGTGTGGCATGAGAAGGGGGAGGGGCAGTGTGGTGCTGTGTCTGTGGCAACAGCTGGACAATGGTTCTGGTCTTAGCCACTGTGATACAGGACGGCCCAGGGACAACAGGCAGAGCTTTCGCAGCTGATGACTGGGTAGCCTGACAGGGGAAAGTCAGTGGTGACAAATGCAAAGTGAGGCATGTTGGAAGACAAGATCCCAGCTTTGCGTGTTAAACTGGGGTCTAATCTAGCTGTTACCACTCATGAAAAATCTAGGAAGCCTTGTGCCTAGTTCTCTGAAAACATCTGCTCAATGTGGGGTGGCAAGCAGAACAGCTAGCGGCATGTTAGCAAGAGATAGATAACAGGAAAGAAAATACCATAATGCACTGCATAAATCCATGGTCCCCCCACATCTTGAATACTGCATGCAGGTCTGGTCACCCCATCTCAAAAAAGATATATCAACCATACAGAGAAAGGCAACTGAAATGATTAAGGGTATGGAACTGCCGCCATCTAAGAAGAGATTACTAAAACAGATTTTTCAGCTTGGAAAAGAGATGACTAAAGAAAGATACGATAAAGGTCTATAAAATTATGAGGGATGTGGAGAAAGCAAATAAGGAAATGTTATTTAAAAGATCCAATGAAATTAATAGGGAAAAGGTTTTAAACCAAGAAAATATTCCTTCACATAACTCACAGTCAAGCTATTTAACTCTTTGCCAGGGGATGTGTGCATCCGTGCACCTCTAGGGCATGATCTGTGTGACTTTTCTGTTCAATTTTGCAATGTAATTGTGTGATTTGATGACAAATATGCTGTGCCAGGTCCTTTTGTGAGTGCTCACAACATATTCCATGTAATTAACATGGTGCCATGTTTCCTACAGCAGCATGTGTGTATGGCTGTGAAGCATGTTACAGGGTTCAGATGCTCAGAACTATCTGTAGTAGAGACATTGGGGAATTACATGAGAAAGGGAATGCTAATGCCCTCCCTGGCTCAGAAAGAAGTGAAGAGAATCTCACAGCAGAACAGAGGGGGGAGGAACTGTCAGGAGTTTGTAAAAATAAAAAGATTTTGATGTCCATTCAAAAGCATCCGGGAGTCCAAATCTGGCCTACACTCTGCCTATTGACTACCCTGCACTGGTCTCTCCTGCGAGGACTTAAGTTTAAATATAACTTTGATTACAAATTAAATGAGTTGGGTGAGATCTTACCGTTGCCTGTGGGAAGCTAATATGTGTCCACATTGTAAAGCCACCTAGCCAGCTCAAATGAGAGTCTTGGAGACAGGACTAGATCTGTGGGGTGAGAAAGGAAGGCGTGGCTATGTTGGTGGCTCTGTGCAGAGGATCCAGGATGTAAAAACAAAGACACAGAGTGGTGTGACCTATAAAGACTGGGTGAGACCCCAAAGTTCTGGGGGAAAGAGTTCTGCATACCACCTAAGAGAAAGGAGCACTGGTGCATGCCCGACAGAGACCCTGCTCTCCCTCGTGTCCAGCTTCCCAGGTCAGGTAGCTGCCACGAGCAGCGAACTCCAGCAACGGACTCAAGCCATGATCAGGACTGACAAGCATGGATTTCTGGGGGAAGAGGAGCACCAACTGCTGGTGAGGAGGCCTAGCTGGCATGGATTGGGGAGTAGGGGGGCAGCTGGCTGGCATAGATTGCTGGAGGGGAAGGGGTCCCACAAAGTAATTTCTGCCTGTACCCTCCCAAAAGAAAAATCCCATCCTGAGTCTTAACATGGTGGTCATGGGCCCAGAAGCCACAGCTCTTCAATTCACATCATGGCTAGGTTGGCCTGGCACAGGGGCAGCCTGAGGGACAGGGCAATAACCTGAAAGAAGTGGCCTGGCAAAATATGCAAACTACTAACCAAGGAGAGACCCTCTGTTTTTTTAGAAAGATAGTTGTGTGTGCTCTTGGGAACAAAGAAAGCAAAAACACATTTATAAGTGTCAAATAAAACACACATTTGTTCTTAATATGTTCCAAGCTAGATTCCTCTTGGGAATTTGCTAGGCAGCTTGTGTGTTTTCTAGATAAAGATGGAGTATGCTACAAAAATGGTAAGAGATGTGATGGAGCCAGGCTCTTGGGCATACCTGTTTTTCTCTCCAATTTAGATATTCATCGAGGGGTCCATTTTTAGTGAATCAGAGGACTATAACCAAAAATACTTCCCCTCATTAATGTTAGCAGCTTGTTTCACCTATTGACAAATGAGAGTGAACACTTACGCCTTGTACATACTGGAAAGTTTTGTAGACAAAAGTCACTGGAATGACCATTTTATCGACAAAACTGCCCTGTTTTGTTGATAAAATAATACCACCTGTGCAAGAGGCATAGAGCCTTTATGCCACAGTTTTGTCACAAAACAGTAGGCATAGACACTGGTGTATGTTTTGGTTACCTTAAATCAGGGGTGGGCAACATTTTTGGCCTGAAGGCCACATGGGATGTTTGGCCACTCATAGTGGACCACAGGCAGTGCAGGGGGTGGAGTGGAGGGGCAGGGCTTGGAGGGAGGAGTGGCCAGCCTCCCTCCCTGGAAAAAGGGGTGGATCTGGGCTCCATTTCCCCCTCTCTCCCAGCTTCAGCGGCAGGTTGTACTGCATTCAGTGTGCCTCTGCCACTCTCCCTCCACATCTCAGGTCCAGCAGTAGCGCACACCAGGGCCAGAGCACTGCTGCTCCACCTCCCCCCCAGCTCAGCTCTAGCTGGGAGAGCGGGGAAGCAGCAGCAGCGCTCTGGCCATGGAGTGAGCTGCCGTTGCCCCTGCATCCCAGCTCAGCTGGAGCTGGGAAGGTGGAGGAGCTGAGGCAGTGCTCTGGCCACAGTGTGGCTCCTGCTGGGAGCCATGACTGGTATTCAGTAACCAAACAGCCTTCTTAAAGCCATATATCCTTTAATTAGAACTGAGATATTTAGGAGAAAACAGACCTTAAAACAAGAAACCATTGTATGGACATGTCTTCCTCTTCCTAAATTCCTTGGTGCTCAGGAAAGCCCAGCTCCTACACACTCCCTCCACAGAGTCTCTGTCAGTCTGTCCAACTCCTGACAATTAGCAGTTGAGGGGATGGGCTTAGGACCCAATTCACCATTGTCTTGATGCCTCTTCATGCAGGTGTTACGAAAGCAGTGGGATGAAATCATTGAATCTGGTGGCTGTGGCAGCCATTCTTCAGGATAAATGTAAAGCAGTTATGCTCCTCTTTGGATAAGTTATCTGGAACAATAAGAGTCACCACCCAAAACATGAAAGGCTGGTCAGAAAATGAGCTCTTTGGGCAGAGGGGTTTCAATGGTTTTTGTTTGATGGAGGTGCATGTATTGGGGAGCAGAAGCACTCAGAAGCCGCCAGAGGAAAGGCAGCAAGAAGCAAAAAGCAAGCAAACAAAGGCAAAGAGAAGTCACTTTTTAGGCCGATTGCTGGCTGGTAAGAGGTTTGAACTGTGAGCAAAGAAACTGCCTCCAGTTGTTTGATTCCTCTGTGTTCAGGGAAACAGGACTTTGTATGTTGTTTTTAAATAAACAGGATTGCATCAAAGAAATATCTTACTTCATCAGTTTCTTCTAATAGAAACAGCCCACCAGATGTCAAATATTGGCTAACTGCTCAGGTCAAAAAGAGCACCATTGGTTATAGTGATAAAAAGCATCCCAAAGCAGTTGCCCGTGTGGTCTCCTTCACAAGAACCTGAGAGCATGTTGTGATGTGCAGGTTATATGGCTGGAATGGTCCTGCTACTCCATAGCTATTGTGAGGCCCACAGGGAGTAAAGGCAGCCACTGACCTTTGGTACAACTCCATCAGAGGACATACCTTGTGGTGGACAGGATAAAAAAATGAGTGTTTTTAAAAAATTCTGGTATTGTTTTGTTTTGTTTCGTTTCTTCAAATAAATATCCTTTACTAATAAAGAAAGAGGAGGAAACACAGACATGCTAAATAAAGCTTAATAAGGGAACTCTGAAGCCTGCTATGTCTATTGATCATTATTTACTCTTAATACATGACACTGACGACGAAGGTGGGATGATGAGGTAACATCTGTGAACCTGGGAAATCTTGAAATACGTAAGAATGATTTTTTTTCACTGTTTGCATGCCTTTACTATGTGCCTGGAGGGGGGTGACTGGAGTTGAAATCTGATCTATGGTTTGGTGAAGCCAGGGGACAGGAGATAAACAACCACAAGAGGGAACCACAGCTCCACAAGAGAGAAACAATCGCATGAGGGAACCATAGTTCCACTCACTGGTTCAACCATGGCTTCACTCACAGCTTGTCCAGAAGCCTTTGGCTATATCTACACTAAGGCTATGTACACGGGACAAGGAAAGAGCTATAAATATAGCGCTTTTATGTGTACATATGTGAGTCTTGTATTGCAAAGGAGCATTCACCTGTCCCACCATGTACTGCCCCCAGCCAGGCTGGGCTAGGGGGCTGGCTGCAGCCCCCGCTGCCTCCCAAAGCCCCGGGACTGAGCTAAGGGGCTGGTCTGAACTGGCTGCCCTCGCCGGTTTGGGCCAGCCCTCTAGTCCAGCTGCAGGGGTTCGGGTGGCGGCCGGGGCTGCAGTGCGCTGGATCAGCTGGACTACACATGCAGCTGGACTAGGGGGCTGGCCTGAACCGGGAAGGGCAGCCGGTTTGGGCCAGCCCCCTAGCTCAGTCCAGGGGGCCAATCCCTGGAGCTGCCGATTCTGGCAGCTCCCATAACAGGAGTCTAGTGTAGAATCTCTAAGTCGACTTAATAAAGTCGACTTAACTTTCTAAGGCCATGTACACACGATCACTTTATTGCGTGATAAGGCTCCTTACCATGCAATAAAGCTTGGAGTGTACACACGAGCATTTTCCCTATTGCACAGCAACGCCCTCATGCCACGCAACAGTTAAACCACTCAAATTGAGAGTGGTTAGGCTTACCGTGGAACAGTTGTTCCGCGGTAATGCTCGTATGTACACATTTTGCGCATTACACAGCCTCCGGAAATGTCCCAGAGTGCCAATCGAGGCCACTCTGGGACATTCGAGCTGTCAAATATGGCAATTTCACTGCTCGAGTCTACACTACACTCGTAAGTTGACTTGGGGGGGTGGTTGGAGGGGTACATTGTGGGAAGTGTGTCAGCATAGCAGCAGAGAAGGTCTCACCTCCCCCAGCCATGCCTTCAAAACAGGAAGTGAGCTCAGCCCCCTTCCCTTTGTGCCTGACAACTTGGAGCCTGAGCAGGTCATGGACCAGCCTCTTCTCCTGCTCTTTGCCAGGCAGCTGTGCGATACCTGCCAGCTAGTGGTAAGGCTTCTTCAGCCGTGGAGCAGGCCTGTCTGGCAACCCACCAGCATGGAGGAAGACAACAGCCTGCCCCCCAACTTGCTGCCCCAGCAAGCTGCCATGCTCACAGAACTGCGCTCCGTGCCTCGTCGCTTCTGAGCATGTGAGGCCAGCAGGGACTAGTGGGAGCATATCGTCCTGACCACCTGGGACGACGACCTGTGGCTGCAGAGCTTTAGGATGAGTAAGCGGACCTTCCAGGAGCTGGTCCGCGAGCTCACCCCGGTTTTGCAGGGCATGGACACCAGATTCCAACCCACCCTGCCCGTAGACAAGTGAGTGGCCGTTGCTGTGTGGAAGCTGGCAACCCCAGACTCCAACCGCTCCGTGGCCCAGCAGTTTGGCATCGGGAAGGCCACCGTGGGGACTGCTGTCATGCAGGTCTGCAGGGCAGCCACCCAGGTCCTGCTAGCCCACCTCGTCACCCCAGGCAACCTGCACAAATGCCTTGTTGGACTCAGCTTCCCCAACTGTGGGGGCATTGTGGATGCCACCCACATACCCATCTGAGCCCTAGAACACCGCGCCAGGGACTATGTCAACCGCAAGGGGTACTACTCCATGGTTCTGCAGGCCCTCGTGGACCACCGTGGAATCTTCCAGAACATCTATGTGGGCTGGCCGGGGAAGGCGCACGACGCACGAAGCCTGAGCAACTGCACTCTCTACAGACACATGTAGGTGGGCACCTTCTTCCCTGACCACACCATCACCATCGGGGACATGCAGGTGCCAATCCTGATCCTGGGGGATGACACCTATCCCTTGCTCCCCTGGCTGATGAAGCCATACATGGGCCGCATGGATGACAGCAGGGACCTCTTCAATCGAAGGCTCAACCGGTGCCACAACGTCATCGAGTGTGCCTTCGGCTGTCTCAAGGCCCACTGGAGAGCCCTCCAGACCCGCCTGCAGCTCAGCGAGAGCAAACTCCCAAAGGTCCTCAGTGCATGCTGTTGCCTGCACAACCTCTGTGAGCTGCAGCGGGAAAGGTTCCCCCACGTCTGAGAGGCGAGTGGCTCGCTGTGCAGTACAAGCAGTCCGACGACACCCTGCTCCAGACTCAGCAGATCCAGCGGCAAACACAGCTCATCCGGGATGCGTTGAGGGCCCACTTTGACAGCAAGGAGCACGGAGGGGTGGGCCTGCTACCAGGCCCCACTACTTCCAACACCCACCCATGCCTGCCCCCCCCCCCCCCCCCACCCGTCCCCCCCCGTCCCCACACCAATAAAAAGCACGACACACTGTATAACAGTGTTCAGGGGTTTTATTCAGAGGGGGAAATGGGGGTTGGGAGGTTTGGATGGAGTGAAGAGGGTTGGGGCGAGTGATGTTGTCTGTGGAATGACTGTGCTGAAACAGGCAAAGAACATGAGTGAGGCCAAGCAGCACAAACTAAAATGTTTATATACTAACACGAGAAACCTGGGTAACAAAATGGAGGAACTGGAGCTACTGGTAGAGGAAGTGAGACCAGATATTATAGGGATAACTGAAACATGGTGGAATAGTAGTCATGACTGGTGTACCGGTATTGAAGGCTATGTGCTCTTTAGGAAAGACAGATATAAAGGCAAAGGTGGGGGAGTGGCATTGTATGTCAATGAGGAGGTAGACTGTAGGGAAATTCAAAGTGATGGAGTTAACAAGACAGAATCAATCTGGGTAAAAATCATGTTAGGGAAAAAAGATACTAAAGTTTCTCCTGGAATGGTGCTTGGAGTGTGTTACAGACTGCCGGGATCTGATTTAGACATGGATAGGGACCTCTTTAATGCCTTTAAGGAAGTTAATACTACTGGGAACTGTGTGATTATGGGAGACTTTAACTTCCCAGATATAGACTGGAGGACGTATGCTGGTAGTAATAAGAGGGCCCAGCTTTTCCTGGTTGTGATAGCTGATGAATTTCTTCTCCAAATGATTACCGAACCAACGAGAAGGGATTCCATTTTAGATTTAGTACTGGTGAGTAGCGAGGACCTCATAGATGAACTGGTTGCAGGAGACAACTTGGGTTCAAGTGACCATGAGTTAATTCAGTTCAAACTAATTGGAAGGATAAACAAAAATAAATCAGTGACCAGGATCTCTGACTTTAAAAAGGCTAACTTTAGAAAATTAAGGGAATTAGTTGGGGAAGTGGACTGGACAGAAAAACTCAGGAATGTAAAGCTAGAAGAGGCTTGGAATTGCTTCAAATCAAAGTTGCAAGAACTATCTGAAGCCTACATTCCGAGGAAGGGGAAAAAATTCATAGGCAAGAGCTGTGGACCAAGCTAGATGTGTAAGCATCTCAGAAAGGCGATTAGGAGGAAGCACAGAGCCTACATGGAGTGGAAAAGGGGAGAGATCAGCAAGGAAAGCTACCTTTTGGAGGTCAGAA
>ML685946.1:1983814-2049340 GCA_007922175.1 Pelusios castaneus | reverse complement strand
AAGGATGGTCTGTGGAGTGGAAAACCTGCCCTATGAGTGGAGACTCAAGAAGCTTGGCTTGTTTAGCCTAACCAAAAGACAGTTGAGGGGGGATACGATTGCTCTCTATAAATCCATCAGAGGGATTAATATCAGGGAGGGAGAGGAATTATTTGAGTACAGCACCAATGTGGACACCAGAACAAATGGTTATAAACTGTCCATCAAGAAATTTAGTCTTGAAATTAGACGCAGGTTTCTAACCATTAGAGGAGTAATGTTCTGGAATAGCCTTCCAAGGGGAGTTGTGGGGGCAAAAACCATAACTGCTTTCAAAACTGAGCTTGATAAATTTATGGAGGGGATGGTATGATTACCCTATTTTGGAAATTGACTGATATTTGGCTACGTGTGGTGGATTTACAGGTGGCCTAAGAGGGGAGAGTACATGGGGTGGGTTCTGTGTTATTACAGAGAATTGTTTCTTGGGTAACTGGCTGTTGAGACTTGCCCATGTGCTCAGGGTTTAACTGATTGCCATATTTGGGGTCGGGACGGAATTTTCCCTCAGGGCTGATTGGGCTGGGCTCTGGGGGTTTTCTCTTTCCTCTGTAGCACAAGGCATGGTTCACCTACCGGTGAATTCTCTGTATCTTAAAGTCCTTAAATCATGATTTAAGGAGGTAAATAACTCAGTCCTAGGTTGGTGGCCTATTGCAGGAGTGGGTGGGTGAGGTCTTGAGGCCTGCATTTTGCAGGAGGTCAGGCTAGATGATCGTACTGGTCCCTTCTGACCTTAAAGTCTATGAGGGAGGGGGAGGGATGGTTGAGGGGAGTGAAGAGGGTCGGTGGGAGGGAGGGGGGTTGGAGGTAGTGAGGGGGGTCGGGGGGAGTGAAGAGAGGGTCGTGGGGAGGGGCCGGAGCTAGTGGCCTCCGGAGGGCATTTCCCCGGCTTGCAGATGTCCGCCCTGGGTCCTTACCCACTTGCAAGGAGGGCTGCCTCTGGGGCGCATGCCAGGTCCCGAGGGAACAGGCGCTCCTCCAGGCACTCTAGGGACTGGGTGTGCCACTCCATGAGGTTGAGCATGCACTCAAGCAGCCTCTGCTCATCCCTCTGCAGCCCCTGCTCGACCCTCCAGTGGGCATCCTCCTGCTCCTGCCACACTGCCAGGCGTGCCTCAGTCCGCTCGCTGATGCGGACCAAGTCTTCAAGGAGCTCGTTCCGCGAGTGACGCACCCTCCTTTTCCTCGTGATCAGGCCTGGAGGGGCGTCAGGTATGCCACATGTCAAGGGCGCAGGGGCTGCTGGGGAGAAGCAAAGAAGAGAGTCCCTCCCATTAGCTGGTGCAGTGTGCAACCTGACAGGAGCTGCTGTCGCCTGACCATCCCGCTGCTTCCCAAAGGACAGGGACCCGTTGGTACACGCCGGCATGCTGTGCTGCCCAGGTCAGGTGCAGTGCCCACAGTGGTAAGCTGCAGGCAGCCCTGCCTCGGGGGTCTCTCCTGAGGCCACGTTCCACCAGTGTCGGGTGCATGCTGTCTGGCCTTGGTGCTTCCACCTACGGTCCACCCACCCCCACTCCAGACATGCCACTGCACTGCTTGCCTCCGGATTCCCTCCTGCCTCCGCCGCACAGCCCCCAACCCCTATGCCCCTGTGGGAGCGCCTTCCACACCGACCCTGCCTGTCCCTGAGCCATGTGCCCCTGCAGTCCCTGTCCTACAGGCATGCCCAGCCCCAGAGGTGGCCCTAGGCAAAGGCCCATTGTGGGGCTCCCTACAGGATCCCCATCAGTGCCCCAAAACACCCCCCCCCTTCAGCCCCAACTCCCTGCCAGAGACTCCGGCCCTCCACAGGCCCGGCTTCCTGTGGCCAGCCCCCTCCCCCACCAGTCCCAGCACTCCACTGGGGGCTCCCAAAGCCCCTGTAGCCCCAGCCCCCCATGACCAGCCCTCCCCCCAATGGGCTTGGCAGCCCGCGAGGGGCCCTGAAACTCTCAGCACCCTGCCACTGTCCCCAGCCCGTGCTCCACGCCACATATCCTGCGGGATGGGAGGCAGACATGGGTTTTGGGGTAAGCGAAGGGGCCCCGAACTGATCAGGGCCCTAGGCAGGCACCTGCTTCGCCTACCCCAAAAGCCACCTCTGCCCCAGCCCTGCCCGCAGGGAGGGAAGAAGGGAGAGAGGGAGAGAGCACTCACCAGCAGGTGCAGCAGGTGTCTGGAACGATGTCCCCTCGCCTGCGTCTTCTTTGGTGGTGGGAACCTGCTCCTCTCCCTCCTGTGAGGCTGGGTCCGCCATCAGGGCAGGGATGAGCTCCGGGCTGGCAGCTGGCTCCGGAGCTGGCAAGGTGCCCTCCTGCTCCTGCTGGGCGCTGACCTCGCCCTGCTCCCACACCACAGTCTCGTTCCCCGAGCCCTCCTCCTGGTTGTTGTCAAGGGAGGGAGGCTTGGCAGAGTCGATGATGTGGGCTGGCAGGTTGCCGCTCTCCTGGCCCAGAAAGGCATCCAACTGCTGGTAATACCAGCATTTGGTGGGGGCTGCCCCTGCCCAGACGTCTCCTCCCGGGCCTTTTGGTCGCCCTGGCGGTGGTCCTTGATCTTGACCTGGACCTGCTGGGTGTCCCGGGTGTGGCCCTTGAAGTGACTGCCTCGTCCACCCATATGGCCAGCAGGTCCAAGATTTCCTGGTGGCTCCAGGATGGGGCCTGCCTGTGGTGCTGGCTCTGCTCTGCCCTGCTCCCAAGCACCAGGTCTGGCCAGCTCTGGGGAGCAGGGTGGCCAGGGGTGAGTCCTGCCCTGTGGTTGGCCAGGGCAGGCTCTTCCTGTGCCAGGAACTCTAGGAGGGAGGTCAGGGAGGAAGGTCTGGAGGCCATGGAGGTCAGCTTAGGGCTACTCTGTGTCTACACTGGCTTAAGTTGACTTAATAAGGTCGACTTAAGCGTTAAGTTGACCTAAAAGGAGGTGTTATTAAGTTGACTTAACTTTTCCTTAAGTCAACTTAAGGAACTGCTTAAGTCGACTTAAGGAAAGCCCAGTGTGGACAAAGAGTAGTTTCAGTCGACTTAACCCTCCTTAAGTCGACTTAATTTGTAAGTGTAGATGCACCCTTTGATTCTACCACCTCCACTTGGAAACTCTATATAGCACACTTTCAAAACTTCATGGTAGCGAATGATATACGCGATGAAAAGAAGGTACCTATTTTCTTGACCATTAAAGGTGCTAAGACCTATAATTTGCTATGTAATTTGCTTTATCCGAAGAAACCCGAGGCAAAATCGTATGATGATCTTGTGGAAGTTCTAGGAGCACATTTTTCCCCAAAACCATTAGTAATAGCAGACAGATACTGGTTCTATCACAGGAATCAAGGTGAAGATGAATCCATTGCACAATTCTTAGCAGCTCTAAAGGAGCTAGCAGAACACTGCAATTACAAGAACATGTTGGATGAAATGCTACGTGGCCTGCAGTGTGAATCAACAACGAAATGCCTGCTAACCGAAGCTCAGCTTACCTCGCAGAAAGCCATTGAAATTGCAGTCTTGACAGAACGGGCCACACAGGAGATGCAACTAATCAGGGCGAATGCAGGGATGCATAAGGTATCCAAAGAACCTACCACTTGGCCCCTTGGAAGGTGGGAATGTCACTGGTGTGGAAAAACGGGTCATCATGCATCAGAGTGCTGGTGTAAGGAACTACTGTGTCAACGATGTGGCAAGAAAGGACACATCGAATGTGCCTGCAAACAAAAGAAGACTGAGCCACGCAAAAAAGGCAGACCAGAGAACAATGAGCAGGTGGTCCGATGTCTCAGGGTGCTAAAGGCTTAGTTGTCCAAACTAGGCCCCAGGATCAAGTCAAGGCCTAAAAACAAGCAAAACCACAACTGTTGATTTAGCAACCAAAACCTGACATGTATGCAAGCTCTTGAACAAGATTCAGCCAGCCGGCCATTGGAAAAGGGTAAGGTTAAAAGGTCCCTAACACTCCAGGCAGCTAACCACATGAATCAGCAGATACCACGCCACTGCGGTTTTGAGCAATAAAAGGAAGCAAGTCGGAGTCATCCCAGTTAGCACTGGAACAGGCCCGAGGGACTGATCACCCCAAAGGCACTCCCCGCCGGCTCTCCATAGGACGCAGACAACAGGACCAGACGTAAAGCACTGAGGCCTGGCCAGCTGAGGGAGGGTTCGGATTAGCAACCCGACATCATTTTCAGTAAAGGAAAGGTAACTAAAGTAGAGGCTCGGAGTAGCGCCTGGCCCTCAAGCACAGCTACACAAAATGTAAGGTTTTGCCCGGCTTTATGCTGAGACTTTCAGGTGATGAACAGTAGCAGCACCAATCTTGGGTTTGGGGCTGAAGTAGGAATTGGGGTAGATGTAGGGTTTACGTTGGGTATAGTTTTGTTAGTACTTCTGCCTGTTTGTTTTGTGTTTATAAATTATAAGAAGTATAAAAGATACAGAGTTGTGTTGAAGACTGTGCAAGGAAACAATAACCAGTGACCAGGTCTGCGACTTAGCCTGTGTGCAGCCGCACCAAGACCCGCAAGGGTTTTGAAAGCAAGGGTGCACAGGTGAACCTCGTGACCCACTGGATCCCCTTCTTGTATGAGTGTATAAACGGGTGCCTCTGTGCTAGGCGTTCATCGCTGCTATAACTTTGCTGTAGAGGAGGGGAAGTGTGAATGGGGGTTAACCGTTGACCAGGTCTGGGACTTATCCTGCGTACAAGGGTGCGCAGGTGAGCCCTGTGACCCAACGGGTGTGAATGAGATCCCTATACTATAGTATAAAGGGTCCCGTGTGGTTGTGTCTTACATATTGGCTTGTGTTCTTGATTGTTTTGGTTTGATTTGTTATATTCTCTATATCGTGTGCTTAAAGCCATAATTGATGAAAAATCCTGAATCTGTATGCAATAAGTGGTAATTGTAGCTTAGAGTGCCTGTGGATATATTGGGTGTTTATTGTACTACTAATCACTGCCTTAATCTGGCAATCTGTGTAACCTGTATCCAGTAATCATAAATAAAAGTCATATACATAGTGAATAAACAAAAATTCATTGCTAGTGGTGGTCTTTGCCTGGGGGTTTCAGGAGCTTCCCCAGCAACCGCATCTAAAGAATCGGGTATTTTGTGGGCACCCTTCCCCCATTAGGGGATAAAGCCTGACACAATGGAACAAGAGGGAAATTTTACATGCAGTAGAACAGGCAGAAGGTGATAATCACATGGCAACACCCATTCTGAAGAGGAAGAATCACTTCATGTTTTGTCCATAACGGCTGGCCCGCACAAATTCTGGGTGACACCACTGGTGGATGGCAAACCTGTACGCATGGAACTGGACACTGGTGCAGCTGTTACATTAGTTTCCAACAACATGCTGCTGTTTTTGGAGACGACTTAGGCAGCATAAAGGGAATCACTGTGAAATTAAATATTAAACCTGACTGCCAACCAAAATGTTTAAAGTCCAGACCGGTGCCACTTGCCATCAAATCCAAGGTTGAAGCAGATTTGGAGCAACTTGTCAAGGAGGGAGCCTTAGTGCCAGTTACTCACAGCCAGTGGGTGACACCAATTGTCTATGCAGTTTCTTTAGTTGTTACAGTCTCCCAGAGCAGCTGGTGAGTGACAATGGACCACAATTCACTTCCCAGGATTTAGAAAGTTTTATGAAGGCCAATGGGATACATCACATCAGGTCAGCACCCCATATCACCCATCTGCCAATGGACTCGCTAAAAGATTCATACAGACTATGAAGCAAGCTCTGAAATCAGTGAGGGGACACTCACCCCTTCAGAAACGTCTGGACAACTTCTTGTTCTCCTATAGAAACGCTCCGCAGGCCACGACTAAAGCGTCTCCAGCTTTCCTTATGATGGGACGGCAGTTGCGCTCTTGCTTTGATTTGTTGAAACCACAAGAAACACGACAAGTGGTTCAACGCCAACAGCAGGACCAGGTCATCAGACGTGCACCGAGAACGAAGGACCACACCTTCACAATTGGCCAGCCTGTCCTCTCTCAAAACTGTGCTTCCAGAGCTAAATGGGTTCCAGCAGTAGTCATTGCCAAAACAGGACCTGTTTCCTACTCTATCCAGACAGCGGATGGCCTGTCTTGGCAGCGGCATGTTGATAAGTTGTTACCACGTCATACCTGTCCTGAGGGTACATCTCAAACGACCTAATTGACTTCACCCTTGTCGTAGATATACCATCGAGTCACGATTCAGCGGTTCATGTCTCTCCTACTCCAGCCACCTCTTCAACACCATCGGCCTCCACCCTGGCCCAACTGGACACAACATCTTCACCGGAGCCTGCTAATTCTCCGGTACCTGTGGCCACACTGCCACCAATACCACCTTCCGGTGTGAGTCCACCAGAAATTCACCGCAATCCACCTAGAGTGAGAAGGCCTCCTACTCGGCTGGGTGTTTAGCTAGGGACGACACCTTCATCATGGGGCAGAATAATCCCCTGGGGGTTCACCTGGAGATGGGGCAGTCTACCCTCATCTCCCAGTTTAATGTTTATTCTTTTTGGGGGGGGGGGGTTTTTTTTTTTTGGGGGGGGAATATGTTGTGTCTCAGGTTACTGGGACCATTGGCATTTGCTATAGTGATAAATGGGAGGGTTGTTAAGGGCTCAGGTAAACCTGTGTGTCTGCTGACAGTCCTTGCCAGACATGCTAAATAAAGCTTAATAAAGGAACTCTGAAGCCTGCTATGTCTATTGATCATTATTTAATCTCAATACATGACAACACATATTGAAAATTCCTGCCTGATTGACCAAAAGCAGCCTTGACCTAAATGGGAGCTGTGCTCAGTAAAGGCCCTGAAATCTGTGCAGATGCAATTTGAAGACTCATATATTTCCTGTCAAAGGAGATTTGCAGACGTATTGGAAATTTTCTTCCTAGGGACAGGGCTTTAGCCGAAATTGTTCAGGGTCTAGCATGTTTCTGAGTTGGAGCAGTGCTGTTGGGATGAACTCCAGGTTCAAGGCCACCTAAATCTGCTCCAGCTTCAAAGCTACCTAAACCTGTGTTGCAACAAATAAGACAAGGGGAACTGTTTGAACCATCATGAGCAAGGAAAGAGTCACAGAATCATAGAAGGTGAGGGTTGGAAGGGATTTCAGGAAGTAATCTAGTCCCACCCCCTGCTTAAAGCAGGACCAACCCCAACTAAGCCACCCCAGTCATGACTTTGTCAAGTCACACTTTAAAAACCTCTGAAGATGGAGATTTCACTACCTCCCTAGGTAACCCATTCTAGTGCTTCACCACCCTAGAGAAAAAGTTTTCCTAATATCCAAACTAAGCCTCCCCCACTGCGACTTGAGACCATCGCTCCTAGTTTTGCCATTTGCCGCCACTGAGAACAGCCTAGCTCCATCCTCCCTGGACCCCCCTTCAGGTAGTTGAAGGCTGCTATCAAATCCGTGCTCTTCTTCTTTCTTCTCTTCTACAGACCAAACAAGCCCAATTCCCTCAGCCTCACCCCATAAGTCCAGCTCCCTAGTCATTTTTGTTGCCCTCCTCATCAGGGCTAAATTATCAAAGGGGTTTCGGGGCTTAAGCCCTGGGCCCTGGCCAAAAAGGGGATACCAGGCTCCAGCCCCTAAAACTCCTCTGAAAATCCAGCACCTGCCCAGCTCAGTGCCGGCAGGGCAGGAGCACTGACAGAGCTCCTTCTCTGCAGGCGCTGGGAGGGGGAGGAGGTGGGGCAGGGCCCTGGAGCCAGAGAGGCCAAACCCAGGCTCTGCGCTTCACCCTGATCTGCCCCTGGGCCTGCTGGCCTGCCCCCAGGGCATAATCCAATTTCCTGTTAGTACCAGTCATAATTTAGGTCCAGTGTCACCAGATCATAACTGAGGCATATGCTATTCAAAACAATCGTGATCTGTGTCTAGTTAACACTACTGACCCTGACTCAGCACTATTGGATACATTGGGTACTGTCCATTCAGTTGGCTACCGGGAAGACAGCATCTAGAAGAAACAAGCGGATCTACTTCAGCTACTGGTGTCTCACAGAGCACTACAGCTAATGGAATGGAGAAGCTGCCAACTCCTGTTTTCTGCCCAGGGAAGCCTATCAGAGCGTATAGCCAGCAGAAATGTGAATTAGAATGCAGAGTGGTTTTACATGTTATGCAGGGATATGAGGTGGTGCAAATGTGTAACCCTGGGTGGTTTAGAGTGCATGGCTCCTTTAAATCTTGCCCTGAGTAAAGAGCATGCTGAGTGTTCCCAGAGAGGAAGTGACATTGTTTGGGGCAGACCAGGGAGAGCAGGGAGGGATGCTGGGAGGAAAGGTGACAACAGGATGTGTTTCTGTCTGCTCCTGAGCTCAAGAGGGAGGGGTTGCAGCAAGCTGGCTGGCCCTGTCACCTCACAGGGTGAACTTGCTAGAAGTGTGGGCTTCTGGAACAGAGCAGCCAGCTGGGGACCCCAGCACAGGAGCCCTGTGCCAGAGGGAGATCACCTGAGGAGACAACCCAGAGCCCAGCCAAGTCTCCCTGCTGCCTAGAGCTGCCTGGGGCTGTGAGTATTGGGGCTTGGGACCTTCCAATGGGAGTAAGGAGGGAGGCTGTAGCTAGCTAAGCAGGGAGAGTGTCACTCCGGGTGGGTTGCAGAGGGAGGCCAAAGAGGGCATTGGAAGGGTTTCCTGGGGAAAGTTCACTAACACTGAAGACAATCAGGAGCACCCAGGAGTCACCACCGGACTGGAACTGTGCCCAGGAATCCCGAATTCAGTGCAGATGCATCACTGGGGTCTGCCCTTTCAGTCTGCGGTACCACTGGGCCTGTGGGGCCTCGTGTTGGATGTAAACATGTTTTACCCTCCCCCACCTTCTCTGTGTTGTTTTTCTCCTTCCCTCTCTTTGTCAATAAATATTTCTCTTCCCTGTATTCCCTTCACTTTTCTGGTGTGTGTGTGTCTGTGTTCACTCTGGAGTGGGGGTTGGAACAGGTGCCTCTAGGGTGGAAGAGACCTTCCCTGCTGTATTCCTGTGTGTGCTTTCTCCATGCTACACATACATATACTGTATCCTTATTATCCCTGTATATTAATGATTGGCAAGTGCCCCAAGGCTTAATCATAAAACTACAGTCCTCAAGCAATGTCCTGGACTACCCTAAAGAACTAAAAGCAATTGGAAAATAAAATCTGTCCACTAGCCATATGAGAGCAAGGCAGATGGGTCATGAATGTAGATGGTGAAGTAAGGTGGCCATCTACCAGTGTTTACCCACTGGGTCACCTTCAGTCCATGTGTTGTGCTTTTCTGGGGTGATGGGTAAAAACATCCTCCCCATAACAAAACAAAATGTGGGGGAATGTAGTAGAAAGACAGCTTGACACGGGGGGACTTGGGTAGGGAGCGTGTGGTAAGACCAAAGACCCAAATGCAGCTAATGTAAAGCACTTAGCAAATGTCAGGCCAAGGCCGGCCCTGCCCTGTTACAAAGCAGATGCCTGTTTGTGGATTCAGTGTCCAGACACCAGAACAGGGCTGGTGTTGCGAAAACACAAAGCACTATTCATGTTCCAGAAGGGTAGTACCAAAACACCCTGGTACCAAAAGATGGTGTAAATCTGCTCCTTGAAGATGGTACAGTCTGACCCCTCCTAAAGATCAGGTCAGGATGATAGGGTGACAGAGAGACCAACAGGTACAAGGTAAAGGGCAGTAACCAACCATCAAAGGGGGCAGTGTGTAACTCGCTTGTATCAAGTTCCAAAGGGGGAGCCATGTTAGTTTAGGTCAGCCAAACAAACAAGGAGTCCTGTGGCACTTTTATTTATCACATGAGCTTTCATGGGAGAAAATCCTACTTCATCAGATGCTTTGAAGTGCCAACTTCTGGCCATGGAGGAAGTGGAAAGTCCTGCGGTTCACGGAGCTGGTCTGTTGTCACAGGCATACGTGTGCTAGTGTAACTGCAGACCTTGATCTGGGGAACTAGTGCTGTGCTTTGTCAATAAGACACCTAGGTGAGAGACTTCGCCAGTGAGATTTGAACCAGCAAGCCACGGTTGCTGAGGCCACTGCTCTAGGGAGCGGGTCCCACAGACCCTCAGCAAAGGGAGAAGGTTGGTGACGGTGGAGAAGCAATAGAAGAAGCCCTGATGACCCTGCTCCTAGGACTCTAGTGAGATTCTTACCAGCGAGCCCTGGTTTCCAAGCTCCATTCAGAAACCTGGGAGCTGTCTGTGCTGCACACTCAATCTCAGGCTGCAACCTGCAGTCTTTTGGGGCAGGTCAATGGATATCTGCTGTGCCCCAGAGCCAGCGAGAACACACATGTAGCACACACGCAGTGAGAACATGCATGCAGCTAGCCCCTGTGATCAGAGGGGGCAGAGCCAAGACACACCCAGTTCTGACTAGCCTGGATGCTGAAAGCCCAAAAAAGCCCCTAGCAGCCAGGGCATGAGTTCAGGAAGCCCTGAGCATCCACCCCTCCAACTGCCTCCTGTGATTAAGCCTGTCCTGGCAGCTCCCGCAGTGGGTTCCTGCCAGTGGCCTCCCTTTGGCTGCTGTGTGGGTTCAGGGATTAATTTGGCCCTTCCTGAGGGTGGCTGACTGCCAGTCCACCCCACCAATGGCAGGAGGCTGTCAGCAAAACCTCCATGGAAACCAGCTGTGAAATGCCTGGGACCTGGACCAGTTTAAGGGTGAAACCTAGCATTACTGAGAGCCAGTGCAAAGCCTTGAGCCCAGGTACAACATGATCCTGTAATGTATAAAACTGGGTTAGAATTCCAAGTGATTCGTGTAGGTGTATGAGGCATTTTTGCAGGCTCTGTGGTCCTGTGAAATGTGGGCCTGGAGCAGCCAACCTAGAGTGAGATGAGGTGTTGGGCTCTGTGCCAGAGGGAACAGCCTGCTTTGTCTCTGCTCTGGGTTCCTGTATGTCGCAACCCTGGAGGCTAGCAGTGCAGTGTGGTTATGCTGCAGCCTTCCAGCAAAGCTGGCCTGGTTTTATCAAAGTTCTCTGCCTGCTCTGAACATATCCTATCTCACCTAGCCTTCCGGCGTTTCTCATGCTTCTCCAGGCTTTGGGGACCAGGACACCTTCCAGTGCAGAGGTGGATGGACTCTGCCACACCTACTGCTATGCTTGGGCAAGGCACTGCGGGGGGAGGGAGGACCTGCTGCAGCAGTTAAGTATTACAACCAGGTAAGAGCAAAACATACAGCCCCCATGGGGAGTGTGTGCTGCCCCTAGGAGCTGCCAGCAGGAAGCAGCATCTCAGGGAGAAGTGATAGCCATCCAAGCCAGCACCAGTTGCTACAGCCCTAAGGGGCATATTAAGCTTGGTGAAACTTCCCAAGGAGTAAAAATGAACCTCTGACCCAGGAACTGCCTGCTGCTCCCTAGCACCTCCCAGAGCTACCACGGGTTAGAATGCAGCTTTAGAGATTGCGGAGCTTTTTTTCTTCAGAAAACCTCCCCACCCACACCCAGTTCTCTCAACTTCCTCCCTGTCCAACAGCTGCCGACTATATATCAGAAGTAGGAAGAAAAGAGCAGCAGAGTGTATGCAGAGATCCCAGCAAGCGATTGCTCTTCACAGCCCCGCAGGAGGAGCTTCACACCCAGCGCGGCCGAGACTTATTTCGCAACAGCCGCAGACCCACTGTGCAGGAGCGAAGGAGGACGCTTTATGTATGGTAAAAACAATTCTTTCCTGGCGATTCCAACCTTGTGAACTGCTCTGCCTCTCCGTGGATTTTTCCATTAAATTACTTGCTGCATAATAGCACATAGCTTGGCTTCGCCTCTGCTCTTTCCAGGAAGGCTGAGTGGTCGTGTTCCAGAAAGTTGAGAACAGTCTGTCAGGAGAGCCCACGGTCAGTCCCTGCATCTTCCTCGGACATCCTGGTGACCCGGGACAGCTCTCTCTGGGCCTCATGTCCCTGTCTGCACAGAGGGCACAACAGCATTGTGCTAAGGCACTGCAGAGTCAGACAGTGCCACTCCCTTCCCTGGCTGACTGTGGGTCCCTTTCTGTAGTCAAACGCTGGGTCTTTACCATACTTGGGTTTGGAGGGGGGAGAAGCATGGAATCGCTTATGATTAATAGCCAGAATTTAGGGCCCAGGGCACTTTTGCTCTTAGAGTGTAAGACAATGCAGAGTGGATGTAAAATGCCCCCATTTTGGTCTGATAACGTTCCCTTTGCACACACTCCACATTGGTGCACATGGCTGTCCAAGGAACAGCCAAGCAGTGGGGTACATGAGCCTCAGTCTGGGCACCCAGGCAGAACCGTGCATAGACAGCAGGGAACTGCATCGGTTACTGATTAAATGGCCATGATTGAACCAGAAGTGTGGTTAGATGCTGGCCTGGCACTGATAGTTTGCAGCATACTTTGTGGTTGTCACTGTGTTGCATAGATTGGGCTGGTGAGCTCTGAGTCGATTTCTATACAGTTCCAACTCTAGCTATGCCTGGAAGCTAAAAGGAGAAATTAGCCAATTGTCTGGACTCTAGGTTTTTAGTTTCCAGGGGTACAATTGCTAATGATAATTCTTCCTGTCTAGCTGAATATTGCCTCGTGTTTTCAGCATCCCCTCTCCCTGGGCTTGCTCTTGTGTTCATTATGAGCCCAGATGCCAATACATAAAGAAGCCGATACAATCAGCAGTGAATCCTAGCATAGCTGGGAACCCCCAAACCAGTGGAGAGCTGGACTGGGCATGGTATTACAACCTCCGGGTGGCCCAAGGTGCAGAACTGCAGCGTCATACTTTGACCAATGAAAGCATCAATGTCACCTTCACAGTGTGTGCTCCCCAGGAAGGCTCTACTCTGCCTCAGGCGGGGCCCAAGAGGAGGTGACCCCAATCCAGCCCTAACCCACTGGTAGGTAACTGCAGTCTCTGCTTCTGCACTACAACATGCTGTGTGTGGGAATGTCCTCTGATTTGTTTGGTTTTCAGAGGAGCTCAGTGATACATGAAATCGTGATACGTGGAACTGCCTAGGGCACAAGGGGAAACATACATGTAACTTCCTAGGGCACACGGCCTTGGCTTGAGCACAGGATGCCATCAAATGGAAACACCATCCCCACCGGTCTGCAAAGCCAGGGCTCCTTTGTTTTGGGGAGATCAGGTCTCCATGTTCTGGGGAAGGTAGCAGAGGTAGGCAAGAAGATGGGTCACTTACTCTTTGCTGTCTTTGCTCCTCCATGTGACTCCTAGTGACATCATGAACAGTTGTGGTTAATACCGAGTCTACAGTCAAATGCCAGTGTCCTGAGAAGCTCGCAGCCTAGGGCAGATAAGTACATCACTGGCCCAGGGAAAACTGAGCAATGGCAGGAGATCTACACAGAACAGGGCCAGTATTATGGCAAGTCATTTTCATTATCTAAAAAGGGCAACGTTCTATTTTTAGTTAAAGGAAAGGAACGATCTGAGCAAATTAATTCTGGGTTGCCATGTCACAGAAAGGCAGGACAAGTAAATAGCCTTCATTTTACAGACAACGTTGTTTAACCCCACTTAACAGTAGTCAAAATCCCAGAAACCCCCACCACTCCCCAGGGTAGACTCAGAGCCAAACATGGGAGCATTTGCAAAGGAACAAGCCAGCAGACGGAAACACATGACTTGGTAAGAAGAGCCTAAATGTCATGGTTTTTGCCATGGCAGTCACATCCTGCTTTAGTCATGAAGGCACTTGGTTTGGTTTGTTTCATCTCTATTTTTATTCCAGGTTCTTTTACATTGCACAGGAGTATAATACATAACACTTCATGGAGCATTTCCTACTTTCAAAGTGAAACAAATGTTCAGAGCCTTAGATCTTAAGGCCAGAATGTCACTAGATTGTGATTTCTTGTATAACTACAGGCCAGAGAATGTCACCTGCCAATACATTTTGATGGGGATAAAATGTATTTTTTAGAAAGACACCCAATCTTGATTTTAAATGTCAAGTGGTAAAAACCCATCACAAATCTGGGAGACCTGTTCCAATGGTTCATTATCCTCACTGTTAAAACTTTTCTCCTTATTTCCAGTTTGAACTTGTCTGAGTTTAATTTCCAGCCATAGCCTCTCATTTGGCCTCTGTCTCATAGATTAAAGGGTATCAGGCATCTTTGCTCTGTGTAGATACTTAGAATCATAGGAAGACAATAGAGTCTTGTGGCACTTTTAAAGACTAACAGATTTATTAATCGCATGAGCTTTTGTGGGAGAAAATCCCACTTCGTCAGACGCTTTGAAGATAGGAAAGTTATAGAGTGGGAGGAAATTAAATGCAGGGGAGTGTATGACATAGCATCAGGTCAGGCTGTAACAGCAAATCATGTCATGCTATGTCATACACTCCCCTGCATTTAATTTCCTCCCACTCTGTAACTTTCCTATCTTCAAAGCGTCTGACGAAGTGGGATTTTCTCCCACGAAAGCTCATGCGATTAATAAATCTGTTAGTCTTTAAAAGTGCCACAAGACTCTGTTGTCTTTCTACAATAGACTAACACGGCTACCCCTTTGGAATTAGAATCATAGGGTATGTCTACAATGGAGCCTTAGGTCGACTTAAGGAAGGTTAAGTCGACCTACAGACTCCTGCATCCACATTGGGCTTTTATTAAGTCAACTTAAGTGCTTACTTAAGTGCTTCCTTAAGTCGACTTAATAGCACCATCTCTTAAGGTCAATTTAACGCTTAAGTCAACCATATTAAGTCAACTTAAGCCAGTGTAGATGGGTATGTCTACACTGAGGCTCTGTTAAGTCAACTTAAGAAAGTCAACTTTAAGTTGACTTAAAGTGTAGACACTCTGTTAAGTTGACCTAACAAGGTTGACTTTAAGTTCACTTAAAGTCGACCTTGTTAAGTCAACTTAACAGAGCCTCTAGTGTAGATATACCCATAGAGCCATAAAAACTGGAAGGGACCATGTCAGGTCATCAAGTCCAGTTCCCTGCACTCATGGCAGGACCAAGTACCCCCATTAAACCATCCCTGACAGGTGTTTGTCTAACTTGCTCTTAAATACCTCCAATGTAGGAGATTCCACAACCTGCCGAGGCAACTTATTTCAGTGTTTAATCACCCTGACAGTTAGGAATTTTTTCCTAATGTCTAAGCTGAACCTCCCTTGCGTAATTTAAGCCCATTGCTTCTTGTCCTACCATCTGTGATTAAGGAGAATAATTTTTCTCCTTCTTCCTCATAACAACCTTTTAGGTATTTAAAAACTGTTATCATATCCCCTCTCAGTCTTCTTTTTTCTAGACAAAACAAACCCAGCTCTTTCAATCTTCCCTCATAAGTCAAATGTTCCCATACTCTAATAATTTTTGTTGCCCTTCTCTGGACTTTTTCCAGTTTCTCCACATCCTTTTTGAAATGAGGCGCCCAAAATGGAGACAGTACTCAAGTTGAGGCCTAAGCAATGCAGAATAGAGTGGAAGAATCACTTCTCGTATCTTACTCACAATACTCCTGTTAATACACCCCAGAATGGCATTTGCTTTTTTTGCAACAGTATTACACTGCTGACTCATATTTAGCTTGTGATCCACTATTACACTTAGATCCCGTTCTTCAGCACTCCTTCCTAGACAGTCATTGCCCATTTTGTATGTGTTCAATGGGTTATTCAACCCTAAGTGGAGTACTTGGCAGTTGTCTTTATTGAATTTCATTTTATTTATCTCAGACCATTTCACCAGTTTGTCCAAATCATTTTGAATTGTGATCGTATCCTTCAAAGCACTTGCAACCCCTCCCAGCTTGGTATCATCTGCAAACTTTTAAAGTTTGCTCTCTGCCCTCATCTAAGTCATTGATAAAAATGTTGAACAAAACCGGACCCAGGACAGATCCCTGCGGCACCCTCCTTATTTTGTCCTTCCAGCCTGAACGTGAACCGTTGATAACTACTCTCTGGGAGCAGTTATCCAACCAATTTTTTACCCATCTTATAGTAGCTCCATCTAGTTTGTACCTCCCCAGTTTATTAATGAGAATGTGATGTGAGACTGTATCAAATGCCTTACTAAAATCTAGATATACCACATCTACCGCTTCCCCTCTATCCACAAGGCTTGTTACCACCTCATAGAAAGCTACCAAGTTGGTTTGACATGATTTGTTTTTGACAAATCTATGCTGACTAGCTCTAAGCACCTTATTCTCTTCCAGATGTTTGTAAATCGACATACTTATAGCCTATGATCACATCACTTCTTAACCTTCTCTCTGACACACTCAGTAGTTTGAACTCCTGTGTTCTCTCACCATAAAAGCAGGTTTTTCATCCCCCAAATCTTTTGCAAGGCTCTCTTCCAAATTCTCTTCAATTTTGAGTACCTTTCTGAAGTGTGGACACCATATTTCAGCCACAGTCACACTAGTGTCAAATACAGAGATCACAGCAACCTCCCTACTTCTCCTTGATAGGCTTCTGTAAATACATCAAAAGATTTTAAGTCATCTTAAATTCAGTAAGGTTGATCGGAACAGCAATCTATGCAAGTACTGTTAGGAAAGTCATTTTAGTCACAGCATCCCTCTGGGAGCTCATGTGTCATCAGTTATTCATTAGGAACCCCAAGTCTTTCTGATACTGACTGCTTTCCAAGAGGATGTCCCCCAGCCTGTATGGGTTATCTGCATTCTTTGTTCCTGGGTGTAGAACCTTACACTTGGCTTACACGATTGCTCTTCATAGCCTCTTATTGCCCTAGTCTGGATAAGGAAAGGGTCAGTAATTTGCACGGAAAGGCAGCGTTCTGCAGTGTCGTGATCTAGGTTACTGGACTGGAAGAAGGAAACGCCTGGCTGTGTCACCAACATACCATGTAACTGACTGTAGACCAGTCACCTTCCCTCTCTGAACCTTGGTTGTCTGGCTATCAGAGTGGAGTTAGTGATACTTATGGGAAGGGGCTGTGAGGATTAGCAGCCTGAGTCCTCAGCTGAAATGGGAAGATCCTGGGAACAGCATGCAGTCATTGCTGCCATTTTCATTTGGGGAAATCAAGGACAGAGCATACTTGAGCAAGCAGTAATAGGAAAATTTCCAATATTGCACAACTAAGCAAAAGGAGAAATGATACCAGCTTTCCCCTCTCTGTTTGTTACACACCAAGGTTACAACCTAGTATGAAGTCGACTTAGCCAGTGTGGACGCAGATTAGCCTTAAATCAACTTAAAGGGCTCCAGGGCTCCCCCACTGCCCTCCCTGCCAGTGTGGCTGGCACAGCCAGAGCCTGGCGTACCCCCCCACAGGGCAGGACAGAGCCCTGCCTGCCCCGCTCCTATGCCCTGCCAGTGTCCCTGTCCTGTTCAGCCCCCATTGTACCCAGGTACAATGCTGAGCCTCCTGGCACTTGGCAAGGGGTGCCCTCTCTGCCACCGTGGACCAGTCCCAGGTCCACCTAGGCCCTAGAAGTTGACTTAGGCATCCAGTGTGGACGCTCTAAGTTGATTGGGAAGTTCCCCTTTAAGTCGACTTAATTTTTGAGTGTGGACATGCTAAGTCAACTTATTTGTCTGTGGCTACCAAAGTGCACTGCACCTTTAGGCCCAGAGATCCTCAAAGGTATTTAGGGATCTAAAACCTTTAAGAATGAGGGCTTTATTCCTTATGGAAGTGAGAGAAGATGAGCAAACTTGGTAATTATACACTGAAATATCCCAGTCAACCATGGAACTCAGCAATGACCTAGGAATTGTCTAATGAAAACCCCAGGTACCAGAGTTGTAAGTGAGGAAAACTAGATGTTAATGTGTAGCATCGCCAGAGAATAGCAAGCCTCTGCTATTCAGAGAGAAAACCCCTCCTGACTACTGGGGAAAAAAATCACAACTGTACTTAGTGCAGGAAAAAAAATAGGCTATGTCTACACTTGTAAATTTAGGTCGACTTTAGCTAAGTCAACTTAACATGTCCACACCTAAATTTAAAGTCGACTTAGGGGGGGACTTACAAAGTCGACCTACAGCGTCGACACTGGATGCCTAGGTCAACTTGTAGGGGCTAGGGGGACCTTAGACAGGTCCACGGTGGCGGGGGGGCACCCCTTGCCAAGTGCCAGGGGGCTCAGCCTTTGCCCCATTGTACCTGGGTACAATGGGGCAAAGGGGGACAGGGACCCTGGCAGGACATAGGGGCAGGGTGGGCAGGGCTCTGCCCTGCCCTTTGGGGGGGCATGACAGGCTCTCCCTGTGCCCCTCCCCCCCGGCAGGGAGGACAGTGGGGAAGTCCTGGAGAGCCCTAGGTCAACTTAGAGTCAACTTAGGGCTACTCCAGGTCTACACTGGCTTAAGTCGACTTTAAACGAGGTTTAGTAAAGTCGACTTAATTTTCCTTAAGTCGACTTAAGCAGCTTGCTTAAGTCGACTTAAGGAAAGTGTAGTGTAGACACAGGGTAAATTAAGTCGACTTAATTTACAAGTATAGACGCACCCTCAGTGAGTAGTTATCTGTTAGATATCTGGGTGCAAAGGACAAAAGGAGAATCATTTCACTGTCGGACACTCCTGGCCGCTATTTGCAGCCACAGGCTTAGCTGGCAAGGACACTTCCTCTTCTGCCCCGTTTGAAAACCTGACTCAAGCCCTACTCAGAGCAGAGACTGTGCAACGCTAAGAGCCAGCAGCACTTCACACCTCCTCTGAGGAAGCTGCATGTCACTGCTGTGACAAAGGCCCCTTTTTTTGCAAGAAGAGCAATAGTTCCATATTGGTGTTTCTATGACCTAGCTCATCAAATGGCCGTGCGCTGGAGGGCAGCTCAGGCGGTTAGGAACTAAAGTCTGGCTGGTGGGGATCACATTCACTAGGGGAATAGTTTCTAGAAAGAGGGTCTAACTGGGGAACCCCAACTGACATGGCTCTGGAGTGAGGGTATTACTGGATGCAGCAGGGTGGCCTGGACCAGCTAGTACTGAGTCCTATTCAGGTTACTGAGTTAGAGACAGGTATTCCCTAGAGGAAATGGAGCTGCCACAGAACAATTTCCTCTGTAGGCAGTGGGGCACTGGAGATGAGGACCTGGAAAAGGCCAACCCCTAGTCAGATTGATGGGATCAGGATCTAGCCTGGTAAGAGGCAGACAAGGAAAAGGACTCCAGGGGAGAATGTGAGGGGGTGAGCTGGGCCACCAGGAAAAAAGCCCTGGGAGGCAGTACTCTGTACAAAGAGTAGAAAGAACTGTGCAGGGCCTGGAGGAGGCAAAGAGTCTCCAGAGAACTGAGCCCAGGAAGGGGACAGAGGTTCGGTTCTGTTTGCTGTGGATTCTGGAGCGTGGAGCTGAAAACAAGCCCAGGTGGGACAGACACTCCTGTGCTTATTGCTTTTGATTTGTGGGACATGGTTGGTTTGGGTCTGACATTCCAGAAGGGGCTATGGAACTGAGTGTCAACCTGTGGAAATCCTTGCCAGAAGGCCAAGAATATAACAAGATTAAAAAAGAACTAGATATGTTGATGGAGGAGAGTTTCACCATGGCTATGAGCCAGGTGGCTGGGATGCTGTTTACCTGAAGCTGGGAATGGATGATGGGATGGATCACTTGACGATTACCTGTTCTGTTCATTACCTTTGAATCTGCTGGCATTGGTCACTGCTGGAAGACAGGACACTGGGTAGATGGACCATGGCTGGTCTTGTGGCAAGTGGCGGGTGGGTCAAATCACCACACAAGCTCCTGGGAAGCTGCTGCAATGGCATGTGTCTGGGACAAGGAGTCTGTGAGACAGCTATTAGACAGACAGTGTAAGTCCAGAAGTGACGACTCAACGGCCTGGTCTGACCTGTACAGCACAGGCCAGCACCACTGCTCAGCATCCACACCAAACCCAGCCTGAAAGCATGGGTAGGATGGAAATCATTAGCCACAGAGATCTCCTTGTCCTGGGACCTGCCTCGGCTCTCCAGCGACTTAGCCAATCGACTTAGAGAGTCTAATGTAGACTCTCTAAGTCGACTTAATGAGGTTGCCTTTAAGTCGACTTAACAAAGTCGACTTAACTTTGTAAGTGTAGACATAGCCTATGATTCTATGAGTTGATCCAGGGGTAGGTAGCAGGAATGAAGACAAGACAGGGATGGTGTAGCTGCCTTTTATGTTCCTCTGCCATGAGGCTTGTCCCAAACATGGCCACACAGCACCTGGCCTAGAAAAGCCTCAGAGTCCCCTATGTCTAGGCATATTCTTACATGTGCTGGTGATGCACAAGGTACAGCCCCTGAGTTCTTTCACTGGATTCACTGTACCTGGGAGTCCCCTCGATGGGCCTGTATGCAGGGTCAGTATTGCTGCCATCCTGTCTGGAGTGTCACCCAGAAATGCTGCACAAGTTAGAAATACAAATATACTAGACATATTTAGAACTGATAAGCAGGGCTAGATCAATGCAGGGGCTATCGGAGCTGAAGCCCTGGGATCCGGCCTAAAGGGGGCCCCAGGCTCCAGTCCCTGCCTGATCCATCTTCCGCACCCCTGCTCAGAGCTGGTAGGGTTTGCAGGGGGGTGCTGGGAAGGTCGCTGCCCCACTGGCACTGGGGGGCAGCCCTGGCACCTGAGACCAGTCTCTGTGCTCCCTCCCGACCCCTAAGTCAACAGGTCCCCTCCTGGGGGTGGGCGGGCACCTGTTCACTCTGCTCTGGATGTAGGGCCAGGACTGGCTGGTGCACGGTGCAGCCTATGGTGTGGCCTTCCAGGGGTGCACGGGAGGCTGCACCATGTGCAACCTGGTCCTGCCCTTGGGGGCAGACCAGCTGGGCCGGGGCTGGGGCAGGAGCACTGTGGAGTGTGGCCTCTGGCCCCAGGAACCCCCATCACGAGTCCTCCCATGGGTCACTGTGGTGGGGGTCTGGGTCCCCAGAGTGGGGGCGAGAGGCCTAAGGGCCCTTAATCTGGCCCTGTTGATAATACAATACTGAAACATACATATAAAGGGGCTTATCACTCTTAGGGTGTGTCTACATTGGCAACTTAGGTCGACTTAAGGACGCTTAAGTTGACCTACGCAAAGCCACGTCCGCACTGGGCTTTTATTGAGTCG
Organism: Pelusios castaneus; assembly: GCA_007922175.1. Taxonomy (NCBI): domain Eukaryota; kingdom Metazoa; phylum Chordata; order Testudines; family Pelomedusidae; genus Pelusios; species Pelusios castaneus. The sequence continues at coordinate 2,028,261 of ML685946.1, read as the reverse complement.
ACTTAAGTGCTTCCTTACAGTTTAAGTCAACTTAATAACAGTTTAAGTCAACTTAATAACACCACCTCTGAAGGTCGACATAAGCCTTAAGTCGACTTCTTAAATCAAATTAAAGCCAGTGTGGACGGGGAATAGCGCTAAGTCGATCTTATTAAGTTGACTTAAAGCCAGTATGGACGGCTATGTCTACTGTTAAGTCGACTTAACAAGGTTGACTTAAAGTCGACTTAAAGTGTAGCCACTCTGTTAAGTCAGCTTAACGGAGTCGACTTAACAAGTGTAGACATAGCCTTTGAGACTCAGGACTTTTCCATCAGTACATTGCAGGGGATATTTTATATGATGTTTATTGCAATTCTGTAATACTGATATCAGTTCATAAATGTTCACTCATGTGCCAGACAGTGTCACAGGGTAAAAGAGGGCACCTGGACCAGGCCAGCGCCCCACCTAGATCCCAATGACGGCCTCAAAACAGGCTCAAAGTAACCCGGAACAGGTTATAAATTGGGCCATTTTTGCTTCCTTATGATGGAGAAAGAGCCTGAATGTTTTTTAAAATCCTTTTGTTCTTTACCTCAGAAATATCTAGTGAGTAACTGTGCAACATCTGCAGACCAGGGCTGTAGCTATGAGTGGGTCTGGGCAGGCCCAGGCCCACCTACTTTGAGAGAAGGCCCACCAAATTGGCCTATCTCATCACTTGCCTGAAGCAGGAAGTTCAGGCAAGCAACATGATAGGCTGAATGCTGCCTGCTGACACTTGAGTGTCAGCATGCCTCTTCTCCAGCCCCAAGCAGGAGGCAGGGCAGTGTGGCAGCCGCCCCTCTCCTCCAATCCTGGCCCCTGAGCCACCAGCTCCGAGCCAGCCCATCCCCTTCCCTCCAGCCTAAGAGCTGGCTGGCAGGGTGAATGGAGCAGAGCCAGGCCTTCTCACATTAGTCAGAAGCCTTGGAAGAAAATTCCTTCTGGCTATGCCCCTGATGCAGACAACTCTGGGACAGATCAAGGATGTTTGTCAGCTCTGAACACCACCCCTGCAAGGCTGTGGGCATTGGATTTTTAACAAAGGCTTCCTTTATCCCAGCTGTCAATTAGTCCTTAGTGTTCACTGGGTGCTAAGAAAGAAAACAAAACAGAACCTCAGACAGTCTCAACTTGCACGCCCATGGCTCTCATGAAGTTACCTTTGCACTTGCTCTCCAGTCCCCACACAATCGTCAGTCTTAGCCAGGACATGTATTTCTGATAAAGACCAAGCAGGAAAGAAAAGGTTTCTCACCCATTTCCAAACATCACAGTGAGGCAGGGGAGAGCACATGCCCAGTTTGGTTTCTTATTTCTGGCCCTCTGCTCAGGGGTGACTTTCACTCAATCGCAAGGAAAAAAGCCTATAACTTTTCCTTCACCACTTTCTCTCTCTCTCTGCTAGCCACTCCTTTTCCTAATGATTCGTCCACTGCTTACCCCCACCCCAAAAACCCAAGCCTGATAGAAATAAGGCATGCCAGGGTGTGTATTAATAACAAAAGGAGCAAAGCATCTCTATGTGGTATATACATCAAGGCCTTATGGCTGTGCCCACAACCCAGGAGGGGACACTTCACAGCTACTCCCCAGAGACCCTGTGAGAAAACCTCAGCATGGACAAAGATGGATGTTTCCTCCCAATATGGGGGCAAAGCAGCTACCTTTCACATTTTAAAGGTTTCCAAACCCTGCTCATAATATAAAGCCAGTGGAACACACTACCAAAGAGACCAGTGATCCAAGTCTGCTGCTTCTCAGGGAATGACATAATGAAGGCTCCAGGGCTATGTCTACACTTGCAACTTAAGTCGATTTAACGATGGTTAAGTCGACCTGCACAAAGCTGCATCCACACTGGGCACTTATTAAGTCGACTTAAGTGCTTCCTTAAGTCCACTTAATAACTTCCCCTCTTTAGGTCAACTTAATGCCTAAGTCGACCTTATTAAGTTGACTTAAAGCCGGTGTGGATGAGGAATAGCCTAAGCCGACCTAATTGGACTCGGGCTGGAGAGGATGGGGAGAAGGAGATGAGGAGAGCCACGGCTGGGGAGAAGGAGCTGGGGAGATGGGGCTGGGGATCAGGGGCTGGGGAAAGCCACAGCTGGGGAAAGCTGTGGCAGGGAATCAAGGGCTGGGGAGACAGGAAGGAATGCAGTGGGGATCGGGGTGTGCAGGTGTGCGGCAGCCCCTGGGCTGCTGCGCACCTGCAGCTTAGAGGGAACATAGCTCCAGGCCCCCACAACACTCCTCCGTCGACCTAGCCCTTGCCAGTGTGGACACAGGCAGTCGATTGGAGTGTTTAGTGTGGATGCTCTAAGTCGACTTAACAAGATGACTTAACAGAGCCTGTAGTGTAGACATAGCCCAGGAGCACCAGCTCCCCATCCATGTCCATAACGGCCAGCCTGTGGAAGCTGAAGGCCAACTGAAAAGGGCTCCTTAGTTCCATTCAGGCGATGTTCCCCATTCATCTCATGCATGCACTGCCCTACCCCATCTCATTATCAGCCACTCATAAAATGCCCTGGAAATATTGCTTTCCAGCAGAGTGATTTCTTCTTTTCTCAGAGACACCTTATTTGATTAATTCCCCAGGTTCTCTGGAAAGGTATGTAAAAAGGGAACTAGTTCAGTAAGAGGAAGAAGCATGTCGCGGGAGTCAAATGGGAAGGGGCTGGACTTCAGTGATCAGTTTCCAACCACAGAGACACTGCTCTGTCTTTAACCCAGGGGGGGGCCAAGGGCCACTGTCAACTTCTTGTTATGTTTAGGTAAGGGCCACAGTGGCTGTCCTACTGCAGACCAACCAGCAATGCTGTGAAATGTTGTACAGACTGGTGGGAAATGTCTTTCATCATCGTGACACTGGGCAGGAGATAACTTATCTGAACAATGAACATCTTTCATTCTGCAAGTGCTCCCCACTTCTGGAGAATCCCTGAGCTGTGGGTGTTGCAATCCTGGCTGCACGGCAAGCAACTTTCTTTCAGCCCACTCTCTAGCTCAAGGCTTCTCAAATGCTTACGGTGTGGCTCATAGAATGACTTCCTGAACTAGTCCCATACATTACCAACCACAGAGGCCATCTGCCTTCCCATCTGAGACCACATCATGGTCCTGTAACAACTTACATGGGAAATAATACGAGGAAAGGTTTTCAAGGTATTTTTTAGCCTTTTAAGATGCAATTTAACAGCTGAAAACTAAGGCTATGTCCAGGGCTGATCATAGGGGGGAGCGAGACCTGGGGCCGACAGGTCTGGGGGGGGGCTCACTCCATCCCCACCCTGGAGAGGGGAAGGGAGGCCCCACCCAGGAGCCCGGCAAGCCTCGGCTCCCAGCGGCAGCGAACCTTGGGCAGGAGCAGGCCCCGGCTGAAGCTGTGGCCACGAGCCGGCCCCCGCCGGGACCGCAGGCTGCCCCCACCAGCGCCCCGGCCGGGGAATAGGTCCTGAGGCTGACCATGTGGGGCAGGCCAAGTCGGCCCGGCCCAGAGAGGCCGGGCCCCGCACTGCCCTGCCCCTGGGCCTGCCTGCTCCACGCCGGGGGCAGGTGCGGCTGGCCCTGGCCAGAGGCTGGGCAAAGCCTCCCACACTGCTGCCTTTGGCAGGGGCAGGGCGAAGTGCAGCCGTGCAGGGGGGCCACGGCATAGGCCCCGCACAGCCCCCAGCTGGGAGCGGGACAGCGTGGGGCCCACATAACCGCAGGGCCTGGGACGATCGCCCCGTTCGCCCCCCCTAAGGACGGCCCTGGCTATATCTACACTTACAAAAGCTAGTTCGAATTAGTTAATTCAAACTAACTAATTCAAACTAATTTTAATTAAGTTAATTCGAACTAGCATGGCCCCACTAGAATGCCAGTTCGAACTAGCCCTGTCCTTGCTTGGTTCGAATTAGTCAGTTGCATGAAGGTCAAGCTGCTGATTAGTTCAAACTAAGCAGTTAGTTCGAACTAATACAGCCACATTGACTTAATTCGAACTAACTATTTTGAATTAAGGGTTAGTTCGAACTAAGCAATCGAATTTATTAGTTTGAATTAAGGAAGCCCTTAATTTGAACTAATGAAAGCCTAGTGTGGCCAACGCTTAAGTTAGTTCGAATTAAGCTTCCTTAATTCGAACTAACTTGCAAGTGTAGACATAGCTTAAGAGAAGAGCAACCCTGTGTGAGCAGGCAGCTGTGGGCAGATAAGCACAGACAATGCAATGGGTTTATTGGGGTCAAAACAGGCAAGCCTAAATTCACAGCCAGTTGGACTTCCCTTTCAATTAAGTGAAGTTCTGTGTGCCCACAGAACTCTCTCCTCCCCTAACCAGAGTTTCATACACCCACAGAACCCCCTTTCTACCCCTAAGTATGGGTCCATACGCTGATGGAGCCCCCTCTTGCCTCTCCTTCTTCTTGGTAGGGTTAATTATACCTGCAGGGTCCTCCCCTGATATCACCCCTCCAGTAGAGGGTTGTATTTTATTTTCAGAGGGCCTGGGGGCTTTAACACTCTCTTCTTTGCAACCCTTGGGAGAGGCAGGAAGGCAGAAGATGGGGGGTTACAGTCAGTCAGAGTCACTGTTTGTAGTGTCAACTCAGCATCCTTCTCCCTTTCTGCTTGATTAGCAACTCCTGCTTGGAACTGTCCCCTTATCTCCTCTCATTACACAAAGGCAAAATTTTTACTCTGTTCGGGGACATGTTTAACTTTATGTTCTCACTCACATTCCTTTTCATTTGCATTCCAGTCTATCTGGGTCAAAAGCAAGGCCAAAAGCAAGATTGTTATTTAGTCTTCCTCCTTGGGTTTTCTCTCCTTTGAAATCTTTACATTAAAATTGGGTGTCTTTCTAAAAGACACACTCAAGTTCTATCCTACGTGATGGCCTGTTATTGAGCAGGTCAGGCTAGATGACCAGAATGGTCCCTCTGGGCTTAAAATCTTCGCTGGAACCAAGCTAAACAAGTTGAGCATCAGCCCAATAGTGAAACCTTTTTAAAAACTCACCAGTAAACCTGAGGTGTCAGAAAGCCTGTGGTAGTAATTCAAATCAACAGTTGCATAGTTAGCAGCAAAGCACCCTCTCCGGCAAGTGCAGTTTTCCTGTCTAGGTCCAAAGGGGTAGCCGGGTTAGTCTACTGCAGAAAAACAACAGAGTCCTGTGGCACTTTTAAAGACTAACAGATTTATTTATCGCATGAGCTTTCGTGGGAGAAAATCCCACTTCGTCAGACACTTTGATTTTCTCCCACAAAAGCTCATGCAACAAATAAATCTGTTAGTCTTTAAAAGTGCCACAGAACTCTGTTACAGTTTTTCCTCTCTAGGGCTCCCTAGTGGAGCAGAAAAAGCAGTTTTACTGGTTAAGTCTGAGTGTATCTGCGAAAAGGATTCGAAGTCAAGAGGGAAGCTAAATAAAGGACTTTCCATCATGGGCAAAGGGAATTTTGCAGGGAACCACATAACTACATCTTGAACAGGAATCTTTGTAGCAAGCATATCTACAGCTCTGACCTCTTTGCTCCTTTTGTCTTGTACCAGAATTGCTAATTTGGGGCATTTCATTTGAGAGTGTCTTATTTCAAGGGGAACTCATTCATTGCTACTCTCTGAGACTTTAAGGGTGTTTCAAACTTATTTTTCTAGTACTATGACTAACAGTTCTAAAAAGGGTAACCCTTGTGTTCCTTTATTTTCTTGGTTCCTTTTTCTTTAATTCCCCTTTCCTTGCTCCCTTGCAGCAGTCAGTGCTGTAGGGACATGCTATGGCCATGTCTACAATGGTGAGCTGCATCAGTTTGGAAAATGCGTTAACTAGCACATGGCTAAAACACAATTTTGTCTTTAGTGTAGACAGGCAGTCATGTTAGAACCCTGTTAGCTGAGGCTGGTGAATGCCAGCATCCCAGTTCCCATGTTTCTAAATACAATTCATTCCCATGTAGACTACATGCTAAATCCTGCTTGATAATGTGTTAGTTAAGACATTTTCTAGCATGGTGCATTTTCCCAGACATGGGCTATCACCATTTATCATGCCTGACTTAGTTATGAACAGTGATTTTATCTGATATACTGCTGAATATGTGGTTGCCATGAGAACAGCTTAGGAAAAAGAAAGTAGGGTGCCCTCATAAAGTGCCCTCTGCACTAGGAGAAAAGATGCTGTATCTAAAGAACCAGGAACGGTAATACTTTTAAAAATCCTAATGTAGACAGGTAAGTAACTGCTTCACCACGTGCTGGCTGGTTGAGGTGACCCCGAGAGAGGATCCTAGGAATGCATCACTGCTTCCCTTGAAACAGGCTTTAGTGGATCTAGATGAGCCATGTCCCTAATCATTGAAAGAGAGAGCAAGCCAGTAGGCCTGCTCCCCAGCCACCGTGTCAGAAACCACCCCAACTGTGTCAGCATTTCAGCCCCTTTTCTTCAGGGTCAAGTTTTAGTTCTTCAAAATAAAACAGCTCAACAGAAGTTCCATATATAAAACCAGACCTTTTCCCTGCCGCCCAGGGGCCCTGCAGCCTCCTGTTTAGAAATTAAGAGTTTTTCTACTGCAATGTCCCTTTCTAGCCAGAGGCCTGTAGGACTGTGCTTTCTCAGGCCATCGACCAAGTGGCTCTTTGCTTGCCACCACTTAGAACCTATCAAGCCTGCCTCTGAGTCACCCCATTTCTAACATGCCGTCCCAGGACTTGTTCCCTACAGCTGGGGGTTGGGTTGAGCCTGGCACAGGGGCAGATGAGTCCCAGCAGCCCCCTGAAAGGGTCAGCTTATCCTGTGATACAGCAATTACACTTTGAGTACTTTTTTCAAACTTAACTGTAGGTGTCAGAGAGTGAGCTGTCTTTTTAAACATCCACGGCTCAAAGGAAAAGAGCGCTTTATTTCCTTAAATTCAGTTCAGGCTGGATCACAGTCCTAAGATGCACTTCACTACTGATGTAGATAAGGTTAAGGGCCAATGGAAAGGAGTGGTTTTTTATTCCTCCAATATCTCTTGGCAAAGAGACTGTTAGGAATAAATGTGGTCCATTCATGAAACAATTCTGTATGCTTGGAAAGGAAGATATACTTCTTTAAAGGCTGACTGAGAGCTCTTGCAGAGTGACCAGTGCTCCAAGTGGGAGTGCCAAAGCCTTTTACGAAGACTTTTTTTTTCTCAGTTCCTTGGAAAAAAAGGCTTACCCATTTGGACCCATTTTCTTTCCCCCATTTTTCCAATGAGAAAAAGTTAATACACGAGAGAGGAGGAGGTGAACCCTAGCATCCAAAAATGGAAAATCAAAATGTTCAGTATCCAAAATCCAGAAGAAAAGAACATTAAATCAAAATCTTGTGAAAAAATTTATTTTGTTTCAAACTGCTGACTGAAACCAACATTTTCCTTTTTGGCATTTCCCATTGGGAAATTAAAACAATTCACCAAAATGAGCTTTGTGGAAAGCTTCGGTTTTGACAAAAATCGTGTTTTCTAACAGGAAAATTGCTTGGCCAGAGCACTCCAATCAGCACCCCGTAACTCTCTGTACTCCCTGCAGAAGTCCCTTTTCTGAAGCATCTGCATCCAGTGCTCGGCTTCCTCACACCCCCCTGATGTGCCATGCCAGGTCTTCTTGGCATTTCTGAGCCTGAGGCCATGTACACACTACAGACTTGTCCCACAATAGAAGTTATTACAGGACAAGCAAGCGTTATAATTATAAGGCTTTACCCCATCCACACAGCACTCCTTCTAGCAAAAAGAAGTGTACACTCCTTTGAATTTTCGCTAGAAGGAGCAGTGCATGGTGGGTACCTATCCCACCATGCACTGCCCTGCCAGCTGAAAGGCTGGTAGCAGTGCTGGCTTGAGCCCCAGTCCTGCCCCTGCGGCTCAGATGGACTGGGGCTCAGGCGGGCTCAGCTGCTGTGGGCCAGCTGAGAGGCTGGTGGCAGCTGATCACGGTGGGGCTCCCGCCCCCAGGCACCCACAGCCAAGTCCTGGGCAGCTTGAGAGCCCCGCAACGGATATGGCTGCAGAAGGGCTCGAGCAGCCGAGCTCTGCTGTGGTCGGTGGGAGCTGAGCCGCACCGCCCACAGGGCTCCAGCAGGGCTCAGCTGGCTGGAGGCAGCCGAGCCATGCTCAGCCTGGTCCGTGGCGGCAAGCGGAGCCCCGCTGAGGCCAGGGACGGGGCTTGCCAGCGGCAGCTGAGCCCCGCCACGGACTGGGCTGTGTGGGGCGTGGCTGCCGCCAGCCAGCTGAGCCCAGCTGGAGCCCAGTGAGTGGTGGGGATCAGCTGGCTGGGGCTGGAGCTAGAGCCAGGGCTCAGTGGGGCTCCAGCCCCCAGCCAGCTGAGCCCTGAGCCCCTGCTGGAGGAACCCAGTTGCTGTTAGAGCAGTGAAATTGACAAATTTGACAGCTCTGGTGTCCCAGAGTGCCCTCAATTGGCACTCTGGGACATTTCGTGAGGCTGTCAAAAACGGAACAAGTGTACACACAGGCACTACCACCTTACCACAGGCCTTAACCACCCTCATTTGGGTGGTTTACATGTTGCGCGGCCAGAGAGCTGTTGCCCCGCAACAAGAAGCTTTTGTGTGTATACACTCAGATTGTTATCACGCGGTAAGGAGCCTTACCGCACGATAACTTTGTAGTGTGTACAAGGCCTGAGAGAGGGTGGGAACAAACTGCTTTCAGGACTGAACAGCTGTGGCAGACTCTCCCCGGCATCATCCCAGCACACTGCTGTAATAAGCTGTGTGCAAAGTAGCCCTTGTGAGGTATCATTTGAAAACTCATCATTTGCTGAACAAGCAGCGTTATACATCAAGTTACAAACAGCGCTGGAATCGGGACTAAAAGTCTGTTGTCCGAATAGAAGTCTAGGGAGTGGCCAAATCAGTGCTTCAGGGACCAAGAGCAAGCTGATTCCTCACCCAGGGGTAAACATGCTAAGACACATGCTAAGTGGCCATTCTTTGGCAGGAAAGGGGGCATGGACAAAAAAGTTACATCTGAGCAAAGAAACAGCTTGGGATTCCTGTCCACACAGACTGCCTGTTACCAGACTCCCAGATGCTTCTCACAGGAGAAGCAGGACTAGAAAAATAAGGGGCAGACACCCCAATGTAGCCCTCCCCCTGTTGACTTATTGCAGCAGGAGAAACAAAGGTGCAGCCACTAATCAGAAGAAGAGGTCCGTTTGACCATTTAGGCTGTTGAGACCATTTAGTGAGAAAATTTTACTTTGAATTTATCCTAGTTTATCACCTCAGGCATTAGTTGTGTTTTATCTTTATTTTTCTCGTAACCATTTCTGACTTTTATGCCTCATTACTTGCACTCATTTAAAATCTATCCTGCTGTAGGTAATACACTGGTTTCATTGCTTTATCCTGTCCAGTGTGTTTGAATTGAAGGGGCTAGGAAACTCCATTTGGGTAACAGGGAGGGCTGGGCTGCCCACTTTCATGGGCCCACCCTCCTGGGATGGGGCCCCACCTCCCCACTGCAGAGGCCAGCCGGGGGGCGGGGCAGGGCAGTGCTCGGGCACACCAGTCCTGGGGCCAACTGGCAGACTCGCCAGGCTGTCAGCTCTGCAGGGCCAGTGCTCGGTGCTGGAGGGGGTCCAGCAGGCTGGTGCTGGGGGGAGTCCAGGGCCCTGGGCCAGAGGCTGTGGGCGTGGCACTTCCACCACACCACTGGGCTGGCTGCTCCGCTCCAGGGGGTGGGGCCAGCTGTTGCACAGTGCAGCCTCCAGTGCCTGGAGTGCTGTCAGGTTGCTGTGCCCCATGCCGGCCCCCCTGGGGGTACCAGCCAGGTCAGGCTGAACCACAGGGGCCCCACCGCAGTGCCCCGACAATGCTCCAGGCCCTGGAGAGCCACTGCTGGAGGCCATGCCTCGTGCCAGCCAGTCCAGCCCCCTAGAGCACAGCTGCAACCAATGTTGGCCTGCCCTGCCCTGCCCTCTGGGGCAGACCAGTCAGCCTGGGGGTGGGGTGGGAGTGCCATGAATTGTGGCCTCTCCCCAGACCCCACCCCCAGCACCAGCTGGGCCCTTCCCAGCATCCCCCATGCCCGGCCAGCCCTGTGCTGGTCTGAGCAGGGCTGGATTGTTGCAGGGCAGCTGAGGCCCAGGCTCCCCCTTTAGCCCAGGGTCTGGGGCTGTCACCCCTAAAATCCCCGGCTTGATCCAGCCCTGGTAACAGGATGTGTGCATATCACTTCTGTTAGGTAAATGATGGACTATATATAAGTTTGCACTGTCCAGGAGAGGGCTGGGCAGTACAGGACGTACATTTCTGGGGTGGGGGAAGCTAAGAGTGCGGTGGTGTTATGGTCAGCATGCAGTGTAATCAGGAACGGTAGGGGCCACGGTGTGGCTGGCTGGCTGCAGCAAACACAGCCACAGATAGAAGTGACAAACTCAGAGGCTGCTTGTGAGCAGTCCAGGACTGCAGGCGACAGCAGCAAAGCAGTGTAAAGGGCAGCCCAAGTCGGAAGGCAAGGGGACACAGCTCTCATTATTCCGGGTTGTACCCTGCTATGTCACAACCGGTACCAGCTGAAAGGAAGAGATTAGATGGGAGAAATGAGCGATGGGGGCAGGGGAGCCTAGAGGAGACTTCCCCAAGCTCCATGACAGCTGCATCAAATTCCTGAGTCTCAAGCCATGGTGGCTGCTCCTTTTGGCACCAGTTCTCCGTCTGCTGCAAGCCAGTAGTGCTGATTGGCTCGGGGTATGCTGCCGGCGAGCTGAACGAGGGCAGGGCAGGGCAGGAGATAAGCGCCTCTTTTTTTGAGGGAAGGCTGCTCACCCTTGCCACCCCAGCCAGTGAGTTTAGAGACTCTCCTCTCATGTTTTGTGGTGAGAACTACCCCCAACCCCCTGCAGCTTCCTGAAAACTGAGCTCTCGCTCAGCATGAGCTCAGGGCAGGAAGTTACAGACTTGGGTGTTGTGGAGGCCTCAGCACTGAGAGAGAAACTGTTCTGCCACGTGACACCTGCCTCTGCGGAGCCTGGCCCCTCATGGCGAGATGTCTGCATGTGGCTCTGCTCACGGTTCAGTGCCTACGCCGAGATGTACCAAGGTTAGGTTTGTGCAAAGCAATTTTATTTTCTATTTTCTGCACTGGTGAAAGGCTTCCGTGGCCCCGAGGCCCTCCACAGATCACAAGCCCGGGGTTGCAGGGCAGCTTGCTAGGGTGCCCGGTGCAGGAGCTCCTAACAGGTGTGGTGGAGTGGGGGGGGGGAGGTGCTGCTCCAACAGCATTTACAGGTATGCTTTGGCCAGGGTATTCAAGGTGCTGCACAGCGAGCCCAGGGGTGCAGGGCAAACGGTACCAGCTGTGGGCCCTCACTAGCTACTCTGGTTCACTCTTGGTCAGGGGACACGTTCCGGGCAGGAAGAAGCAGAAAGCCCTGAATAGGGCTGGTGCTGGGAAAGGCCAGGGGAGGGGAGGGTGGAGAGGTAGTGGGGTATGGGACGAATGACAAGGGTGAGGGGCAAGGAGGCAGGGGCAAGGGAGGGGCACATGCTGGTCTGAGACTGCAGGGTCCCTCCTAACTCAGCCAGCTCTACACCTTCTTGTTGTCAGTCGGGATGAGGAGGCTGCAGTATTGGAGGCCAGGAGATGCCCTGCCCCTCCTGCAGGCTCTGAGTCTGAGGGGACAATCTGTGGCCACGTCGAGGCCCAGACTGCACCAAGATCTGCCCCATGGGGTATGTTATGGGGAGATGGACAGGAGGAGGCAGGCCCTCTGTGAGGCTCTTGGCAGCCCATGACTCTGTGTGCCTAGAGGCCTCCCTAATGAACACCTGGGTCAGGGGGCTTCCCTCAGGCCAGGCAGCCCTGTCTGCTTGCCCCACAGGAATCTGGCATCCTGGGAAGCTCCCACTGGTACTGGGCAGCATAGATGGCACCCTTCTGGCACTGCAGGGGCTGTGTGGCCTAGGGGCACAGGAGAGAGCTGAGATGACGGCTGCATGTGACATTGCGGATGCTCATGCTGGGTGCCCCAGGGCTCCTACATCCTGCCCCAGCACCAGCCTGTGTGTGTGATGGGATGTGGGTCAGCATGGCTTACTCCCGTGGTAGCTCATTCTGGGGGGACCATTTCCAGGCTCAGTTCTGGAGTCTGCATAGCTAGGATTCCTCCGGGCCCCTCAGACTCTGCCCACTCCTCCCTCTCCTGCCTGGCCCGAGTCCTTTTTTGGGTCTGGCCACTCTCCCCAGCTCACCATTAGCATGTGCATGCAGTTACTAGGCACTCAGAGGCTGATCCTGCTGAGCTCCTAGGAACCAGGAGATGGGCTTGGGAGGTTCTGAGTCCTAATGGGTGTCCCAACAACACCAGACCCCACAGGTGGAAGCCCCTGGGAGCCCAGGTCACACCAGAGCCCCCGATGGCTACCAGCAGCTGCCCCACCTCTGTCCCTCCCTGCCTTACGGTCCCAGCCTGTGGCAGTCTGGTACAGAGCACAAAGTACAGAGCTCTCTAGCCCTGCCCCTTCCCTCTGGGGTGCGGGCTTTGCTGTGTATCCAGGTACTGCTGGGTCTGTTCTGTCCGGTTAGGCTGCAGGTGCTTTTATGAGGCTCTCTATCTCGCTTGCGAAGTCTGGCCCGTAGTGCTGGATTTGCCTGTGTGAGGCAAAGTCAGCTCTGCCTCCTGTGCAGAGCAAGAAGGAAATGGGCTATAGTCCACAGGACACCAGACCATCCCTCTCTATTCCATCCCTTCCACCCCCTTTTCAAGATTTTCACTGACTTACCCATTACATTCTTGCTCAGGGCAGTGCCTAAAATCACAGCCATGGATTTCCAGATGCACCTCAGGGAGTTAGGAGTACAAGTCATCCTGCCTTTCGGTGGGGCACTTCTGCTCCTGTCTTCCTCGAGTGCTTTTGGAAGTATGGTCTGGACCTTAGTGATTCATATTAACCTCCTAGTGTGGGTTGCTGAGAGAAAGTGTTGCTGAAGGACTTGGGTCTCAGCGAGAGTGTCCGGCCCATGTATGCTCTGTCCCAAGGATCCAAACTGGGTTGGCTTGCTTTGTTTTTGCCAGTCAGGTGTGTAGGGATGCTTCTCCATTGGCCTCCAGAGGACACCAATGTCAGCGGGGCTGATATTGCAGCAGTGGCCTGGTTCTGTTGCAGCTGTTTCTTTCCTCATCTGAGAGCTTCCTTTGGGCATCTCTCCCGGTGGGCCCTGAGCCCGGAAATGTCATTGTGACGCTTTTCATCTTTCAGGAGATGACTCGTGAGTGCCTACTCCTGCTGGCTGTGGCAGGGCTGCTGCTGCTGCTGACAACAGGTGAGTTAGAACTTAGCTCCACTGCTGTTTTTTGTGGCAGGCAAACCCCGGGGCATATTAGGAGGTTAGTAAAACAAAGAAACCCCAAAACATAGCTTCCCAGAGAAGGATTTTGTTCACAATGACATAGGGTTAGCTCCTGGTCTCCTACACATTGCTGAGTGCTCTGATGTGTCCAGGCAGAGGGAAATCAGGGCCAGCCAGTGACGGGCAAAATGAGTCACAAATCCTTGTGTCTCTTTGTTTGTATATATGTCACATGTTCTGATGTGATGAATTGCAGAAATGTTCATTAATTACCTTGAGCACCCCCCTTTGCCAGCTCATCTGCCTATCATCTTCTGCTGAGACTAGGTAACATTACAAACCAGGAGAGTGTCCCACACAGCTGCCATGTAAAAAGAATGAACAACCTGCCTCGCCCCATGGGCTCCCAAATTATCTCCGTCCAATGCTCAGGATGGACAATACTCACCACTGAACTAGTGACTCATTTACACACTAATATCTCATGAACCTTCAGGGCTAGAATAATGTGCTCTTGTCCCAAGCCCTGGCAACAACACAATCTCAAACATTGGAGCTGTGATTCCTTGATTTAGAAAAGAGCTAATGTTCAGAGGTTTCTAAAACACAGTCATTCCAATTTCTCTCTTCCTCGAAGGCCCATATGGTTGGACGCCTGGTAACTACATGAGGCTGCATTAGTGGAGAAGAGAAATACTACTTTAGTAAAGAAATAATCTTTAGTAAAATTTAAATTTCAAAAGTTTCCTTTTGAACATGTTGCACAAACCAAATACATGATTGTGTGATGTAGAAATAAGACGGAGCTGGCTCTTACTCAAGCAACTTCAGTTGTGACTTTGCCACTCATGAATCATGTGTCCATCCAGTAGGCAGGGGTAATATTATAGTGCCATTATACAAAACAATGAAATGGCCTCAACTGGAATAGTGTGGTCAGGCCTGGAAATCTTCTCTCCAAAATGGTATAGCAGAATTGGAGAAGATTCAGAGAAAGGTGTGAGAATGATGAGAATCACAGAAAAACAGCCAAGTGAAAAGAGATTGAAAAGGCTGAGCTTGTTCAATGTTGAGAAGAGACATATAAGGAGACACAGACATGAGATAAGAGATGCGATAGAGAAGCTGGCCTGGGAACCTGCATTCACCCTGTCTCATGATATAAGAACAAGGGAATGAAATTAACATTGAACAATGAAAATTAAAAGGTGGTGCAGTCAACCAGACAAAAGGAAATAGTTTTTTACCGAATGCACACTTAGCCTGAGTGGCTTCATGATATCACTGAGGCAAGACTCGGAAAAGGACTGGGGATTTGTATGGAGAACCAGAATACACATTAGATGGGAAGAAAAAACACCAGCAACCTTTCGAAGGGTTATAAATCCTCCTGCTTGAGGCAGGCAGTAAGCAATATGCTCTGTGGAAGGTTTTTTCTTTAAATCCACATCAACGGTTCATGAGCTTTACTCTGAAACAGCTGGGGCTGGCAATGGTTGGAGACTGGACTAGGAGGAGCTATTCCATTATTAACCAGATAGAAAAAGAGCTGCTGTTTCCATGTCCCAGCCACCGCACCAAGCAGAGTGCCGTGTAAAGTACATACGCTAATCTCCCTGCTAGATGAGGGACGTGGGTTTCTTCCCTCAGCTTCAGATGAGATGCTGAGGATGGGGGCTGGGGGGGGGAAAGCTGTGGGGGAGGACAGATGTGAGACATCCACCTGGACTGTATGCTGTGAAGAGGCATACTTATGGTGACTGTATTTTCACAGTCAAAAAGCAGGACCCTTTTCTGACATGTTAGGGTCCTACAGATGAGGCACTCATTGGAGCACTGCACTGGTGGTGTTTCTCCCCATTTTGGGTCCCGCCACACCCGCGGGCACATTCTTCAGGGTCCAGGCTATACCCCGCAACGTAGGCCACAAACTGATACCCGTTTAATTGAAGGTGTTTTAAAACCAATTTTATTAAACCAGACCTAGTTTGTGTATAGACATCTTTATTTCAGTTCAGCATAGTCGGGTAGTAAACTAAACTGGATTAAGCCTCTCTTAATAATAAGAGAAATAAGAGAGCCCTCCCATAGACTCGCAGCACTTCAGCTGAGTGTTCAGTATGTGGAGTTTCAATACAGGGCTTCTGTTTTATCTGTAAAATACACTTTGGAAAGCTTGTGAGCATGGGCAGATTTTACTGTAGGTGGGGGGAGGCATAGTCCCCCCCCGTCTTTCCCATAGCTCCCCAAAAATCTTCCTTTGCCTCCCTTCCTGCTGGGAAAGCATTAGGCATGGCCTGCGAAAGCATTTTTCCTTACTCTCTCTGCCTGCAGATTGCTGTAGAGGCAATAGCAAGAGGCAGGAGCAAGCTATCTGTGACACCAATACACACAGAGCAATAGCATCCCATTGGTCTAAATTACCTGATGATTCTCCTTACAGACAGCCAGCCCCAGCTTTGGAAGTTTCAGGTTACCAATTAGGTTTACATAGGCTGTTACAAATACTGTGAAGAGTGGGGTTTGGGGGGGGTGGGGGGTTGTTGTTTTTTTAAACCAAATTTAGGACCTTTTTAGGACCTGCTTTTTCCCTTCTGGGGAGTTGCTGGCCCTTTAATATAATGCTTCCTCCCCTTATCAAGCAATTGTATCTGTGTGTAATGTGTGGTGTACATCCAACTACTTCTAGTAAGTAATTTTATTTTTTAACTCCTTTTGCTTTTTAATATTTTTGAGGGGTCAGAGTCTGAAACTTTATGAATTTTATTGAAGTTTGATGCTTACTTTTTAAAATTCTGACAGCTAGACACTAGATTTGAGCCATCCTTAATTTTACCCCTCCCTTATTTGTTAATTACAATGCCCATACAGTTTTTTTAACTACTTTTTTTTTTGACCACCTTTATTTTTTGCCATGCAACACATACAAAACTGGTTGTGATCCAGAATGGGTTAAAAGAGACTGTCAGATTTGTGTTTACTACATTTTGAAAGTGACCTTACTGAAGGCATTAACCCCGATCAGATCATTGAGGCCTATGCTGCAAAATCTGGTGCTGGGCCTGGGTCAGCCATGGAGCTGCCTTCCCCTGGGGAAACTCCAAAATCCGCCCATGCTTGTGGGACATCACCCTTATGATATGTCCACCAGGGCTTCCCACTGCAACCCACACTGCTGTGCACAAGGGAGTCTGTCTGCCAGGGCTAGTTCCTCTCCTGACCTCACACGTGGCTTCAGAGGAACTCCTATTCATATCGTTCGTGGTGTGGGTGCAAGGCAGGGCTTCTCCCCCACCTCCGAAGAGGCGGGCCTGGCTCTGAACCACTTTCTCTCCGAGTGCGTGGTCAGGGTGAATAGTTTATCTGGATACAGTTACCAGGGCTGGCACATACCAGGGCAGCAGCAAGTCACTCCCAAGGGGGCCATCCAAGCTCCTGTCATGCTGCTTCCCCACCCCTCTCTGTTGCAGCTCGTGCCCTGGAATGCCCCAAAACGAAAGGGAGAACCTGCCAGGACTGTATCCGCTCTGGAGCTGGCTGTGCTTGGTGCAAGAAACTGGTAGGTCTGCATTTCTTTTCATTGCTAGCTGGTGTGTTGGACCAGCTGCTCCCAACACAGGTGCTTGGCCATACTCAGGTCCTCCTCAGAAGTTGCCCTGGCTGCTCTTGGGAGAGGAGGCTGGACCACTGGGGGCTCCCCAGGAAGATCTCTCACTGTCTTAGACTGGGGCACAGGGGATCTGCTTGCAAGTAGCCCTGTTGTGGAGAAGGGTCCCTATTGCTGCTCCAGGGGGAGATGAACACTGCCAGGAAATGGTTCAGTGCACTCCAGTGGAGGCATCACTCCCCCACACACCTGGCGCCGCTTCCTGTTGCTCACTCTGTTCTTCCTTGCTAACCCGTGAGAACAGCATCTGCTTTCCACAGAGTCAGCAGCAACTCAGGCCTAGTTCAGAAGAGGGAAAAGGTGCCTTTCTTTTGCCTCAGCTCCCAGTGGCCTTCCTGAAATCCAGCAGAGGTGACTGTTTCCCTGGTGCTGGGTTTAGGTGGGGCTTTCAGCTGACTTACACTAGCTTGTGCTAACTCTTTTTCCCTGAGCCTAGCCTGGGCTTCTGAAGGAGCCTGCACACACAACTTTTCTCCCCACACCTGGGGCTCATCCACAGAGGGGTGCTCTGGCCCTGCAGAACACAAGGAGGATTATTTCCAGGGGGGCTTGGAACCAGCTGACAAGTGCAGAGCCCTCCCCCCCCCCCCCCAAGCTTCCAGCTGAGTGAGTTCAAAGCAAATGAGTTCAGGAAGAGTACAACTGCAGACAGCAGGGGAGGAGGAGTGCCACATGCCAGAAGATGAGATGGGGCATGCAAAGGACTTGCCTTGCTTCCTTGATGAGTGACGGCCGATCCAATAATGAAATACAAGCCCTTCCCGCTCGATGCTCGTCCTGGGGCTGCGGGGGTGCTAGGAGTTGCCTGGTGGCGGAAGGTTCTTTGTCCTTATTTTCTGTGCCCACAGTCACCCAAGTGACTTACTGGGGCAGGTTTCTTCTAACATGGCTTGTCCTCAAACCGGATTATCGTTTCTTTCCCCTCTTGCTTTTGCAATGCCCAGAACTTCACCAAGGCAGGAGAGCCAGATTCCATTCGCTGTGACACCAAAGAGCAGCTGAAGCAGAGGGGATGTGCCCTGAACGAAATTGTGTCCCCAGTAAGCCTTCCCTTCCCAATCAAAAATGACCTCCTAGATGACAAGACCCAGCTGGCTCCTCAGGAAATGCGCCTGCAGTTAAGACGAGGTACAGTTTTGTAACGTATTAAGATTAAATAATGATCAATAGACATAGCAGGCTTCAGAGTTCCTTATTAAGCTTTATTCAGCATGTCTGGCAAGGATTGTCAGCAGACGCACAGGTTTACCTGAGCCCTTAACAACCTTCCCATTTATCACTATAGCAACCCCCAATGGCCCCAGTAACCTGAGACACCACAAGTTTGCTGGGAAACCAGGTTTGCAGCTAGAAGCCTGGTCTGCCCATAGGGAGGAAAGCACAAATGCATTTCGAGTGACCACATGGGGCCAGTTCAGGCACACAGAGTGCCAGAGTCCCTCACTTCCTGCAGCTTGTTTAAAGCACAAGTGGCTGCTTCATTTGAGTGTGGAAATGGGTGCTTAAGAGAAGTCCTTCAGCCAGATGAGGTAAGCATGTGTGGGGTTCAGTGTGGAAATTAGATCTGAGGATGGCACAATGGCCTGAGAGCAGCAGCCTCTTCTTGCCCTCTCCATTCCAGGCTATCACTGCAGCTGGGGATGCTCACAGAAAACAAGTAAAAATGTACTGGCAACAGGGCCAGATTAAGGGGCCCCAGCCTGCCCACCATTGTGGGACCCTCCTCGGCCTGTGGGGTCTCCCTGCCTGTGGCTCTATCTCCCACACTGCAGCCTGGGGGCTGGCTGGCACTAGGGGTAGGGCCTAGGGCCAGAGGCCCTCCTGCCCTGGCCCCTGTTCAGCTAGTCTGCCACTGGCCAGGGGTGGGGCCAGCTGGGTCATGGTGTGGCCAACGGAGCAGCCCCCCAGAGCCACAGGCCCTGGAAGGCCATGCCAGAGTCTGCACTGTGCCATCCGGCCCCACTCCCAGAGCGGAGTGAACATCACCAGTTTGCCCTGTCCCCAGGGGCAGACCAACTGGCCCAGGGGGCAGAGTGGGAATGTGGAGCTCCATCTCTGGCCCCAGGGCCCCACTCCCCACAGCACCAGCAGAGGAGGGGCAGGACAGATCACACAGGGACCTTAGGGGGTGGAGCCTAGGGCCCCCCTTTAGGTCAGGGCCCGGAGATTCAGCCCCTGCGTTGATCCAGCCCTGACTGGCTAGGTGATTGAAGTGCAGAGTTGCTTCCTGCCCAGCATGGGATGGCAGAAAACAGACTCCAAGGGTGGGGAACTGAAGGGCCATGCCCCAGGCACTGGGAAGGAATGTCAGGCCATGTACGCACTACAGAACTGTTGCGCAAGAAGCCTGTTGCACTACAAAAGTAACATGGTTTTTATTGCGCTGGATCACGTACACACGGCACTCATTGTAATGGAACAGAGTGTCCACACTCTTCTTAGCAATTTTGCAATATACCGCATTGAATTGTGGGCACCTATCCCACAATTCCACTTGTCCTGATTCAGCACTAAGAATCCTGGGTAGAAGGAGAGGAGCGCTGAGCACCATGGGTAAATTCTCAGTTTCCCATGGTGCATTGTGTTCCCCTGCTGTCTTCCTCATTGCTAATAGCAACTCACGCCCATTTTCAACACTGCTGCATTACTTCCCGGCACTCCCAATTGCAACAACATGGATCCAACTCTGATCTCCACTGTCACCGTCAGCATAATGATTAACATCTCAGCTGGTCGCACAGTACACACTGAATTCCAAATCAGACCAGGAATCGGAGGATCCAGGGCTGCTAAATGCCATGCAGAACAACAGCACCACATTGCTGAGCTCCTTCACAGAGCATCTGCACACGGTGCACCGCTGTTCTGGTCACGAGAGACAAACACTGAGTGGTGGGACTTCATTGTTATGCAGGTGTGGGATGACGAGCAGTGGCTACAGAACTTTTGAATGCGTAAAGCCACCTTCATGGAAATGTGTGAGGAGCTTGCCCCTGCCCTGCGATGCAAGGACACCAAAATGAGAGCTGCCCTAACCGTGGCGAAGTGTGTTGCAATTGCTGTGTGGAAGATTGCAACTCCTGACTGCTACCGGTCGGTCACAAATCAGTTTGGAGTCGGCAGGTCCACCATTGGGCTAGTGCTGTCACAAGTGTGCTGAGCCATCAATCGTGTTCTTCTCTGGAGGACAGTGACATTGGGCAATGTGCGTGAGATTGTGGACAGATTTGCAGCCATGGGATTCCCAAACTGTATAGGGGCAATAGACGGCACACACATCCCTATTTTGGCTCTGGACCATCTTGCAACTGAGTATATAAATAGGAAGGATTACTTCTCCATGGTGCTGCACGCTCTTGTAGATCACAGGAGGCATTTCACAGATATCAATGCTGGGTGGTCGGGAAAGCTGCATGATGCCTGTATTTTCAGGAACACAGTGCTGTACCGGAAGTTGCAAGCAGGGACCTTCTTCCCGGATGAGAAAATTACTGTCAGGGATGTGGAGATGCCCATATTGATTCTGGGAGACCCAGCCTACCCACTCGTGCCATGGCTCATGAAGCCGTACCCTTGCAACTTGGATCCCAGCAAGGAATGGTTCAATTATAGGTTGAGCAAGTGCAGAATGACTGTGGAGTGTGCCTTTGGCTGCTTAAAGGGGCGCTTGTGCTGTTTGTATGGGAGGCTGGATTTGGAGTGCTGTGTCCTTCATAACCTTTGTGAAAGTAAGGGAGGGAAATATTTCCCTGTGTGGGGTGTTGAGGCTGAGCGCCTGGAGGGTGCGTTCAAACAGCCAGCCACTAGGAGTATTAGGGGGCGCAATGGGGAGCCGTCCACCTAAGGGAGGCACTGTGGGAGCATTTCAGTAATGGGAACGCATAGGGTGCATCACATCAATAGGTCACACTGCAACTGCAAATCTGCAGGGCTCTTCATCATGGGGGGGGGGCGGGTGGTGGACTGTATTGTGATCAAATGAATAAAGAGTGAACATGAGGTAACAAATCTTGGATCTGTATGAATAAAGACACTGTGCACAATTTGAGATTCACTTTTATTACTAAAAAACAAAGGCGGTGGGCTAACATTCTGTAGTGACTATGAAAGGTGTTATAGGTGTGGGTTGGTGCGGGACTCGATGCCATAGCTCTGTGAAGGGGTGGATGTTACATTGTACCATGAGGGTCCCTGGCCTTTGAAGAAATGTTTGTGGGAGAATGGGGTGGGGGAGGCAGAAACTGGTGGTGTGTCTGAAGGGGAGGGCGAGCCTGAAGCAGCTGCATCTGCAGACCAACCATGGTCTTTAGTAGTTGTGTTTGCTCCTTCAGGATGCTTATCAGGTCATCCTTCTGTTTCTGCCTCCTCAAATAGTTCTCTTTGCAGTCCTGCCGGCATTCCTGTCTCCAAAATCTATTCTCCCTTGCTGCAGCCTTGGTGGATTGCATGAGCTCTTGAAATACATCCTCCTTGCATCTGCGAGGCCACTTTCTTATCTGTTGTTCATGGATCCCAGGAACGGCCCTTTTATGTGACTGAAAGGGATTTGGGAAAGGGTTGTCTGGATTGCTAAAATACTACAGTGTAGTTTGAATACTAACAGTAGTTTGGGGCAACATTCTCCACAGGACATGGCCATGGAAGCCGATATCTCACTCCTTAGAGTGCCCCTGCAAGTCAGAATGCATATCCTACATGCCACCGGATATAAGCCAGGAGCATATGCAGTGGGATTGTGCACAGCCATGGTTCCCACTACCGTGCTTTGCAACTGGCGAGTGAGAGTGTCCTTCTATGGGGATGGAAACATATTAGCTCTCCTGTCCAACGTTGCTAGGAGGCTGTGGAGGTACATCCAGGAAACTTTCAGTGAGCTCAATGCAGAGGATTATGTGAGAATTACTGCATGCATTAATGCACTGCTCATGAATGCAGAGTAGATGCCCTGAGCAGTGAGAAATGAAATGGGAATGCATCTACCCCAAAACACCCAGTTCCCACCCGCTCTTCTTTCACCTAGAAGACTTAGCTCCCAAACACAGAAGCATCACTTTTAAGAAGACTTACCTGAGCTCCCCTCTGCCGCCTCAGAAGACAAGGTGGAGAAAGTATGTTGGCTGCATGTCTCGGGGTGTAGTGGAGAACAGCTTCTGACTCCCTGATAAGTCAGCCGCACCACTTTCAGCCTCCAGGTCATCCTCCATTTCCACTTCCTCATTTATCACCTCATTGTCCCGGTCTGCTCCAGTATTCGTTGACTGAGGGGGTGCCGACGTGTCCATAGGAGTCTTGGGAGTGTTTGTGGGATCCCCGCTGAGGATGGCTTCCAACTCCTTGTAATATCTGCATGTAACCAGCGCTGACCTAGAGCGCCAGTTTGCCTCCCTGGCTCTGTGGTAGCTTAGCCGCAGCTCCTTCACCTTCGATCTCCACTGCAGTGTGTCCCTCTCATAACCTCTCTCTGCCATGGCCCGAGAAATCTGGCCATAGGTGTCAAAATTCCGCCTGCTGCCATATAGCTGTGCCTGCACAGCAGACTCTCCCCAGATGCTGATGTGGTCCAGACTGGAGCGTGGTCCAGACTCAGCTGTGGTCCAGACTGGAGCATGTTTGCCGCCTTGAGCCGCCATTGCTTTTCGAAAAAACTGCTGCACTCCACACCGAACAAACAGGAAGTGACCACAGGGGAACAATTAAAAAATTTCCTGGACTCACAGGAGGGCGGAGCCAGTCACGTCAGAGCCGCAGAGTGCAGGAGGAAGACCAGAAAGGATGGGATTGGAATGCTGGGACATTTCAGGAGGCCAATTATTGCGTGATAAGCATACACAGACACACGCACACACACACTGTAACGCAGAACAGCTGTTCTGCGGTAATTGCTTTCACCTTCATTCAGGAGGTTTACCTGTTGCGCGGCAAGAGGGCTGTTGCTGTGCAACAAGCAGGATTTGTGTGTGTACACTCTCGTAGTTATCGCGCAGTAACGAGCGTTACCACGGGATAACTCTGTAGTGTGTACAAGCCCTCAGTATCTCCGGAACAAGCAGACTGCACGGCAGCAAGCAGCGTGAATGCTCAGCTGAGATGTACCCCGAGCCCTCAGTAACTCTGCCCTGCAGGCCTGCCGGCACCTTCTTGTGCTGGTTTACTATGAGGGAGGAATATTTGCCCAAAGATGCAGAACAGTGACTGTAGGAATTGTCTGATGCCTCAGTAGGCTCCTCAGCTGTGATGGTGCTGCTGGAGTAGCTCTGTGTGCTCAGTGTGATGGCTGTCAGCCAGCAGTAAGAACCAGCTAACGCTGAAGGTCCTGCCCTGGGGCTGTATGAACAGGAGTGCGGACGGGAGCTGTGGGGGGGGGCACCAAGAGGATGGCCTTTCTTGTTTGGCAGGACTAAGATCCTGTGATAATCCCAGTGCCTAGAGTGGTCCCAGTGGGGCAGAGTTAAGGCCATAGCTGATGGGGTGTGGGAAACAGCACCATAACTCCGCATTCCCTGTAGTTTGCATGTTCGTGCTGAGTTTTCTCTTGTCCCAGGAACTCTCTTTACAGGGCTCTGTGAAGAGGAGTCTGGGACTTTTCAGAGCAGCTACAAAGGAGCTCTTACAGTGGTACAGCTTCAGTGTATACCTACGCAGCTGTAAGTCTGTAATGTAGTCCTGGCCTAAACGTGAGAGAAGCTCCAACAGAGGGAGACACATCTGGGAGTACGAGGAACCAATGAGATAGTATCGGTCAGCATGACAGGCTCACCAGCAGCCTGAGCAAGGTCCCAGGAGACGGTTGTGGTGGTAGATGCTGTGATGGAGAAACTCACTCCTTTCTGTCTTTCAGCAGGCCCCTCATGCAGTTGTAACAGTTCAATTCTCCTGCCACCTTGAGTTTTGTCTTTCAAGACCCTTGATGGGCATGATGGGTAGAACAGCCCACCCTCTCACTATTCTGTTGACCAGTTAGGCCTAATTCCCAACACACTGATTTTGGTGCACTTATTTGAGGTCCTACAAAGGCATGATCCTAACACAGTCCTGGTATCGTATCTGGGGGCCTTTTTGTTTGTGGTGATTCACTCTGTCTGTCTGTCCCTTTTGCACCTTCTCTCATCAGTATTCATTGTTATAGGCTATTGTGGTATTTTATGAACTTTCACCCACTTCTCACATCTGAGCTCACAATTGAGGTAGATTTGCAGGCCCCATTATTACCACAGGAAAGTGGACAAAATGACAAGCTAGGAAAATGGTCTTGCAGCTCCACTACAAATGGCTGTGAGCAGGGCATTTGTCAAGGCCAGAGAGAAGGATTTTGCAGTAATTGAGATGTGAGATAAGGAGAACTTGCACAAGAGTTTTAGCTGTGTGAATGGATAGAAAAGACCAGCTCTTACAGGTATTAGTCATAGATTTAAAAGCCAGAAGGAACCATTGTGATCATTTGGTCTGATCTCCCATATAGCACAGGCCAGAGAATGTCCCCAAAATAATTCCTACAGCAGATCTTTTGGTTTTGGTTTTAAAATTGGCACTGACTTGGTAGCACAGTGGAACAGGTGGTAATCCACCAGGATCCTTGGTAATTTTTTCCAACAATTCATTGCTTTCACTGTTTAACATTTATTCCTTATTTCCGGTCTGAATTTATCTGGCTTCAACTTCTAGCCATTGGATTGTGTTATTCCTTTCTCTGCCTGGAAGAGGCCACGAATAACTATTTGTTCCCCAACACAGAACTGTATAGACTATAATCAATTACTCCCTCATCTTCATGCTTTTACACTAAATAGAGTGAGCTCCAAGAGGCTATCTCTGTAAGGTGTAGTTTCTAACCCTTTAATGGTTCTCCTGGCTCTTTTCTAAACCTGCTCCAATTCTACAACATCCTTCTTGAATTGTAGGCCCCAAAACTGGACAAAGCAGTCCAGCGGCAGTCACACCAATGCCAAACACTGAGGTAAAATAATCTTTCTAACACCTACTCGAGAGTCCCTTGTTCATGGATTCAAGGACTGAATGCCCCTTTGACCACAGCATCATACTGAAAGCTTATGTTCAGCTGATTATCCACTATGACCCCCAAATCGTTTTCAGTCATTGCTTCCCAGGATAGAGTCCCCCATCCTCTATGCATAACCTGCAGCCTTTGTTCCTAGATGGATATATTTACATTTAGCCATATTAAAAAGATACTGTTTGCTTGTGCCCGTCTTACCAAGTGATCCATAACACTCTGCATCAGTGATGTGTCCTCTTCATTATTTATCACTCCCCAGTGTCTGTCAGTGTCATCTGCAAACGTTATTAGTGATGCTATTATGTTTTCTTCCAGATCATAACTAAAAATGTGGACTAACATAGGGCTAAGAACCAATCTCTGTGAGACCTCACTGGAAATAAGCCTGTTCAACGATGATTTCACATTTACAGTTATATGTTGAGATCTATCAGTAAGCCAGTTTTCAATCCACTTAATGTGTGCTGTGTTAATATTTTATCATTTAAGACTTTTAATCAAAATGGCATGTAGTACCAAGTCAAATGCCTTACAGAAGTCTAAATATATTATTACCAGTGCTTTATTTGTTTAAAAAAAAAAAAAAATGCCGGTACTCAGCCAGGGACCTAGGGCCAGCGGCAGCAGGAGCAGGGGCTGTATCGCAGTGAAAAAAAAAGGTGCCGGTACTCAGTACCCCTGAGTACCATCACAAAAAAAGCCCTGATTATTACCTTCATCTAGCAAACTTGTAATCTCATCAGAAAAAGATTTCAATTTAGTTTGACAGGACCTGTTTTCATTAATACCATGTTGATTGGCATTAATGATATTACCTTCCTTATTTCTTCATTCACTGAGTCCCACTCAGCTACTCATTTGTCTTGCTTGGGATTGAAGTCAGACTCACAGGCCTATATTTACCCAGGTCATCCCATTTATCCTTTTAAAATATTGGTACAACAGTAACTTTCTTCCAGTTTTCTGGAACTTCCCCAGTGTTCCCAGGCTTATTAAAAATCAACATTAATGCCCAGTGAGCTCAGCCAGCTCTTTTAAAACTAATATGGTATTAAGAAGGTGTTAAGCAACAGCTACTAAAGTTAGACATTTGTTAATCAGCAGATCTGGATAACTTGCAAGTTATCCAGATCTGCTGATTAACAAATGTCTAACTTTAGTAGCTGTTGCTTAACACCTTCTTAATACCATATTAGTGGAATGGAAAGTGAGTTCTATGATAAGACTACATCATCTGTTTTTTCTCATATACAGAATAGGAATAGTTCCAGAGGGGTAGCTGTGTTAGTCTAGTTCAGCAAAACAAAGAAGGAATCCTCTTGCACTTTCAAAGACTAACAAATTTATTTACCACGTGAGCTTTCATGGGAGAAAGAAGTGAGATTTTCTCCCATGAAAGCTCATGCGATAAATACATTTGTTAGTCTTTAAAAGTGCCACAGCGTAGGAATATTTATTGAACAGTTCTGCTTTTTCTGCATTATTATTGATAATTCTACCATTTCTGTCTGGTATTGGACTGATTGTTGTTTTGGATTCTTTTTGTTCCTAGTATACTTAGGAAGCTTTCTTATTGTCCTTAATTCTGCTAGCCATAGATATTTCCTTGTGTCCCTTTACTTCCATTATCAATTTTCTACAATTCTTAACTTGTGATTTATATTTACTACCATCAACTCCTCCTTTCTTCCATTTGTTAATATATTATACTTTTGTTTTTTATAGCTTCCTTCACTTCCCCCTTAAACCAGGTTGATTTTTTTTATCCAGTACGGCTTCCTTCCTTGTTTTAGATACCCAGAGAAGTGTTCATACACAATTCTGAATTATCATTCACATTTTTCTGATTATTTCTTCCTCCTATCTCATTTGGCTCATAATTGTTTTTAGTGTTGGGGAATTGGCCCTTTTAAAGCATCGATTATACACCTTATTGTTCTGCACTTTATTCTGTCTGCACATTATTGATCATATGTCCCTAAGGAGGAGAGTTTAACCAGGGATGCAGAGCAAATAAAGATGTAAGCATGAGGAAATGTGCAGCTAAGGAGTGAGATGGGCCATCAGCGTGGAAGCTGAAGTCCCTAAGGATTGTGTGGGAGACGGTGAAGAGAGAGATCCAGGAGTCAAAACCAGAGAGGAAGGCTGATGGGAAAGAGCTGGGTGGACAGTAGATGACAGGAACATGGAGGAAGAGAGGAGAGTTCGCTGCAGTGCTGTATAAAGAGGAAGAAGAGCAGGAAGGGGTGGGGGGTTGGAAGTGGCAGGAATGGGGAAGGGAAATCCTACACCTCCACCCTGGTCTAATTCAGACTATGAAATGAGCTGGCTGCAGAATCCCAACGCACTTGTCTCACTGCCTCTTCCATAGAACCCAAACAGAGATTGATAACCTGGTTTCATCCAGTTCTGGAATCTCTTCCTGTCAGCACCAGAGCCCCCATTCCAGGCCCAGTTAGCACAGCTCCATGCCACAGAGTTTGTGCCCTACTCTGCCCACCTCACCATGCCCCCTGTGCCTCCCCCATCTCCTGTCCCCCTCCCATCTATGCCTGGAGCCTGAAGCCAGTTCTGATCCGTGGCCACTAGCTCCTGGGGGCCTGGATAATTTCTGTCTCCAGTCTGCACAGCACCAAGCACGCTATCCGAAGTGGGGAAATCATTGCAAGGCAAAGAAACAACGTGAGACCTCGAACGGGAAGCAGGGTGATCTCATTGAGCCATTTCCATGCTCTGCCCCTCCCTGGCAGGTCAGCCGGCTGTGTTCAACGTGACCTTCCGCCGCGCCCAGGGCTACCCTGTCGATCTCTACTACCTGATGGATCTCTCCTACTCAATGCATGATGATTTGGAGAAAGTGAAGAAGCTGGGTGGGAACTTGCTTGGTGCTCTGAATTCCATCACTCCTTCTGGCCAGATTGGTGAGTTGCTCTCTGCTGATGGCTAAGGATCTCTTGGCACTCGCATTGTCTTTGCAGCATTGAGGACCCATTAGCTAAATCCAGTACTAGCAAGAATATAGGTGAATGTCCTGCACAGCGGTAAATGTGGCCAGCCAGATCATCTGCAATGGGCCAGGCAGGGAGAGATGTCCGGCTGGGGGAAGACATGTTCAGTAAGCACACAGGAATAATGCATCCTGGACTCGTTAGCAGAGACCACCTCCACTTGCTCTGCATAGCCTCCCCCGCTCCCCATCCCCCATGGAGAACACTGCATTCCTTTGTTCCCTGCAGACACGTCCATGGAAGGGCCATCACAGAACATACTACAAATGTGCTGGTTCAGTGGCGCACGGGGGGGATGGAGGGGGCAGGGGAGGGCCTGGCTCCTGGGTGCCAGGTTGCAGCTGGTCCCTTGCCAGAACTGTGCCAGGGCCAGATTAAAGGGGTCCCAATCTGGGCTGCCCAGTATTGAGGCCCTGCCGCTCCACTGAGCCAGTCAGCCTGGCGTCAGGGTGGCCCCTGGTATTGGAGGGGGCCTGGCCAGCACTGTGGGGCCCCTGGTCCACCCCAGGGAGTAGGACAGACTGTCATGTGGCCACTGCTCTCCAGAGCCCAGGGGCAGGGCGGCCTCCGGTGGCAGCGCTCTAGGACCCAGAACGCTGTTGGGCCACCGGGCCAGGGCTCCCAGGGCTGGTCTGGCCAGTCTCCCAGCCCCTGGGGCCCTGGCATGTGGCCCGACAGTGCTCCAGGGGAGATAAGAGGGAATCCCCAAGGGAGCAGAGGGGCTAGTGACATCCAAGGGAGGAGCCTCCAGGGAGGAGGAAGGGAGAATGAGGATCAGAAACCAGCAGGTGAAGGGAGAGGCAACAGCAACCAGTGAGCCAGGAGGAGATCTCCACGCCATTGCTTGGCTGTACCCTTGCATAGCTCGGGTAGGATGCAGGTCCTTGTTCAGAGATGCGGCTGTGTAGCTGGCTTAACTCAGGCCTGCTTTCCCCAGACTGCTGTAGCTCCAAGTGACCCTCACCCCCCTCCTTGGACAAGCTGCTGCCTCACAATGGCACCTCTCATTTGCCTTGCGTTGGTGACATGCACCATCCGCCTCTCCGTCCCCATGCCATAGTGACCCCAAGTGTTTAGTGAAGCCCCACCCTGCATTCACCAAGCCTCTGGCAGTGGTTGTGTCAGGGAGGTGGTACTGGCCACTGCTCCCTAATACCACGTCCTCTGTGCCTCCCAGGCTTCGGCTCCTTCGTGGACAAGACAGTGCTGCCCTTTGTGAACACACACCCCGAGAAACTGAAGAACCCGTGCCCAAACAAGGACACCACCTGCCAGCCACCCTTCGCTTTCAGGCACGTCCTCTCCCTCACTAATAAGGCCGATGTGTTTGAGAAGGAGGTCAAGAAACAGTCCATCTCCGGGAACCTCGATGCCCCTGAGGGGGGCCTGGACGCCATGATGCAGGTGGCCGTCTGTGGGGTAAGTCCATTTGCAGTCAGCTGGGTTGTGAGGCATTTGGGCCAGAGCAGGCATTGTCAGGCGGTGAGGCCACAGAGCCAGACGAGGGGCCATGAGAGTTACTGAAGAGTTAGAAAACTGGCCTCCCAGCAATAGATTCAAGGAGCTCAGTGTTGTTAGTGTAACACAGAGAAGGTAAAGGACAGATGGGTGCATCCATGGCCATGGGCATTCCTCTCCTGGGGCAGGTGCACATGTCCACCCAGGCTGGCCTCTGGCATTCATATAGCAGTAGCTGACCATTAGCCCAGGACAATCGTTGATTCCACTGACCATCTCTGTTAAATAAGTGTGGGTGGGCCACAGTTCATTTGTGAAATCCAGAGCTGAGTGAGTTGGCTCTGGAAGCAATGGACCAGTGTGAACAATGCCACATCAGTCCATGCTGGGTGAGGGCGAAATACTTCTTGGCTCCCCTCACTGTGGGGAGTTCCCATCTCAGCGTCCCTACCCCCATCTATGTTTTCCCAATCATAGATGTACTGCAGGTTGAAGCCCATGTTCTCTGGTCAGGCATGGGGCAGCAGCACTCCAGCTGGGTCTGGGCATTCCTGTACAGCATGGGGCTGGAGGAGACGCAGCAGGAGGTGCTATCCCCTTCTTCCTTCACAACCAACCCTGGCTGCCTGGCCAGGCGTGGGAGATTCAGGTGGTGCCTGTCACAAGAAGCAATGAGAAGCAATGGGCTGTGGCAAAGAAAATAAGCAGGAGAGAAAGAGGTGGTGGCTACTGCTGCTCCCTGTTGATCTCCCACTGGCTTATCCAAGAAGCCTGTCCCCACATCCACCCGAGCAGCAGTGAAATCATCCTGCACCAGCATCATGAGATTTTTCCAGGTGCTCCCAAGGGTCCATGAGTTAATCCATCACTGCTCACTTCTAGGGATGCAGGCCCATGAGCATAAATGGGGTCAAGATCTGCCCTGGAGTGAGTTTATCGCTCTCTCCTATTGGGGTCCATCTCCCTCGTTTCTGTGAGGCAGACATGAGTCTCTGTTTGCTGCATTGGTCTCATGCTGGAACACGCAGGACCAGGTCTGTCTGTGGTAACGCTGTGCATTTCCACAAACACCTGTCTTTGTGGAGAGATTGTACTTGCGTACATCTCCTTGTATATCTCTTACTTTCCAGCTGTTTGCATGGCACTTGAGTGCACTGTCTCTGTTTCTTTGTGGTATGAACACAGGGCCTGTGCTGGCCTGATCTCCCTGCTTCTTGGGGTCTCTCTGACCCAGTCGAACCCCAGTTTGGGTCACACCAGGAGACTCTCCCAAGCCCCTGTAGTAAAGTCCCATCCTTTCTGTTTTCAGGACAAGATAGGCTGGCGCAATGTAACACGGCTGCTGGTGTACGCCTCGGATGATGGCTTCCATTTTGCTGGGGATGGAAAACTCGGAGCCATTCTGACCCCTAATGATGGTCAGTGCCACCTGGAGGATAGTCTGTATAAAAAGAGCAATGAGTTGGTAAGTGTCCTTTTCAGTGTGTTTATTCTATCTTGTCCTGGCTCTGCCGGTGAGCAGCTGCTGTGTAGAACAGCTGTCCAGCACCTGATCCCCTTCGCATTCCTAGGACTGCCAGGTTCTCCTGCAGAGTGGAAAAAGCCAATCAGCTACTGATGTTTGGCTCAAGAGAGGACATCCCAGGGTATCTCATTCCATCAGAACACATGACCATGCTGGTACTGCGTGTGGGCCTGGAAACCAAGGCTATTTATCTTCCTGATGGTGAGGAAGTGTCTAATATAAAAACTCACTGCTGCTATTCTCTTTCTGCCCCAGGACTACCCATCTGTCGGCCAGTTGGTACAAAAGCTTGCTGAAAACAATATCCAGCCCATTTTTGCTGTCACCAGCAAAATGGTTGCAATATACCAAGTGAGTAGAACGTGAGCGGTCCCATAAGCATTCTGCAATGATTAGCACTTCTGAGGAACAAGGATGAAAACCCTCCACTCTCCTTCCACTCTCAAGGTGCCTCTATACTGGCAACTTAGGTCGACTTAAGGACGCTTACGTCGACCTACACAAAGCCGAGTCCGCACTGGGCTTTTATTAAGTCGACTCAAGCACTTCCTTAAGTCGACTTAATAACCGCTTAAGTTGACTTAATAACACCACCTCTGAAGGTCGACTTAAGCCTTAAGTCGACTTCTTAAGTAGACTTAAAGCCAGTGTAGACAGGGAGTAGCGCTAAGTCAACCTTATTAAGTCGACTTAAAGCCAGTGTGGACGGCTATTTCTACTGTTAAGTCGACTTAACAAGGTCGACTTAAGTCGACTTAAAGTGTAGCCACTCTGTTAAGTCGACTTAATAGAGCCGACTTAACTTTACAAGTGTAGACATAGCCTCAGTGACATTAGCACAGGCCCTGCTTCCTGTTCCGCCCTTGCACGGATGGGGTGTATTGGGAAAAGGTCAGTCACCAACCCTGCCCAGGACACCTGAAGTCGGGGCCTGGCTGGGAGGGAAGAATTTAAAAGGGTCCAGATCAGCTGGTGCCTGGTGTGGACAAAGAGCAATCCTTCAGCTCTCTCTGGAGGGGGGATGGCTGGCTGGGGCCAGGGACAGACAGAGCTGGCATCAGCTCCGGAAGCCATTGTTCTATTGGGCTCGGTGAGGAATCTGGTGAGCAGGAAGCCCAAGTGGGACAGCAGGCCTTGTTTCTTTATGTTGGTACTTTGGGGACCCTGGAAGGGGTGGAAGGTTTGTGTGAAGCAGCCACAGGATGTTGGGGGGTGAGTTAGTGGAAGACCAGGAGAGAAACTGAGGCAGAATTCTTATTGCACTGCACAGCTTTGGGAGCTCAGGGAGAATACATCCCCACACTCACATGATAAAATCAGGTGAAGGAATTTTCCCCCAGGGCTGATTGGGCTGGGCTCTGGGGGGTTTTCGCCTTCCTCTGTAGCACAGGCCATAGTTCACCTACCGATGAATTCTCTGTATCTTAAAGTCCTTAAATCATGATAAATAAGGTAAATAACTCAGTCATAGGTTGGTGGCCTATTGCAGGAGTGGGTGGGTGAGGTCTTGAGGCCTGCATTTTGCAGGAGGTCAGGCTAGATGATCGTACCCTTCTGACCTTAAAGTCTATGAGTCTATCTTTGTTTTCCACTGGTAGAAGCTCAGTGAAATGATCCCAAAATCAGCAGTGGGGGAGCTAAAGGAGGATTCCAGCAATGTCATCCAACTCATCGAGGAAGCCTACAAGGTAAGTTTTTACATCACGCGCTATATGTGTCTTTTTGGAGCTTGCCAGCCTACCTGCAACAAGGGCGCTGTGTGTCTAATACCTTCTGGAAAGGGAAGGACTGTCTGCTCAGCCAGTGTAATAAACACATACACAGTCATGCTAACAGTCTAAATATGCAGGTTGCTCCCCTTTGGCCCATGGCGCTGTTTATTTTTATGTCTGTAGCCTGTGAACTGCTCAAGCAGCCCTTCTTCATCCCTCTGGAAAGGGCCTTTTGTACTGAGACCATGTCAGCACTATGGCATTCCCTGGGGTGCAACCAGAACTGCTGTGTCTGGTTAATGCTCTAGCCCAGGGTGCCTTTCACACTGCTTTGCTCACAGACCGTTCGGGCTCTGATCACTCACAGCCACCAGTATGCAAAGTCACTCCCAGCTGAGTATGTGAATGCTGTGCTCAGCCATTCATGAATACAGGGCGACACACCTGCATGCCCCACAGTGCCAGCCTTGGCCCCCAGAAATGTGCGTCTTGTACCCTTCTGTAGTCTGCAAACCCATTAATTAGTTTGTCATTCCATAAAGGGTAATGAATATGCGCCATCCCCACAGACCTGAGTAGAGATTCTCCCAAACACTTCAGTGAATGAACCAAGTTTATTGATAAGAAAAGAAAACAAAGACTTGAATTGATTATAAGTGTTAAGTCATAAAAGTCAGAATTGGTAACAAAGGAAATAAAAGGAAATAAAAAGATAAAACCATAACCTAATTCCTAAACTTTACCAAGCTAAATGAGATGTGAAGCAAACATCATTCTACCACACCAGCTATTGTGGATCATTCTTAGTTCATAGGCTGGATTTCCTTTCAGCCTGGGGCCACTCCCCTTAGTTCAATATTCTTCAGGTATTCCTTGACGTTATGAGCATAAGTGTTTTTCTTCCCCATACTCTGATCCTTTGTACTGGAAAAGTCTGCTGGGTCATGGTATGTCAGGCTGCTACCTGGCATACATGAGCTCCCCACTGTCCTTCAGGTGACCTGGAAATTCTTGTTTCCAACTCCCCTGCTGGTGAATCTCTGATTAAGCAGCTAATGATTCTTTAGCACCCTGCCAGCATTCAAGGGTGTCCTTTGTCTCTGAAAATCTAGTTTGAGCCTGCAGCTGCTTTTCTAATTTTGTAACATGTTACAGTAAGATCATTGTTCTACAATAGTGATGCAGACCGTTACGTAGAATCGCCACATATAGTAGAGCTTACATAGAGTTGCCACTTGTTTTACCAGATTAATAATGTTCAGCCAGTTGAGTTTTCAGATGACACTACACAAGGAACATATTGTATGAAATATACCATAACCACATAAAAGTGGTGAGCGTGGGATACCGGGTGTCAAAACCACCCCTTAGTGAGGTCTTCCTGGGAATCTCAGCTTCTCAATCAGATCAGTTCTCTTGACTGTCACATCCAGCTGAGTCTTATCAGCCCTTCAGATTTAGGGCTTGCAGTCTCCTTTGGTCTCCTGGCTGTTTTCCTGGAGGCAGCCTTGTTGTGTCTCAGGTTACTGGGGCCATTGGGGGTTGCCATAGTGATAAATGGGAGGGCTGTTAAGGGCTCAGGTAAACCTGTGTGTCTGCTGGCAGTCCTTGCCAGACATGCTGAATAAAGCTTAATAAGGGAACTCTGAAGCCTGCTATGTCTATTGATCATTATTTAATCTTAATACATGACACTGACGATGAAGGTGGGATGATGAGGTAACATCTGTGAACCCAGGAAATCCTGAGCTACATAAGAATTATTTTTTTTTTCTAACTGTTTGCATGCCTGTGCTATGTGCCCGGAGGGGGATGACTGCAGTTGAAATCTGATCTTTAGTTTGGTGAAGCCAACAGACAGGAGATAAACAACCATAAGAGGGAACCACAGCTCCATGGGAGATAAACAACCAAATGAGGGAACCATAGTTCCACTCACTGGTTCAACCATGGCTTCACTCACTGCTTGTCCAGGAGCCTTTGATTCTACCACTTCCTCTTGGAAACTCTATATAGCACGCTTTCAAAACTTCATGGTAGCGAATGATATACGCAATGAAAGGAAGGTACCTGTTTTCTTGACCATTACGGGTGCTAAGACCTATAATTTGCTATGTAATTTGCTTTATATGGAGAAACCTGAGGCAAAATCATATGATGATCTTGTGGAATTTCTAGGAGCACATTTTTCCCCAAAACCATTGGTAATAGCAGAGAGATACCGGTTCTATCACAGGACTCAAGGTGAAGGTGAATCCATTGCACAATTCATAGCAGCTCTAAGGGAACTGGCAGAACACTGCAATTTCAAGAACATGTTGGATGAAATGCTACGTGACAGGCTAGTGTGTGGCCTGCAGTGTGAATCAACAATGAAACGCCTGCTAACCGAAGCTCAGTTTACCTTGCAGAAAGCCATTGATATTGCAGTCTCTATGGAACAGGCCACACAGGAGATGCAACTAATCAGGGTGAATGCAGGGATGCATAAGGTATCCAAAGAACCTACCACTCAGCCCGTGGGAAGGCGGGAATGTCACTGGTGTGGAAAAACGGGTCATCATGCATCAGAGTGCTGGTGTAAGGAACTACTGTGTCAACGATGTGGCAAGAAAGGACACATCGAATGTGCCTGCAAACAAAAGAAGACTGAGCCACGCAAAAAAGGCAGACCAGAGAACAATGAGCAGGTGGTCTGATGGAACAAGAGGGAAATTCTACATGCAGTAGAACAGGCAGAAGGTGATCATGGTGACACCCATTCTGAAGAGGATGAGTCACTTCATGTTTTGTCCATAACGGCTGGCCCGTGCAAATTCTGGGTGACACTGCTGGTGGACGGCAAACCTGTACACATGGAACTGGACACTGGTGCAGCTATTTCATTAGTTTCCAACATTGTGTATGAGAAGGACTTTAGACATCTGCCACTTTAACCGATGACAGTTGTTTTGAAAATGTACACAGGAGAGACTGTACCCCTGTCAGGTACTCTTGTGGTGAAAGTAAAGCTCAATGGACAGGCAACAATGCTACCACTGTTTGTGGTGAAAGGCAATTACCCAGCCTTAATGGGAAAGTCTTGGATTAGGAAGATCCAACTCAGTTGGGCAGAAGCGCATCAATTGACTGAAGAAGAAATCAATCTGGCAACGATACTAGCGAAACATGCTGCTGTTTTTGGAGAGAACTTAGGCAGCATAAAGGGAATCACTGTGAAGTTAAATATTAAACCCGACTGCCAACTGAAATGTTTGAAGGTCAGACTGGTGCCATTTGCCATCAAGTCCAAGGTTGAAGCAGATTTGGAGTGACTTGTCAAGGAGGGAGCCTTAGTTCCAGTTACTCACAGCCAGTGGGCGATGCCAATTGTCCCAATAGTGAAGAAAGATGTCTCAATTCGGATTTGTGGAGATTTTAAGGTCATCCTTAGCCCAGTGTTACATGCAGAACAATACCCGCTTCCCCGCATCGAGGACCTCTTCATGGGTTTGGCTGGGGGACAAAAATTCAGCAAGATTGATTTGAGGCAAGTGTATTTACAGATCCATGTCGAAGAAGAATCTCAAGAGTTGTGGACTATTGTAACGCATAAGGGGCTGTACAGATACTGTCGCTTGCCTTTTGGGATTACTTTGGCCCCAGCTTTGTTCCAAAGGACCATGGACCAGATCTTGAGTGGCTTATCGGGAGTACAGTGCTATCTTGATGACATCCTGGTTACTGGCAAGAGTGAAGAGGAACACCTTACGAACTTAAGAGCTATCCTACAAAGATTTGAGGAGCATGGCCTACGCGTTCGCCGAGACAAATGTGAATTTTTCAGCCCTCTGTTGTATATTTGGGACATATAATTGATGCTGCTGGCCTTCATAAGTCTCCAGCCAAGATGAAGGCAATCGTGAAGGCACCACCACCTCAGAATGTGAGCCAACTTCACTCTTTTTTAGGGTTACTGAACTATTATGGCAAGTCTATTCCACAGTTAGCTACGCTTTTGAAACCCTTACATGAGCTCTTTGGATCAAACAGGAACTGGAACTGGACTGAAGCCTGTGATGTAAACGTCTTTACCCCTACAGCTAGCCTGCAATACCCCCCCTTATGGAGTTGGGGCTGTGCTGTCCCACATTATGCCTTCAGGAGAAGAAAGCCCCATCCCTTTTGCTACATGCACTTTGACCAAGTCAGAGACTAAGTATGACCATATTGAACGTGAGGCACTGGGAATTGATTTTGGTGTCCGGAAATTCCATCAGTACCCGTATGGAAAGAAATTCCTCCTCCTCGCTGACCATCGATCCCTAACATCGATTTTGGGACGTCACACAGGCTGTGACAGCCACCTTTGGCTGCTAGTCGTATGCAATGATGGGCACTGATACTTTCTGGGTATACGTACGAGATCAAGTATAGGAAATCCTCTTTGCATTGCAATGCAGATGGTCTTTCAAGACTATCATTAGCAGTAGCCCATCAAGATTCGGGCCAGGGAGGAATCTTTTACTTTGATCAGGTGGAAAACACACCTATCACGGCTACTCAAGTAAGGAGAGCAACACGCGTTCATCCAGTATTGTCTTGAGTTATGAATATTGTGATGCACGGAACATCATTGCCTGACTCCCAGGTCGCACCTGACTTCCGCCCCTGTCTAGGTGGATGGAGTTATCAACCCAGTCTGGGTGTTTGTTGTGGGGCATGCGTGTCATTATTCTGCCTTCATTAAGACCACATTTGTTGGAACAGCTCCATTCCAGTCCCTGTGGCATATAGCACATGAAAGAAATTGCACAAAGCTATTTTTGGTGGCCGGGCTTGGACAGGGCCACCGAGAAGATGGCTAGAGCTTGCACATCATGCCAGAGCATCTGGAATGCACCTCAGTTAGCGCCTCTCCACCCGTGGGATTGGCCAGAAAGGCCATGGCAACGTATTCACATAGATTTTGCTGGCCCATTCGAAGGATGTATGTTTTTAATTGCTATTGATGTCCATTCCAAATGGCCGAAGTCTCTGTAATGCAGTCCACTACCACGGAAAACAGTATCCAAAACCTATGTGGCTTCTTTAGTCATTACAGTC
Organism: Pelusios castaneus; assembly: GCA_007922175.1. Classification (NCBI taxonomy): domain Eukaryota; kingdom Metazoa; phylum Chordata; order Testudines; family Pelomedusidae; genus Pelusios; species Pelusios castaneus. The sequence continues at coordinate 1,990,437 of ML685946.1, read as the reverse complement.
TCTCTCAGCAGCTGGTGAGCTGGACCGCAATTCACTTCGGAGGATTTTGAAGGTTTTATGAAGGCCAACGGGATACATCACATCAGGTCAGCATCATATCACCCATCTACCAATGGACTCGCTGAAAGATTCGTACAGACTATGAAGCAAGCTCTAAAATCAGCACGGGGATGCCCACCCCTTCAGAAACGTCTGGACAACTTCTTGTTATCCAATAGAAACACTCCACAGGCCATGACTAAAGCATCTCCAGCTTTCGTTATGATGGGACGACAGTTGCGCTCTTGCTTTGATTTGTTGAAACTACAAGAAACACAACAAGTGGTTCAATGCCAACAGCAGGACCAGCTCATCAGACATGCACCAAGAATGAAGGACCACACCTTCACAATTGGCCAGCCTGTCCTCGCTTGAAACTATGCTTCCGGAACTAAATGGGTTCCAGCAACAGTCACCGCCAAAACAGGACCTATTTCCTACTCTATCCAGATAGCGGATGGCCTGTCTTGGCAGCGGCATGTTGATCAGTTGTTACCACGTCATACCTGTCCTGAGGGTACATCTCAAACCGACCTAACTGACTTCACCCTTGTCGGAGATATACCATCGAGTCATGATTCAGCGGTTCATGTCTCTCCTACTCCAGCTTAATAAGGGAACTCTGAAGCCTGCTATGTCTATTGATCATTATTTAATCTTAATACATGACAAGCCTGATGCAGGGCTGTCACCCCTTTGCTCTCTCAGGCCTTTCTGCCTCCCTTTCCTTCTCTGTGCTCTCCCCTCTATAGCCGCTCTTGTTTTCTCTGTTGGTTGCAGATGTGGGGGCTTGATCCATGATGGGGTGAGTTTGCAGCTGCCTGGGCATCTGATCAAGCTGCTTGCTTGTAAACCAGAGAGACTCTTCTGCCTCCCCCCTATGCTTAGTATGAGGTTTGTAAACCCCATTTCAGAGGGCTAGTAATAACAACAATACTACGGAACTCTTATGCAGTAGTGTTAAATAAAATAAATACTGGCACACAATAAATGAGAGGCAAAATACAACATTTCAGAAATGAACCATGATTGGTGGAAGGGACAATGGAAATTAACACGGGCTTCACCTGTCAAATTTTTTGCAAGTGTTTTTAGTGAAACTTGAAACTTTTGCACAGTTTCTGCAGCTAACAATTAATTACATTAATTTTGTATGTGGGAATTCGAACATGTAGAATATGTGACATTATATACAGGTAGTATGCACAGAAATTATGCTAAATACAGGTCATTGCCAGGGCATGAACCACAATGTTCCTCCTTGTCCTTCCACCAAGTGATCTCGCATTAAATAACAGACATATTTCACCTGTCTGGGTGGATTTGGAGCAGTGCAGAGGCCATGTTGACCTCCACATCCACATTATCACAGAGACGGGCGATGGATCTGGGGTGGAAAGACTGACTCACTCTTCCCCAGAACAAAACATAGGATTGCATATCCCAAATCCTGACTTCTACCCTAACAGTCCCATTTCCACAGCATTTACCTGTGCATCCTCCCTCTCAATCATACATTGTATTGAAATGATTACAGTTACACACAAAGGAAAACCAGTAACACTCAACAGGACATGTAATGTACTTTGATACAGGCAACCCAGTCTCAAGGATCTCTGAGGCAGTTCCCGGATTTGATCTCTCTTTGAGATGCTGACATCACTCAGTGTCATTTTCTTTGTTTTCCTCACAGAACTTGTCCTCCAAAGTCATCCTGGATCATGGTACCTTGCCAGATGATTTGAAAATCACATATGATTCCTTCTGCCATGGCAAAAAACCCACCCTGGATGGCGCGAGAGGGGAATGTGGTGGTGTCAAGATCCATGACGAAGTAAGAAAGCCCTATCTTAGTCCTTTTGATAACTTTTGTTTCTTGCAGAAAGATCAGGAGGAATACTAACTAATTAATGTTCCACAGCTCAAATGAACACAAGTTCTTGTGTACTGAGTTCCTGTATGTTCTTTTAATAACAGAATCTTTGGTTCAAGTGGTTATGGTTGAGATTATCTGTCATGTCAGGAAAGAGAATCAGAAAATGGGAACTTCTTTACTTTTCTGCAGAAATTTTGGTGAAACAGAACAATCACCTATAAATCCTGAGCCCCTCCCAGAATTGGGTCCTGACTGACAAGAGAGGCAGGATTGTGTCCAGAATGTGATCTGTTAGAGCTGTCTGGGAATTCGCCATCAGAACGTTCTTTTGATGTAAAACGTTGTTTCTGCAAAATTAACATTTTTCCATTGGAACAGAGGCTTCCAAACTTTTCAGCATCATGCCTCCTTTCTGATTTTTGAGAAAACCTCACGCCTCCCCACCTCTCCTTCACCATCATCCAATCCCCTTTTAACAAAAATTCAATTTATAATTGTACAATTAAAAATAACCACAAATTGGTTTTCTTGATGCAAAAATTTTCACTATGAAAATTTCACAGCCTCGCACCCCTCTTGGATTTTCTTCATGCATCCTAGGAGGGCAGACCCCCCAGTTTGGGAACCACTGCATTGGAAAGTGTTGATTTTACAGATATATGATATATTGTCCAGTTGGGGAAAACTGTGCGGGCTTGGGTTGACCAAAACCAAAAAAATTCAATTTGTTGACTCAAACCAAAATGTGTCATTTGGGGTCAGTTACATACTGAGCTGTAGAGCCCTGCAAAAATGTGGATCCAGATCCAACCCGCATCCGCTCAATGTCAGTATTTATCCGATATGTGATCCACATGCCAGGTGTTATACGTATCCACATCCGCACCCGAACTTGGGCTCACTCAGTCAGCATGCTGGCCTTTGATTGTCTCAGTCCCCATGTGGTCCCTCCCACCTTTACCTTTTCTTGTTTGCAGTTCACGCGCTGTGCTGTCAATCAGAGATTTCCTTTGGCTGCCAGACCACAACCAGAGCTGAGCTGGGATTGGCTGGAGTGGTTTTGTTCCCCTGTGTGCTGCTGATCCAGATCATAGAAGCAGCTGCAGCGACTGGTCACACTTTGGACAGATAAAAATAGAGCCTATATCCATGCTCCAATCTGCAACAATGGATCTGCAGATATTCACACCTGCCTCTGTGGATGTGGATACCCACAGATCTAAAGTGGATACCCACAGATCTGCAGGGCTCGACTGATCTGTATTCACATGAGCTGGTTCATGTAGTGCACGTTGGGAGTTGCAGTTTGGGTACCTCATTCCCTCATTATCCACCACAGGCTGAATTCTTTGTCCAGACTTTGTCTCCTATCATGCTCCATGGTCTCACCACTTAATATTGTGTGGTGTGGGAGTCCCATGGCTGCAGTGTATCATAGGAGATGTAGTCTAACCTGGGAGCCTGGCCCATATGGAGAACAAGGTCATGAATACCTGTACTAAAATGCGGTGGCTTAATGGATGCTGTTTAATGTCGAATTGATCTGACACAGAATGTTTCAGCACTTCTGAACCTAACATTTTTTTCTTTGAACTTCTAATTTGGGAGGAGATGACATTTTGACTTTTTGTCCTGAAGTAAGACAAAAACAAATGTTGAAATAGCAGAATTTCCTACCAGCCAGAAGTTTCAATGTTTGACCATCTCTACTGTGTTCTAGTAGGGATTGTGGGTTGTGTTGGACAATGATGATGGCCAACATCAGCACAACTGGTGTGCAGTGCAAATGCACTACGATGGGCCAGCTCCTTGGCTGATGTGAATGCAGGTGGCCTTACTGATGTCAGTGAAGCTCTGCTGGTTCACCCCTGCTAGTCTGATCATGGATAGGATGAGAGAATCCAAGTTTCTGCATCTCTCCTGGGGCAGAGACAGGGTATTTAGGAAGCTTAACTGGGAATTTTTCCACTTTCAACTTTTGGGTTTGTTTTAAATTTAACTTGGAGTTTCCTGGCCTTCTGAAGTGTGTCTGGGGAAAAAACTTAGCGTCATTCTTCCAAATGCACAAAGTAAGCACCCCTATTTGAGATGCCACACTCATTAGAGTGTGCGGATGTTTAAAACAGGCTTGCAAGGTCTCCCAGGGCTGCATTCAGGTGGAATCATCATTTCATTATCAGGTCACCTGTGGTATACAGACAGAGGGGATATGTCCTGCTAGTGCTGGTACTCCTATTACCTGCCTGACTATATTTCTGCTGAAGTCTTTGGTGGGTACATTTCAGCGCTCTACATTGTATCTGTGTTTATTGAAGGTCTCACTGTTTAATGAGTGACATGTTTTAACCCCATATCTAAGACTGTGCGGAGCAGTAACAATGCCACCTGCTGCTTTAATCCACACCCTCATTGGCACAAACTGTGGTGTCTTCTGCCCAGTCAGGATAAAATACAACCGCTCAAAGATACACAGTATGGGTGTGGACCTCTCCATGGCTGTTGGGTTCGCACTTCTCTCCCCACAGATACGATTCCAGAAACTTTCCTGCTTCCTGGAGGGGCCTTTTCAGGACAGAAGCAAGTTTAGGTTAGAAGTAGTAGCCCATGTATCTTTATCATGATGCCTTCCTAGAAGACAGCCCCATAACCCAGTTCATTCAACTCCTTCCAGATTACCTTCCAGGTGAAAGTTACAGCAAAGGAGTGCATCAAAGACCAGTCCTTTACCATCCGCCCCCTAGGGTTCACAGACACGCTCACTGTTCATCTGGAGAGCCGGTGCAAATGTGACTGTGATGAGCGACAAAACCCCACTGCCTGCAATGGGAAAGGGAAAATCGTTTGTGGCATCTGCAGGTAAGATCACTCTCCAAAGCACTGGGTTCCACCAGGCAGGGCCATCACATGGGGGGAGCGGGGCCCAGGGCCAACTGGCCTAGGCGGGGTTCCGCCCCGCCAGCCCCTGCTGGAGGGGAGGCGGGCTGCTCCACCCTCCCAGGGAGCCAGCCCAGGTGGGGAGGCTGAGGCCGCTGGCAGGGAGCCGGCTCCGGACCAGCCCTGGAAACAGGGGCTGCCGGTAGTGGGAGCCAGCCGCAGCCGGGACCCCAGGCTGCTGTGGCCAGTGCCCCAGCTGGGGACCCGAGGCCGCTGCTGGGAGATGGTTCTGGCCGAGGGCACCCCACCGGCATGGGCTGGCCTGGCTGCAAGGGGCAGGCTGCAGCAGGCTGGCCAAGAGGCGGGCCCCGCCCTGGGCCTTCCTGCTCCGCCCCGGGGACGGGCAGGGCTAGCCCAGAGGCCGGGCTTAGTGCTCCCGGTCCGCCCCGCTGCCTTCAGCTCCCTGCCGAAGGCAGCGGGGAGCAGGGAAGAGTGTGGCCGTGGGGGGCCGCCATGCAGGCCCCGCACTGCCCCCTGGGAGCGGGACAGCGCAGGGCCCGTGTAACCGCGGGGCCTGGGGTGATCGCCCTGTTCGCCCCCCCCCCCGCCGCCCCCCAGGGACGGTCCTGCTGCAGGCTCATCAGGATCTTGGGGATCACTGGGAATGGGCAATTCTCCAAATACAAGGCCAGCTGATAGGTGTTTGCGGTGATGTTGGGACAGGTTTTGTGCACAGGGACCATGGAATCAATGAAGAGTGAGGCGCAGTCACCTACTTCAGTCAATCTGATGTGGCCATTTTTTTCTTCCCCAGAGAACTTTCAATGGGTTGCTTTCCTTTTCAGTAACGAATTATTGTCACGGTGACAGAACACAATTAATGGGCCAGGTTCTGCTTGTCCAGTTGTCCTGCAGTGGCTCAGGAGTGTGGATACCACCGCTAGGCTGGACTGAGGAATCAGGGCACTAATGCCACGTGGGCTGTGGTTCTGTATGTAGATTAACAGATGTGAAGTCCTCAGGCACCATAACAGCCTGAGTATGGAGTCACAGACAGTCCCGTCGCATACTTCAATCCTTTGCCTTACCCAGTAAGCATACTTTTGTGCTAGATGGACTGCACACCACTATTCAGGGTACTCTCGTCCCCAAGGGCCAATCATTTACCCCAGGTCACTTTAGATCTCTCACCAAAGATGAAGCCTGTAGTTTTTCATAGGATTGGCTAACTAAGGGTTCCTTCTATAGGAAGAGGAAACAAGAGAGTTATTCACTATGTTCAACAGCAGGTAAACAAATGGGTTCCAATTGTAAGTTTCAGAAAGTACTAGAAGCTTCTGTAATAAGCTACATGCCCTTTAGGACTAAGGGCTTGCCTACATGAGCACCGTAATCCGCAGTAAAAATCATTACCGCGCGTTAATAAGCGAACTGTACAGACGTGAAATGTTGTTCCTGCGCACTAAGCGCCTTCTTGCTGCGCATTCCAACCACCATTCCGCCGAGAGTGGTAACAGCTGTTTCGGATCATCTGCTGCGCATTTGTGCTCATGTGTACCTTTACCGCGCATTGATTGGCCTCCGGAAATGTCCCAGAGTGCCAATCCATGCCACTCTGGGACACCGGAGCTGTCAAATATGTCAATTTCACTGCTCTGCTGAGCAGTGAAATTGAGTATTTTGGGGAGCTGTCCGGTGGGGATCGGGTTATGGCAGAAGCTCGGCGGGAGCTCCTGCCTCCACCCGAACCCCTGGCCGGTGCTGGGGGACCGGCTCTGATTGGAGCCGGCCCCCGGGGCTCCGGCTCCCAGCTGTAGCCGCCGCGCTTAAAGCG
>ML685946.1:1933793-1978814 GCA_007922175.1 Pelusios castaneus | reverse complement strand
GGGGTTTAAAGCCCCGCCCGGAGCGGTGCTGGGTGACCGGCTCGAATTCGAGCCGGTTACCCTGCACCGCTCCCGGGCTCTGTGAGTCAGCTGCGGCCGGGGTTTAAAGCCCCGCGAACACAGCTGAGTCCCGGAGCCCGGGAGCTGTGCTGGGGTTCGGGTGACAGCGGGGACTGGCAATGCAGCCCCCCTGCCACCGGAAGCCCTGCAGCTGGGCTAGGGGGCTGGCTGTGGGCAGTGCATGGTGGGACAGGTGCCCACCATGCACTGCTCTTCTTTCACAAAGGAGCATTCCAAGGGTGAATGCTCCTTTGCGAAAGAAAGAGCACGTGTGTACATGAGAAAGCGCAATACTTATTGCGCTTTACTTGTCCCGCAATAACTTATTGCGGGACAAGTTTTCTCGTGTAGACATAGCCTAACTCAGGCTAAGCATTGGTGATATTTTGCTTATGCTTAGTAATCCTTGTCCCTCAGAGTTGGGCAACATGGTGATAGAATTCCTTCTGCTCATGGGCTTTCATCTCTTTCCCTCTTCTGCTTTCAATTACCAACTCAGCTGCTGGGAGGAATTCACTGACATGTCTCTGCATAACGGAGCAGGGCATATAAAGGCGAGCAATCAGCAGTCTTTTGTCTACTTAGATGTTCCACAATAGACCACCTGCTGTCAACGGGCTACCGTTGTGTCAGGGAGGACAGAACAATTTCTCGGGTGCCAGCATTTCACACTGGTTAGTGTCTCTCACCTGGCTGACACAGTCACTGAGGCTCATGCTCACCAATTGCCTTACAACCAGGTGTGTAGCTAGCAGTGATTTTCTGAGAGGGCTTATGACTAACTTAGTTGGGCCTAAACTCTTGAGAAAACTCTGCTCTGGGAGGTTATACAAGTGCTGGGTCCTTGCCTGGATAAATGCTCCTTCCCTTTAACCGTGTGCGTTCTAATAACTGGCTGACAGCCTGATCCAGAGCCCAGCGAGATCACTGGAAAGGCTCCAGGGGGCTTTGGATCAGGCCCATAAGCCTGTCCTGTGGAGGAGGAACCAGGCTCAGCCTCAAGCAACTTTCTAGACTGTAAGCAAAGGTAATGCAGCCACAGGCTCTGCAGGGGTAGGAGTGGCTCACTCGTAGCTTTGGCCCTCAGGTGCCCATCCTCAAGTTGAGAGCTTTAGACAAGAGGACTAAGCTGAAATAACTAGAAACCACACTTGGAACAGCCCAGCCCCAGACTACAGACGAGGTGCAAAGGCCTGCTTTCCAGTGGCAAATGCCTGGCATTAATCAAAGTGTTCCCTGTGGGGCCTCCGTTAGCCACATCTCCTACCAGATCTGTTCCTTCAGTGTATGCTCAGCCAGTTAGCGTCCTGTTTGCTGGGTCCTACTGCATGGGCACCACCAAAAAGCATGTGCGGTTAAGGGCTGAGTTGCAATGAATAATTACAGGCTCCAATCCTAAGCTTGTGAAATGTTACATTTGGAGGAATCTTGTTCCCTGAGTGAAAGGACTGGAATGAAAGCATTAAAGGAGAAATGTATGTGAGGGAAAACTGCTACCCGACGGTACAAGGCATCTCAGGAGAGTTGGCAATGGGAGACATTCACCTGTCTTCCAGCTGATCAGAATAATAGTCAGACTGTTTGTGAAGAAAATTTTTCATCAGCAGCTTCCAGCTCTGGGAACATGCCCCCAGCTCCTGTCCTGCTCCAGGTTACTTGCCCAGTTGGCTCTCAGGTCAGCGGTGATCTCGAGTCTTTTCCACATCCTGGCTGCTTGCCAGGTGTTGACACTTCTACATAGCAGTGAGAGGGACTGGACAATGGGGGACCCCAAGTGGTTCTCTGAGACCCAGCTCCTAGGCACAAGCTAACTGTGTTGCTGTGACCGGTTTGACTGAGCATAGTCTGGTCAGCGTAATGGTTTCCGTCCCACACTGCCTGCCACTGACCCAGATTTCTGGCTTCCCTCCTCTCTCATCAGCTGCAACCCAGGTCACATTGGGAAGAACTGTGAGTGCGAAACGAAGGGCAAAACCAGCAAGGAGCTGGAAGGGAGCTGTCGAAAGGACAATGCCTCGGTGGTCTGCTCAGGCCAGGGGGACTGTGTGTGTGGGCAGTGCATCTGCCACATCAGCGAGACACCCAAAAAGCAGATCTATGGCACCTTCTGTGAGTGTGACAACATGAACTGCGAGATCCACAACAGCTACCCGTGCGGTGGTGAAGGTGAGTGTGGTCTGAATCAGCCTCTTCCCTTGCTGGTCCTCCGCCATTGTCACAGCGGCTGTGAGTCCACCCTGCCATTGCTCTTAGCAAACAAATTCCTGAGTTAGGGGCTTCATGTCCCAGAGTAACAGCTGGGTGAGTTGGAACCACCCTATGGACAGACACCTACCTATGCAGCGTGCCTGTTCCACCACCGGTGGAGAAGGACAGGTGAGGCAGCTGATGTTTCCTAGTGGTTTGCAGCCACAGTGGGCTAACCAGAGTGCCAAGACTTCTGCGCAGGTTGCATGCTTAGTGCCACGGTGCAGGCTAAGAATTTGCCAAGGGAACATTATCCAAAGACCCGTTCCCCTTTCACCCTCCCCAAACACACTAATTCTGCTAGAGACCTTTTCTCAAACACCCAGGGACAGCTGTTCCCAAACAAGGGACATACTGTGAGAACCTAGAGAGACCCCCTAACTTCTGGCCTGGTTCTCCTCCCTCTGAACTTCTCCCCCCAGCTTGGGTACCAGCGGGGTCTATCTGTAGCATTCCACTGGCGCAGGAAGCGGTATTCTGCCGGGTATCCACTAGTTACGTTAGTATAGCCCACGCTATCCAGTTCACTGAGTGAGAGGCAGTAGAAATGTGCCTGTTGTGTGGGGAGAAGGAGGTGTGGAGCCCTGCCTGGAAGCCTGGTTCCCTAGGGACCCACAGGGCTTTGCTGGGGAAGGTTTCCTGCCTGCCATACAGATGGGCGGAGCCTTATTGAGCAAATCAGTGCTTGCAGGTTAAGCCTTCTGGTTGCAGGAAGGAGGTGACCCTTGTGAAGGAGGGACATGTGTTGTGACTGCGAAGGATGAAAAGCCAGGCAGTCTACAGGCAGGCTGGTGAAAGAATCCATGACCTTCGCACGACTGAGGCTGGCCCCTGAATTCTTCAGTTACTGGAAAGGGTTTATAGCTCCAGGATGACCCCTCCCCTGCTAACTGCTCGCAGGGTTTGTCCCAGAGCAGCTGTATTGCCTCTAAAATCTCTGCTTCCCTCCCAGAGAGAGGGCACTGTGACTGTGGGGTGTGCAAATGCAATGCTGGCTACGAAGGCAGCGCGTGCCAGTGCAAGAAATCTACAGACGGCTGCGTGAACAGTCGGGGAAACGAGTGTAGCGGCCGCGGGTACTGCCAGTGCAATATGTGCCAATGCAAGCCAGGCTACCAGCCCCCGCTGTGCCAAGAGTGCCCTGGCTGCCCTTCGCCCTGTGCCAGCTACATGTAAGTGACCTGCGGAGGCCCATGTTCGAAAACCCAGCCAGCTCCCCAAGCTAACTCTCCCAGCCCAGGGGCACCACCCGGGGGGTGGCTTCCTCCCCCGTAGATAGTGGCTGTTCCTGTGCTTCACCCCAGAGTTGTGGGGTGAAGGCACAAGAACATGGCTCTATGGCTGCCCTTGGTCCCACGAGTGCCCCCAGCAACTCTGCTAGTCCCCTGTCCCCCAGTCAGTCACAGACAGCGGCTCCTGCTGCCAGCCCTTCACTGCACCAGATCACCCGGTCCTATGCGTCACCTGCCTGGCCAGCAGCACCACACACTACAGGAGCCTGGACTGTGATGTGCCCCAAGGTGGGGGTGGGGGACCACAGGCGTATCAGGGTCACACTGCTGAACCTGTCTGTGTTGGTTGGTGAGGTTGCAGCTGGACCCAGGCCCCCACCATGGCTGGGAAATGGCAGAGGCGACCTTTGGCTATTGGGGGCCCTAGGTGAAGGCCCATTGCGGGGCCCCTTATAGGCCCACCAGGCCCCTTTCTGTGCCCTGCTCCTCCTGCCTCCAGCCCCCCCATCGCCACCCTGCTCCCTCCCTCTGGCCACAGCTCTCTCCCCCGCGGCCCCGGCCCACTGAACCAGCTCCTCCTCCTGCTGCTGACCAAGGCAAACATGGCTTTTGGGGGAGGTGAAGCAGGAGACGGGGCCCCTTCCTGCTTGGGGCCCTAGGCGTACGCCTGCTTCGCCTCCCCCAGCTGGTCCCTGTGCCAGCCCCACCCACCACACCCTCAGCAGGTGCAGGGGCGGGGCCAGGTACTCCTACTCCCTGTTGGCCCTGCCCCCGTGTGTGGGGCTCCTGTCCCCTGCTGGCCACGCTCCCCAGCCTGAGTGCCACCCAGGATAGGTGCACGTGCCAGGCACATGTGCCGGGGGTTGCCGACCCCTGGCCGACCCCTGGCTGCTTCTAGGAAATGGTTAAGTGGGATATACCCAGATAATCCTAGTAAATGACTGGCACTGAATCCCCTAGGGCCACTGCCGGTCTGAGTGGGGGGGGGGGGGAATATTCCTTCCCAGCCCCACATATGGGTCCCTCCTTCCCTGAGCTGCTGGCCAGCCTATTACCCGAGACACACTCCTCCTGCATCTGTCTTTCAGCTCCTGCGCAGAATGCTTGGAGTTTGAGAGCGGCCCGTTTCAGAAGAACTGCAGCCTGGCGTGCGCAAAGATCACCAAACACAGCTCCCTGGCAAGCGGCAAGCAGTGCCGAGAGAAGGACTCCGAGAACTGCTGGATTTCTTACATCATGAGCCAGGAGGATGGAGAGGACAAGTACGCCATTAAAGTTGATGCCAAGAAAGGTACTGCAATATCGCTCCACGCCCCACCTGTGCACCCTAAGATGAGGTGGGCTCCCCCCTGGAGCCAGCCATAGAGATCACAGCGCCCCCTCCAGGTGCAGCCAGAGGTGAATTTTCAAACAGAGTCAGCATTTGGGACTTTGCTGCATTCCAAACAAAGATGCCAAGAGAAACATGCCCCGTCACTGCCAGGGGAGGGGTCCCGCCCCCGTCCCAGAACAGCGCCCCCGTGGGGGGAGAATGCTCGGACCCAAGAGAACGTTCTGGAGATAAGTGTGCCTAGCTTCTAGGCAGAGGGGCCCACAGCCATGGCCAGTGCTGAGCCCCATGGGGAGGTAGACGGCTGTTAAAGGCCCTGGATCTTCTCTTTCCTCCTGCCAGGTTCTGAAACTTCCTCCCTTCCTCTCCTGTTCTGAGTTTCCTCCTGAGTCCTGCTCCTCACCTGATTCCAGCCCCAGTACCTTCCCCCCAGTGCCCAGAAAGCTGGGCAGGCATCTGCTGGCTGTAAGTTGCTGACAGTTCCCCAGAGGGCCAAGGACGTAACTCAACCAGCAGATCTAACAAGTCAATGGCTGAAGAATTCTGCCAGGGTCAGGGAGCCAACGGCTATTTTGGCGGCAGACAGCACTTGTTAGCTGCAGTAAGAAAAGGTCCCAGTCAGGTCCTGTGGTTTCTAGAGTGCTGACCAGAGCGCATGCACTTGTCCTTCTGCCATTAAACGTCGCAGCCTTTCCTGGGGGCAGCAGGGCCAAACCTGAGATGGTTCCTGTGGCTCTCTTAACCTAGAGTGTCCGGAGCCCCCTAACATCGCTGGAATCGTGGGCGGCACCATCGCAGGTGTGGTCATCATTGGGCTGTTGCTCCTGCTGGTTTGGCGCCTGCTAACGGAGCTCTACGATCGCAGGGAGTACCGCAGGTTTGAGAAGGAGAAGTCGAAGGCCAAGTGGAATGAGGTAAGCTGGCTCTGCCTTCCCTGTAACACCACACAGACAGCTACCCAGCTCTCACTTGCACTGTTCTGCGCAGCCTGCCCCGACTGAGCCACAGGGCCCAGAATTAGCTGGGGTGAGGTGAATCTGAACCCAGGCAGCCAGTGCTCCTCGACCTGCCTGATGTCTATGCTTTGTGGTGGGTCTCTAGTGAGGAGCAGTGCAGAGGTGGGAAATAAGTAGCCACAAAGCACTGCTGAGTGGTTCCTAGGTCCTCACATATCCCATACACTACCCCAGTGGGCTCCTTCACATCCCCTGGCTGGAGGTGTGGAGATTACAGAGCTGCTGAGGAGGGCTCATGGTTTGGACACAAGGTGGGATGGATGTTACCTTAAGGGGAGACAAGGTGGCCAGAGAGTAGCCCAGAGTGGGTTTATATGGAGGCCCCTGGCCAGCTGAGATGTCTCACGTTGCACATGGCTTCTGCCACTCATGGCCTGGGTTGGTCTTGTGGCAGGAAGGTGAATTGCCCTCAGCCATTGAAGGGAGCTGAAAACTCAAAGTTGCAGAACTGAATTGCGCAGCTTATCCACTGGATGCCCACTGCCTCTGAGAGTGACTGCTCCCTGAACTACTCAGGGCTTTGCCCCTAGCTGGGGGCAGTACTGGAGGGCTAGAGCAATGGATCAGCGCCACAGCCCAGGAGGGATGGCTCCTCTGTCAACAAAGCGAAGAGAGAAAGTTACCTGTGACTGGCTGAGGACCCTATGTGAGCCTCCTGTCTCCCCACCAGCTATAATGTCTGCTCGGCCCCATTCCCAGCCAGCTGAGTAAACTGAGGCTGTTTCTGGACCTTCCCAGCAACACTAACTCTGGCCATGTCTGCTATTTTTTCCCAGGGTGGTAATCCCCTTTTCCAGAGTGCTACAACCACTGTCATGAACCCCAAATACAACGGAGAATGAAGTGGACCCTTTCTGCACAGCCTGCAACGCTTGGCCGTTAAACCTGGAAATACCAAACTGAGGGAACCGGCAGCTTACTTTCTAAGCAAAGATCTACTGTATTCTGCACCTTTCTCCCACGGCGCCCCAAGGCCAGGCTTCCTCCAGACAGGCATCTCCAGCAATCTCTTGCAGGCGGTGTTGCTAGGGCTGTGAGAAGGTAGCAGTGTGAGCTTTGATGCATGATGTGGTGGGATGGGACTCCTGAATAACAATCCCACCATCCGTCTCAACTCAAGATGCAAATACTTGCCATGCAGGGCAACCAGCTGCTGCCGGAGTGTGGCATGCCCTGAGTTTTTCCTAGTTTTCAAACTACAACTCGTACTGATCTTTGATGACCTTTCACCAAATGCCACCTCCTTTCTGTTCTAAAGCTCTCTGTTCACAGGTGGCTTGTCAAGCTAATTCTCTTTCCAGCTGTGCTCTGCTCCATTATGGGAACTACTGCCACCCCGGTCATGTCTAAAACTCAGCGTTAAAATCATTCAGGAATAAGGCCATGGGCTGGTTGGCCAGATGGGATGGTGGATGCCTCCAGCTGGAAGGAGGGAGCAGCCAGGGAACATGCACCATACTTTCCTAAATCATCACTCTCTTGCCAGTGACTAACCTCTCTGAGCTTTCAGCCCTTTTTTCCTCAGTCCTGCAGCCTCACACTCCAGCCTCTACTGCACTTGGAATTGTTGGGGACTGAGCTGTCAGCGGCATGGAGACCACTCTTCAACATGTGAACTACGGCAGGATGCAGAGGCGCAGTGGGGTGTCTGATCTATGTTAGCTTGCTATCCTAACTTCTTCCATTCCACACAGATGTCTCCTCCCTTTGCAGTGAGTCAGTCAGACAAAGGCACCCAGGCTATGTCTACACTGGCAATTTAAGTCGACTTAAGGAGGCTTTAGTCAACTTAAATTAAGCCATGTCCACACTAGGCTTTCATTAAGTCGACTTAAGAAATTCCTTAAGTCGACTTAGTGAAAGCTTAAGTTGACTTTGTTACTACCGCTCATTAAGTCAACTTAACCCTTAAGTCGACCCCTTAAGTCGACTTAAGGACAGTGTGGACATGGAGTAATGGACTTTAGAAAGTCGACTTAAGGGTGGTTAAGTCGACTTTAAAAAGTGGACTAAGTCAACTTAAAGCTAAGTCAACTTAGTCCACTTTGTTAAGTCGACTTTAATAAGGTCTACTTTAAGTCGACTTAAAGTGGACCTTATTAAAGTCGACATAACAAAGTCGACTTAACTTTTCTAGTGTAGACATAGACCCAGAGAGAAAGTGACAGGCACCTCAGGGAGTTTCTCCATGCTCACTGCTACCTAGAAGTGGTGCATTGCAATGACTAATTCCTCATAGAATCATAGGGTATGTCTACACTTGCAAGTTAGGTTGACTTAAGGAGGCTTAAGCCAACCTTAGTCCAGGTCCACACCAGGCTTTCATTAAGTCGACTTAAGAAATTCCTTAAGTCGACTTAATGAAAGCTTAGGTCGACTTAGTAAGAACCGCTGGTTAGGTCGACCTAACCCTTAAATTGACTCCTTAGGTCAACTTAAGCACAGTGTAGACATGGATTAACCTGTAAGTCGACTTTATTAAGTTGACTTAAGGGCAGTTAGGTCGACTTACTAAGTCCCAGTTCAGGATAACCACTTTGTTAAGTTGACTTAATAAGGTCGACTTTAGGTCAACTTAAAATTGATCTCATTAAGTCGACTTAACAACCTCTAACCTAGGACTGAGTTATTAAAGTCTTCAAATCATGATTTAAAGACTTTAAGGTACAAAGAATCCACCAGCAACTGAACCATGCCCCATGCTACACCGGAAGGTGAAAACCCCCCATAGCCTTTGCCAATCTGCCCTGAGGGAAAAAATTTTCTCAACCCCAATATGGCGATCAGTTAAACCCTGAGTATGTGGGTGAGACTCACCAATCAGACACCCAAGAAAGCTTTCTCTGTAATAACTCAGAACCCACTACACCAATCATCCCATTGGTATATCTACCAACAGGAGACAAAGATCAGTCATTGCCAAACTAGGCTGTCCCTCTATCCTATCCCCTCCGTGAATTTATCAAGCTCAGTTTTGAAGCCAGCTAGGGTTTTTTGCCCCCTCAGCTCCCCTCAGAAGGCTACTCCTGAACATCACTCCTCTGATGGATAGAAACCTGCATCTAATTTCAAATATAAACTTCCTGATGGCCAGTTTATATCCATTTGTTCTTGTGTCCACATTCATGCTGAATTTAAATAATTCCTCTCCCTCCCTGGTATTTATCCCTCTGATGTACTTATACAGAGCAATCATATCTCTCCTTAACCTTCTTTTGGTTAGGCTAAATAAGCCAATCTCTGAGTTTCCTCTCATTCCTGTGTGAATCTAGAACTTGCTTAATGTGTGAGAATTTGCCTGTAGCATCATATCACAGCTACACCCTGTGAGATGTTTACAACCAATAAAAATACACAAAACCCAGCAGCTGGCCTGAAATGTGTCACCAGCCTGTGTCATGCCATCCATTGGCTACCACCAGCAGACCGAGTGGGCGGCTGATTTCACCAGCAGTAGCTGCTTCAACCCAGCCAGCAGACAGGTAATCCCACCCCAGGTCATTTCACACACATATGGTCCAGTCACACAATACAATACCTGTTCCAAGGTGACTTAGAAGCTGGCTCAAGCTATCCCCTGTCCCTCCCCTTACAGTGATTAGACCTCTTACACCTGCTTATCCCCCAGTCTGCCCTTGTGCTGCAGGAACTTGGGCCCCATGGAGGCAGGAGAAGGTATCAGTGAAAGATCAATGAGGTTGACTGGACCATACTCCTCTGCAACTGGTAAATGACTCAACATTCCAGTCCTGGAGGCAGGTGCTGGACCCGCACTGCCTGTGGGGGGGCAAACCCCACCCAAGATGAGAACAGGACTGACAAACATGGGACTGACTGCTGGAAATGGGTGCTGCCCACACCCTGGACACTAAGTGCTTGGAACTTGCTCTGGGTGTCAGCCCGCTCGGCTCTGAATGTTGTCAGATGCCCTCCCAGTCATGGGGGTGGGGAGGGGAAGGCACGCGCAGCAGGGTAGAGATGGGGAGGCATCAGGAACAGGTCTGTGGTGCAGTGAGCAATGGGCATGCTTCCTCCACTGACACAGGGCTCCTGGGCTCACTTACCCAAGCCCACCCTGAGGCGTGAGAGGGCGAGTGGCCAATGCTGCTGCCATCAGAGGAGATTGTGTGTTAACATGGCCATAGGGACAGGAGATTCCATGTGACATCTGTGGTGGGAGCTCAGAGTCGCAGGGAAGCTGAGAGGGCTGCTGCAGATCTCCAAACGCTGGAAAGAAACCTCCCTGGATACCTCGATGCAGCCAGACTCTCTCACTGGGCCGTGGGAAACCCGTCCCAAGCTGTGGGTGCACCCCACACATAGCTTTGTAGGCCCAGGGCAGCAAGGGGTTAAGTTTAAGCCTGAGGCTCATCCCCATTGGCATCAGTGGTACTGGGAGCATGCTCAGAACCTTAATTTCATCGGTACAGCTGTACTTTGCCGCACCAGGTGTTGAGCCCCAAAC
Source organism: Pelusios castaneus (assembly GCA_007922175.1). NCBI lineage: Eukaryota > Metazoa > Chordata > Testudines > Pelomedusidae > Pelusios > Pelusios castaneus. Next base: position 1,968,464 of record ML685946.1, on the reverse strand, counting down.
CGTGAGAAACAGCTCTGGCCACACATGAGGAAACAGAACAGCCATGTTGGGTCAGACCAAGAGTCCATCCAGCCAGTGTCCTGTCTGCCCAGAGTGGCCAGTGCCAGGTGCTTCAGAGAGAATGAAGAAAACGCAACCATCAAGTGACCGGTCTGGTTGGCTATGCCCAGCTTCTGGCAAACAAAAAACCAGCAACCGCTTTCTTTTCCCATAAACTCCCCACCCCCACCCCATGGCTATGAACCCCACTGCTGAATTAAACTCAAAACAGGCCAGGCCCCTCCCCACTGCCGGATGTGGAGCAAGCAGGGTAGGCAATAGCATGGGAGCCTCAGAAGAGGAGCACTGGGAGACCCCATGTCCTATTGCAGAGGCCATGAGCCCATTGAAATAAACCAGTGAGGCTAAGCACCATGCTGGCTCTGGGGAGAGCCACTCGCCAAAGCATTGCCTGACCATTATTTCTCCCTATGCTGGATGCTGGGTGGGGAGGTCTAAAATGGGCCCAGGCTTTTCAAGAACCGCCCTGCAATTTTCTCCTGGCAATTTGTTTCATTTTCAAAAACAAAAGTCAGTGTCCGATTTTGAGACAAGGAAACCATTTGAGTTTGAAAACTCTCAGCCTGAGACTCACACTCAGCCCTTCTGCCTCTGCTCCCAGAACAATTGCAGGTGCTAAGAGGGTGCAGCCTCTGAGGGGAGTAGGAGGGACTAGGGACTCTCCTCCCTCCCTTTTGCAGTTTACTCCTCCAGGCCTGGCAGTCATGGCAATCAGGTAAGAAAGCTTAGTACCTAGCATCCCAGGCGCAAAATGACAATTCCAGTGTAGCAGTTGCTGCGTCTGATTCCCAAACCAGTGCATTCAGTAAGTGGCCTCAATATGCTCCATAAGCAAGAATACCCTCTTCCCCCCCACACCTGTTGGATCACAGCTGTGTGTACACTGACGGGCAAATGCCCATGCTGGAGGGGGAGGGAGGGATTTAAAGGTGCAACGGTGGAGGGACCTCATAAGCAAGTCAGCTAGCCAAAACAGAACATGAGAGAGGATTTTTGGAAGAACAGCAAAAAGGAAATGCAGCAGAATAAGATTAAAAATATTGATGACTTCATAAAGACAGGAGCTGTGGCAGAGCGACCTGCAGCACGTGGTTGCTGAAGTGGCCGGAGGGTTAATTGGACTCATTCAGGTGAGGGGTACTAAGACCTGGTTGACCAGCTGGCAGTGACCAGATCTTAGGTCACCATCACTGAACAGGTAGTTAGTTCTCTTTACTTCTGGAAGGGCTTTATTTCTGTTTCAAAAACAATGAGAGTCCTGTGGCACCTAAAAGACTAACAAATTTCTTTGGGTATAAGTTTTCGTGGGCTGCACCCCACTGGGTCAGATGCATGAAGTGGAAACTACAGTTAGGAAGTATATATACACTTGCAAGGGTGAGAAACATTACTACGGGGAGGGCAAGGGCTAACAAAGTCAGTTCAGTTAGGGTGGATGAGGCCCATTCACACCAGTTGATTAGAAGGTGAGAATGTGTGAACAGGGACGACCATTTTTGTAATGTGCTAACCATTCCAGGTCCCTATTCAGACCCAGTCTGACTGTGTCAAGGTTGCAGATCAGTTCCAGCTCTGCAGTTTCACACAGAAGTCTGCTTTTGAAGTTCTTTTGTTGGAGTATGGCAACTTTCAAGTCTTCTACTAAGTGGCCAGGGAGACTGAAGTCCTCTCCTGCTGGTTTATGGATGTTACCATTTTTGATATCTGACTTGTGTCATATGCCAACTTGACCCAATCAGACTGGGTTTGAATAGGGCCATGGAATGGTTATCTCATTACAAAAAGTAATTGTCCCTCCTCACACATTCTCACCTTCTAATCAACTGATGTGAATGGTTCTGTGAAAGGCTAGGCCTCTTCAGCTTGGAAAAGAGGAGACTGAGGGGGGACATGATAGAAGTATATAAAATTATGACTGATGTGGAAAAAGTGGACAAGGAAAAGTTGTTTACTTACTCCCATAATACAAGAACCAGGGGTCACCAAATGAAACTGATAGGTAGCAGGTTCAAAACAAATAAAAGGAAGTTCTTCTTCACACAACGCACAGTCAACTTGTGGAACTCCTTACCTGAGGAAGTTGTGAAGGCTGGGACTATAACAATATTTAAAAGGGAACTGGATAAGTTCATGGTGGCTAAGTCCATAAATGGCTATTAGCCAGAAAGGGGTTAAGAATGGTGTCCCTAGCCTCTGTTTATCAGAGGATGGAGACAGATGGCAGGAGAGTGATCACTTGATCATTGCCTGTTAGGTTCATTCCCTCTGGGGCACCTGGCACTGGCCACTGTCGGTAGACAGATACTGGGCTGGATGGACCTCTGGTCTGACCCAGTACGGCCTTTCTTATGTTCTTATGTTCTCATCTACCTTAATTGAATTGATTTTGTTAGCCCTTGCCTGCCCCATAGTAATGTTTTTCGCCCTTGCAAGTGTATATATACTTCCTGACTGTAGTTTCCAGTTCATGCATCTGACAAAGTGGGTTGCAGCCCACGAAAGCTTATGGCCACAGAAATTGTTAGTCTTTAAGGTGCCACAGGACTTTCATTGCTGACTAACACGGCTACCCCTCCAGAACTTATTTCTGTTTCAGTCTGTTAGAGCCAAGGATTTCTTTGCAATCCATCCCTCTGTTTGGAAGGAGGAGCCCTAGGATATGACCCCTTAGGGTAGCCTGAAGTCAGCAAGAGACCTCAGCATGTAGCTAACTTTAAGCCAAGTGAAGAATCCCATTGATTCATTAGCCTGACATTAAACATGGGCTGAAAAGAGGCCGAACTGAAGCACTTATGTGACATGTGGGTTTTCTTCAGTGAACAGTTATTTTGCTGTCATTGGCTATGCAAATAAAAGCTGTTTGAAATCCAAAGATGGAACATACAAGACCTCTGTGATACAAACATGTTTTAGCCGCTGCTCAGCTCTGCCTGGCCTTCTGCAGGTATTCCTAGTGTCTAAGATACCCTGTCTACTTGAGCCCGTTGCCTCATTAGTCCGAGTCAGGAGTGGGAGGAATCTTATGACAGCAAATGAGGCTTTTTCTGGAACATTTTCCTGACAGCGACTTCCGGAAACTGTGTCCACTCACTCAGCACCCCAGGCACACAGACTGTGGAAGTGCCCAGACTTGTCAACCAATGGGTTTCAGTTTAAAAAACAATAAGCACATGGTTACCAAGACAGCCTACAGGGCACCCATGGCAAAATCATGGCTTCACCCAGAAATTGACGAACTGGTGAGTGACCAGCCTCTCCCAACAGGTACACCAGGAGGAGGGAACCTGTGATTCTGCCTTGGGTGAAGGACTTGATAAGTATTGAGTGTGGCCCCTTGCCCTGTGTGAGTAACATGTTCAGCCCCAGGTGAGTTAGTAGTGCTCTAGTGCACGCTTTCTTCCAATCACAGGATGCATGCAGCCTGCGAGAGGCAGTGGCATTTCAAAACAGCACAGTTCCTAGGCACATGGTGCCATGTAGGGATCTCAAAGCACCCTGTACACTTTGATGACTTGCTCACCGCTGTGATAGTCCAGGGGGATCCCCACTTAGCAGACGGGAGGATGAACACTGAGGAATTTACCACCTCACATGTCCCCCCGGTCACCCTTGGGATTTATGCCAGTCGTGTTTCCAGCGAGAGACTGCTGGCTTTCCTGAGATGCAGTATCCAGCTCCCCAGGTTTTCTGTGAAGGTGTCAGACTTGCGCAATGCCCACTTCATGAGCAGCCAGCTGCCACCCAGGGCTGCTGCTGCCCCAGTTATGAAGAGTCCTTTATTAATCACCTGCAAGTGTAAGGAACAAGTCAGCCTGGCTCAGCTGGTTTGTTTCTATTCTAACACTGCAAAACCAGAGCTGAGAAAACATAGTGCTTTATACTATTCCCTCCTATTCCCTGCCCTAGGCAGGAATTAACCCTCCCCCAACACGGAGCCTTTCTGATCGATGGGACCTCCAGAGAAAGGGGCCAATGCTTCAAACTACGCAAGAAGCCCCATTATGAGCAGAAAATGGAGTCTACTGAGAGAGAGCCCCCCCCCGGGTGGTTGTGGATCAGCACATAGAACTGCAGGCCCCTCCTCTGGTCCAGCCACCCAGCAGCCGGTGGAGACATCTCAGAGGTCAGAAAAAGGTGTGTCCTTAACTCCAGGGAGGTAATGTGAGAAAATCCTGGTGAAAACAAGGCACTTTGTCCTCTCTGCCGGTGGTAGCAGGCTGAGGAAAGCCTCCATAGTCTTTAATTCAAGCTGGGGGAGCTTCCGGTTTGCCTGAAGCTAACTCGAGAAGACCCCTTTGTTCCCTCTGAGGGAGGACTCAGGGCGACAGGAAGGGGCTGGTGCTGTGAGCAGCTCCTGTTCCTTTAGATTTCTTGGGGCCAGGGCGGGGGGGCTGTGCAGGGTGCTTACCCCACACTGGCACTAGTAAGGTTAAGGCAGGTTGAGCATAGGGTTAATTAACCCAGCAGGACACAGCTAGGGAGAAACAGGTGGCTAAGCACCTGGCTGACTGAGGGAGCCTGGCTGGGGAGCAAGCTGGGCTGCAGGAGGGAGGCAGGCAGGCAGGCAGGCAGGGGTTCTGTGTTGCACTCCAGTCACTCGCTGGGAGAAGGCTGCGGAGATACACAGCCTCCAGTTACTCCCTGGGAATGGGAGTTAGGAGCCTGGGAAAGCAGAGAGGGCGCATGCTCCAGGTGGAAGGTGAGGGCCCCAGGAAGGGCAGGGAGGTCCGGGAGGAAACAAATGTTGGCTGCTGGCTAGCGGGTCCCTGAGCTGTGAACCCGCAGCAGATGTTAGGCCCAGCTCACCTTGCCAGTCACCGAGGTGTTGCACCAAGGGAGTGGATGGGAGACCTGCCTGAGACAGCTTTGGAGGAGGGCCCGGCGCCCAGAAGGGGATGATCGTCCAGGGATGGCTGGGAGGGGCTGAGTCACAAGGCGCTGGCAGTGTGTGGAATGAGAGAGGGCTGAAGACAGTCAAGAGTCAAAGCGACGGCACGCTGCTGTGGGAAGGGGCATTGAGCTGGTGCGCTCTTCTTCAGGTTAACCAGGAGGAGGCACTACCCTCGCGGTGAGCAGAGCACCCTGGCATAGGTGTGTGCCAGCACTCCCCAGCGTTGGCAGCTGTTAGCCTTGCAAGCCCAGTGTGTAACTAGCCAGAAAGGATGGTATCACTGGCCGCCTATGACCTGCCCTAAGTTCAGGCCAGGGTGTCTAAGTCACAGGCCAGTCAGAAGCCTCATAAGTGCTGGGCTGGTAAACCAGGGGGACAGGAGTCTGCAGGGGGCTGCATGTGATACATTTGGAAACAGGCACCCTGGGCTGAAAAGAGGCAAGCTGCAGGGCTGAATTCATGCCGGCAGGCGGAGCCTAAACCCACAGGTACCACAGCCCAAAATGGGCATCGAGGTGAGTTGTACCAGAGGGACCTTTCCAGCTCTTCACTTACTCTTTCTAAGCAAGAGGAAAAGCCACCGGGCACAAGCCAGTTGTGTGGCCAGCTGTAACTTACCACCTCCCCAGGGCTTTCCCACTGTCCGCCTCTCGCTTCCCTCTCAGCTGTTCTGTGGGAACAGCCCTTAGAGTGAAATGGCCTGAGAAGCCCTATAGCTGAGGGGCACTTTGTCACCACACTTTGTCACCACATCCTCTCTTGCTAGCATAACAACTTTCCCCTTCCTCCAGGACTTCCAATACCACTAGCTCAGAGCAGCTGCAATAAGGAGAACCTTCATCAGTCAGCAGCAGTAGTAGACTGTTATCCACTAGTACACTAGTTGCTAGTGGGGGACATGATGCCCACAGTACAAATGTGCTACACTGCATCCCAGGGAGACACTTCAGGGAGTAGAACTGGAATGGAGCTGTACCTATGTCTGCTCCTGCAGGAAGCTGGGATGAAATACATGTTCTCTGTATCTGAGTGGCACAGCACCCTCCACGGGTGTAGGGGATCTGACCAGCCTGCAGCCTGAGGGGATACCCCACAGAGACTGGAGCTTCACTGTGCTGCTCCCCTATGGAGCTCTGAGCCTCTAGTCCCTAGTTACTCAATTTTGGCTCTGGCAATACAGATTCGCAGCTGGGACATCTCAAGCTAAGGGCCAGCTGTGCCGATGCCAGGAAGGCAGCCCAGTGCAGGCAGAAGGGGCTGTGAGAAGTCCTAGTACCCGTGGGATCGTGAAGGGGGGTTGTCACAGGATGCCCCCTGGGGTATGATCTGTGTAACTTTTCTGTTCACTTTTGCAATGTAATTGTGTGGTTTGATGACAAATATGCCATGCAAGGGATTCCTTTATGAATGCTCATAACATGCTCTGTAGTGTTGCTATTGTACCATGTTGCCTGCAGCATCATACATGTACTTATATGAAACATATTCCATGTATTTCACATGGCTCAGGGGGAGGCAGACAAACAGAGCTGTTTCTCAGCACGGGAGGCTGAAGAGTTACTTGACAAAGACAATGCAAATTGAGCTCCCTGCTTCAAGAGAGGAGAAGAATGATCTCAGCCCAGGAAGAAGCAGGGCAAAAGAACATACTTGGAATGGTGAAAGGGCTTTTTGTTAAAGAAACTCCATCTTGAAACATCTCCATCTACAAGAAGGATCAAGCCCTGCCTATGGAGAGGCAGAAACCAACTGCCAAACCATCATAGCTGAAGTTGGGTGGTGAGCTGAGCACGTTTGTAGTAGTGACTTTAGGTTAGAATGCATCTTATGTTTTTATTTGCTTGTGGTAACTCCTGACTACTTTATTAAATGATTGGGCATTGATTTGCTATATACTCACTTAAAATTGTGTTCTAATCAATAAAGCAGTGTTTATTTTATCTAAAGCTGTGTGAACTTTAGAGGATGTGACTGAGCAAAGCTGGGGCATTCCAGTTTCTTTCCAAAACTAGTGAACTGGATCTTAGGAATCTACAAGTATCTGGGAAGGTCTCAATCCCTGTAGGATCCCAGTGTGGCATCTAGGGGCTGGGGTGCTCACAGGGGGACTGTCCCCTGAGTGGCAGGAGAGTACACACCCCCTGCTGGGACCGATTACACACAGGAGGCTGGTGCGGACTGACTCAGGAGTGGGTCACAGCCTAGCAAAGTGGGGTAACTCGGTGTCCAGGAGTGGCGATCAGGGAGATACAGTGGCACCCCAGATCAGATTCTGGGAGGGGAATGTCACAGGGGGCATGAGGCACTCTGGCTGTCAAGCAGCTCCAATTCTCACTAACCTTGTTCTGCCATTTCCAGCGCTGCAATGCCTCGTGGTAGCGTATTCTAGTGAAGGTGACCTGCACCAGATTGCAAAGTACAGTGCGTCAGTCATTCAGGTGGGGACAGAGGATAACTCTGGGCGGGGGAGGTCAGGCAAGGGACAGAAGAGCAGGCCTTACCATTGTGTATAATGGGATCATGGTGGAGGGCATGAGCAGGTGAAGAAAGTTGTCCACATACTTCCGGAAATGGAACCACTTTGAATTAACATGGGCTCGCATCTGGAACAGAGTTCTGCATATGAAAGGTGGGTCTTGCTGGGACTTGTGCCTTTATGCCATGCTACTTCCCTCAGCTGGCCTTCCTCATCCTCAGTTCCTACCACTGAGCTAGGACCACAGTCTGTCCAAGTAACCCAGGTGTTGGGCACGTGGGACTGAGCACCTTGGTTCGCCCAGCCCGGGTAAGGGCGTCTCCAAAGGAAGACCAGACTTGGGTAACTGCAGTTCCATCATTTCTGCGCCCACCCGTGCGTGGCTGAGGGCAGATCCCAGGGTTTTTTGTGCTGAGACCCCCTAGAATCTGTGCTCCGGGGGCCTGTGGGAGGTCTGGGAGACTGGCAGCACTTGAGTGAGTGAGTTAGCTGGCTCCACACTGCAAGCAGATGGCTGCTAGCCCAAGTTAAAGCAGAGCTTGGGTTCTGAGCCACTGTCCTCTGCCAGGCCAGTTAGTGTGTGGGAGAAAGCTGTAAACCAGCTCCCAGCTTGCGTCAGTGGGTTTTGTGGGGGGACGGTAGGGGGATTAAGGCCAAAACCTTTCAGAGTTCTGGAATAGCCTTCCAAGGGGAGTTGTGGGGGCAAAAACCATAACTGCTTTCAAAACTGAGCTTGATAAATTTATGGAGGGGGTGGTATGATTACCCTATTTTGGAAATTGACTGATATTTGGCTACGTGTGGTGGATTTACAAGTGGCCTAAGAGGGGAGAGTACATCGGGTGCGTTCTGAGTTATTACAGAGAATTGTTTCTTGGGTAACTGGCTGTTGAGACTTGCCCACGTGCTCAGGATTTAACTGATCGCCATATTTGGGGTCGGGAAGGAATTTTCCCCCAGGTCTAATTGGCCTGGGCTCTGGGGGTTTTTTGCCTTCCTCTGTAGCACAGGGCATGGTTCACCTACCGGTGAATTCTCTGTATCTTAAAGTCCTTAAATCATGACTTAAGGAGGTAAATAACTCAGTCATAGGTTGGTGGTCTATTGCTGGAGTGGGTGGGTGAGGTCTTGAGGCCTGCATTTTGCAGGAGGTCAGACTAGATGATCATACTGGTCCCTTCTGACCTTAAAGTCTATGAGTCTATGAGTAGATGTATTACTGCCTGGAGCAGAGACACCCCCTGCCACATATTAGCAAGCTTGCACTGGGATCAGTTCGAAGGAACTGTTAGCAAAGGGCTCTCTGTGCTCTACAGCAAATACGTACGGCATGGGGTAAGAGGACTGACAAATCATGAGGCTGAAACTGTACAGCAATAGGACCAGATGAGAAGCAGCATGGCCCAGTGGGTAAGAACTGGAGTGGGAGTCAAGAGATCTTGTGACCATGGACAAGTCCCTTCCCCAGTTGTACCAGTGTTCCCCTGCTGGCCTGTGTCTGTCTTGTCAACGCAGGAAAGTATTACCAGTTAGACTGGTCTAAATAGAGTAACATCAGTATAAACTCACCACCACCTCCTCTGGTGGGACAGCCATAGTCCAGAACAGAAGTGTCTCTTTTGAGTTAGCTTAAATCCCTTCCAAAGACATCATCTACATTGAAAAAAGCCCCTTCTATTCAAAAATAAGAGTGTCCATGGGGGTGGGGGGATTGTACCAGTGAAGCCAGAGTGTTTTAAATTCACACCTTGACTTAGACTGGTATAACTTCCCCATGGAGTCTAACCATAGACTGCAAGCTCTTCAGACCAGGGACTGGCTCTCATGGTGTGTACAGTGCCGTGCATGACCAAATCAAGCTATTGGTCAGGATATCTGGGTGTCACAATACAGTAACAGAGAATAGAGACACGAGATGAGCTAGGGATTTAGAACTGCACAGCTTACAGATCTATTTCCACGAGTTGGCTAGGCGTCTACGGGCTGGTCTCCACGTAGGCCAGGCACCAACTGAACTGAAGCTGTGACAGATGACGTGTGGCACTTGTCCAGCCAGGCACTGGGAGCATGGTGTGAGGGAAATCAACGTGCTTAGTGACTGCAATTTCCATGTGTGGCTGCTGGGGAGTGACCAGTCACCCGGGCCTGCCCTGCTGATCCCCCCACAGACCGTCACAGTGAGTGGTGCATGGGGATTTGCATGCCTGAGGGATTTGCCTGTTCAGCTAATATGCAGTCAGAGCGTGAAGGGAATGGCTGCCTCCTGCAGTCCAAACTCCTGGGCACAGCCCAGAGCATCGGAGCTCTCAAAAATCAGAGTCCTGAGTCTGGAAATGTGCCCCCCTCCCTGTGCTCCTACCAGCTCCTTCCTGCACTTCTGAGGAAGGGCTGCACTTAACTGGGACGTCTCAGATGTCAGTTTCCTTCCCCCTTGCCCCAACTCTATGTTCATAGTGGCAGGCGACAATAATGGAACCCATAGAACTGCGGGACATCTCTCTGACCTGCTTGTACATTGCGGGCACAGCCCACCTGCCTCTTCAAACAGCATGGACTCACCTCTATGTAATTGTACATGGCTAAATCGGAAATGGCGTGGTCATCGGGGACTCGCAGCCTGGAGAACTCGGGCAGGCAAGCACCTGGGGAAGAGGGACAGTCCCGTACCAGTCAAGAGCCAGCCTGCTCACTGGCTCTGCCTTTTGTCTCTCCTGGCTACTCTGCTGGGAGCACGCAGGGTTCCTAGCCCAGCTGCGGGTGCCCATGGTGCATGCAGCTACCCAGCCATGCCGTGCTGGAAGCTGTGCCTGTCACTCCACATAGCCTGCCTCTTAGGAGGTGCCTAGAACGAATGCCAGCTTGAGGAGGCTGGCTTCTGGGACTGCCTGCAACCCAACAGCTGCATCAGCTCCAGCCTTTGAAAGCTGTCCATTTCATTAGCCCCGTGCACATTGGCTGATCCGCAGCTCTTAACACCCAGCAGCTACCAAAGGCTAAAGGGAAGCTGCTGGGGCAGGGAGGTTTCTGGCTGCTGGGTCCGAGGGCTGTCACGAAGCTCTCAGCTTGTCTAGCCACGTCTCAGCTTCCCCTAGTCTGTCTTCTCTGGCCTTGTTCTGCCTCACTTGACTTGCTTTCTGCACCCTCCACCGGCCAGGCACTAGCGCAGGGGAGATGGGGCATGAGCAGGGAATGCAGAGCGAAGGCATACTGCTGCCGGCCCACCTGAGGAAAGGGGATGAGGCGGCAGGAATGAGTGTGGAGAGGAGCCCGGGGAAGATTGAAGGAGGGGGACTGGCACATCTCACACAATGTACCATTCAGAGAACATAGAATGGCCACGCTGGTCAGACCAAGGGTCTATCCAGCCCAGAATCCACCCTCCTGACAGTGGCCGGGCCCGATGCGTCACAAGGAATGAACAGAACAGGGCAAGTATCTAGCATCAGGCCCGTCGTGCAGGCCCAGCTTCTGGCAGTCAGAGGCCAGGCACACCCAGAACATGGGGCTGTGTCCCTGGCAATAGCCACTGCCAGACCTATGGTACCCTCCATCAACTTCTCATTCTTTTTGAACTCCATTAGACTTTCAGCCTTCCCAACATCCCTGACAATGAGTGCCACAGCTGGACTGTGTGCTGTGTGAAGAGCCACTTCCTTTTTTGTTTTACACCTGCTGCCTATTAATTTCACTGGGTGACCCCAGGTTACGTGAAGGAGTAAATAACTTTTCCTCCACACCAGTCATGATTGTATAGACCTCTATCCTATCTTAGTCATCTCTCTTCCAAGCTGAAAAGTCCCAATCATTTTAATGTCTGCTCATATGGAAGCTGTTCCATACCCAAACAATTTTTGTTGCCTTTCCCTGCACCTTTTCTAATTCTAATATATCTTTTTTGAGATGTGGTGACTAGATCTGCACACAGTATTCAAGATTGGGTGGACCATGGATTTATACAGTGGCATTAGGATGTTTTCTGACTTAGCTATCCCTTTCCCAGTGGTTTCTGATATTCTGTTAGCTCTCTGCTGCTGCACATTGAGCAGCTGTTTTCATAGAACTCTCCACAGTGACGCTAACATCGTGGTGTGTCCCTGTGACAGATCCATTGCCCATGCTCAGGGATTTACTCACTGAAATCATTGTGGAACTGGTCCATTAACTCATCGAAGACCAGGCAGTCTTCAAATCCCTGGAAGACACAATAAAGAGAAAACAGCTGGCAACAAAAGCCTTCTTGCTCCTGAGCTGAGATTGATCCAGAAGGGAAGGCAGGAGCATTGGCTTGGGCTAGATCTGCTGCCATGGCTAATCAGGTTTTAGTGGCTGCAAAAGGTGTGTCTACACAGCAAAAATGCCCATGGCAGCCAGTCTCAGAGGCTGGCTCTACTGGCGGGTGTGCAGGGCTCATGCTGCAAGGGTAAAAAGAGCTGTGTAGTTGTTTGAACTTGGCCTGGAGCCAGGGCTCTGAACCCCTCCCCCAGCCAATATCAGAGCCCAGGCACCAGCCCAGATGTCCATACAGTTCTTCCTAGCCCTGTCGGCAACCCTTGGGTTGACCCGTGCTCTGGGACTCGCTGCCACGGTTTGGGGAGCTAGCAATGTAGAGGTACCTTAATACCCTGCGGGCAGCAGCAGAGGCTCTGAACCCGCTTTGGGGCTGTCCCTTCCTTTCTCAGACAAGCCTGGCTGCAAAGGGGATTGATGCCCAGCCGTGTACTACTGGGCCAGTGGGGATGAGCCAAAGCAACCCCAGCACCCTGGGCAGGAAAAAGAGGTAAAGAAAATCCCGCTGTGGCCTTCCTGGAGGAAGAGACTCACCCTTCCCTGCTGAAAAGACTCACAACCACAGTACCAGCACTTGCTCCCCTGCCCTGGGCCAGTGGGGAGGAAGAAGAGCCAAGAATAGGCTGAAGATATGGGGCAAGGCAAAGAGAGAGGTGAGGAGAGTGGAAGAAGAAAGCAAGGGCAGATCTGGAAGGGGGGCAGATGCCTGAGAGGGAGACGTATATTTTTTTCTATACAACCCATTAGCCAGGTTGCCCTGGATGGTTAGGAGGAGGCAAGCTGACTGCCCATGTAACCTCACCTGCCCTTGTGCTCATGTGTCCCAGCACAGGGATTACTGGCGCCATTTTCCCCAGGGGCGCTAGGCACCTGCAAGGCCCTCTAGCTACAGTGAGACGCGCTTAGCACCATTGAAAATCAGGCTGCTTTTACTGGACTCCCTGCTGCAGTGCAGCCACATCTGAGACCTTCGTGCCTGCTTGCTCTCCTTGTAGGGAGAGAGGGGGTCACCCACCGACTGTGCGGGGTGACGGAATTAAGGGGTTGAGTCCTAACCTGCACCCGAACATACACAGCTCTCCAGGGCTGGGACCAGCAGCCCCGGCTCCTGCTTATTTGACCAACCTTTTCACAAACGCACTGTGTGTAGTTCTCTGCATGAACAGCTGGGCTACGTTGCTGCAGCAGGAGGCTGGAACCTAACGATTCCCTCCCCTCTGACTCCCACCTACACAGATCATGATAACTTTGCGGGCAATGCCAAAGAATCATCTCAGTATCACCCCCACCAACTCCTCAGCTCAGCTCATTGTGTAAGGATGTGGCAAAAGTCCCTTGCACTGCAGGGGGCGTGTTGCATGGCACAAAACTGTAGGGTAGACCTACTCAAAACTGCTAGGGCTGGCTCTGGTGTGGAGCTCTCAAATGTTAACAGCCAGTATAAACAATCCACCTTACTTTGGACACTGATGAAGGAACTACTTAGAGGAGGTACTGACGTCACCTTCTCTGGCAGCAGGAAATCCTAGTGATGCATTGTAGTGTGAGCAGACTGCAGCAAACCATGTGATGCATTTCATTTTGGCAGCTTCTGAATTGTGGAGCAGAGAGAGATTTTGGTGCCAATGGAAAAGCGAGCTGTTTCCCTTCAAACCAAAGTAGGATTTCTAGCCCGTCTGCACAGAGTGAGCCGGAAGCACAGAGAGTATGTGAAGGAGAGATACTGTCAGAAGGGAGTCAGGAGACAGGAGCTCCCTGCTCCCTGTCTGGTGGAGCCCAAGAGCCTCTTTCCATCACACTCTCCAGCAGTCTGGAGAAGGAGCCATTCATACAGACGCTTTGAAGATGGGAAATTTACACAAAAGCTGATGCAATAGATAGATCTGTTAGTCTTTAAAAGTTCCACAGGACTTTGTTTTTCTGCAATAGACCAACACGGCTACCCCTTTGGAACTTGATTCACACAGTGGAGTCTCTTCCTCTTTTCTCACAAGCAGACCACTTTAACACCCTACCACCTCCCCTGTTGCTGAGAAGGGAGAATGTTTCCAGATCTCTCAGGCCCAGGACCTCCAACCACAGGCCCTAAGCACAGGGCCAGCAGGCAGGTCTTCTGTCCCAGCACCATCCTGTCCCTCTAGGCTGTTCTCTTCCCCCGGTGACAGTGGCCACCTGACCTCTCGTAATAGGGAGTCAGGTCCTCAATGGAGCACCTGTCCTGGAAACCCACCTACCATCAGCTGGCACATTGGCCCAGCCCCTTGTGTGGCTTGGCTGCTGAGGGGTCAGGCAGAGGCAGGACCCAGCCTGCTTTGAAGGCTTGAAGGACTGACCCCATGAGTATCACTGAACTGAAGCAGTGTGGCTCCTGGAGCAGTGGTAGAGAGTGGCATCAGTCAGCAGCATGCCAGGCACATGGGCTTCAGAGAGTATCTTACCCACCGAGAACCCAGGCATGGCGTAGCACATTGCAAACTCACAGCATTCAGGCCTTGTCCATAGAACGGCACCATGGCGTGGGCGGCATCTCCCATCAGCACACAGCGGGAATTGATGTGGTATGAAGAGCACTTCACAGAGATCATGGCCTGGGGTGGCAGCGAAAAGTAATCACGCTTCAGCTCTTCCCTTCGGACAGAACAGAGAGTTTGCATGAAATGCGGTATGTCATCATTGGGGACAACGAGAATCAGTCATCATTGCGGTGTAAAGCAGGCTAATATGTGAGCACTTGTGCTGAACGTTGTGGGAAACCAGAATGGCTGGATCTTTAACTTCAAACCAGGGGATTAAGCAGCCCTGTACCAAGGTATATAATTGTAATATATGGGGCGGACATTTTCTATTCCCCATTGGGCGGTACGTTATTACACAGCCTGACATTCATATTTAACACAACCCATTATGTTTATGATCCTGCTTACACCACACCTCCTTACCCCGCTGTCTGATATTGCACACTCACATTGGGAGATTATGACGCCAGTTCACAGCCCACCTCTATTCAGCAAAATACTTACTTACATATATGATTGGGGAAGGTTTGCAAAGAGATCTGCTATTGTGTCGCCCTATTTGAAAACACAAGGGACCCCTCAGCTTGCTCTTTGCTGTCTCTCTGCTCTCCCTTGCCACAAATCTCAGAGTCATTGACTGCGTGACCTGGGCAGACAAAGTTTGCGTGTCCCAATGGTGCTGCCTCTTTCTGAGGAGCTTGTGATTCAAGCCACTTTGCAGGTTAACCTGAGCGATTTCCTAACCACTGGCAGTGTCAGCTGAGGAAAGACCCGAACCATTTCACTAACAAAGCTGATCCCTCAGGTAGCTTCACCCTCCCCCATCCCATCCCCCTTTATATTACACATTTCGGAAGCTGAAGCCCCAGGATGGCTTTGGTCCCCATGTCAGGAACGTGTCCCAGCATGCAGTGAGATTCAGCAGCATCGGAGCAGGGATTCTGCCCACACGGAACAATACAACAATGATTCTCCAGTAATGAGCAGGTCTCCATGGCTCAGAAAGGCTGACTAGGAATGCTGCCCTGCCTGGTCCAGTCCCACTATGCTGTTGCAATTGAATTGCAGTTACAGGTGGCAGAAGGCCATACGGACATGACCATGATTTAAGGTCCGATTGGACAATACCCTGGCTGGGATTATTTAGTGGGAGTGGTCCTGCTTTTAGCAGGAGGTTGGACTAGATGACCTCACGGGGTCCCTTCCAACCCTATGATTCTATGATGAGCAGAAAGGCAGAGCTAAGTCCCAATCCTGCAGCCCCACTACTATCAAGGGTTGTTTGTCTGGGTCATGGGAAGTGGTGTGGTATCAGAAGCACATAGTAAAACATTTCTTTGCCATTCCCCTGGCTTCGGTTGTTTGCATTAGGAGCAGAGATTGCAAATTCCAAAGGCCGCAATCTGTATGAATCTATCTCCTCAGCAAAAACAAATCTATTTAAAGCAGGGCTATAATAAGGCATGGACACCACAGGTGGGATTCACATGGGGACCTAATCCCCTGATTTAGGCACCTAAATCCCTACTGTGATCAACAGTATTTCTCCTTGGCTGCCTCCAAACCTGGTCAGGCCCCAAACTCACTCAGCATCTCTGTGTTTGCAGTAAAAGATCCCTAGGTGCCTGTGTGTCTGCCCCTGAGAGAGCACATGGCCGCCTGCCTCTGGGCATCCATCTCCCACCTAGGCCCCAGTGCTATCTATGTTTGGCCACCTAACTCCCAGGCCGGGCCGGATCCGGTAGGCATGCTCACCCAGATCTACACAACGCTGCCCCAGAGGGTGGGGGACTGAGCTTATAACTACATTGTCATGGTACAGCCTGTGGATAGGGGAAACCCCAGGTCACGTTCTCTTCTGTCTGACAAAGAGCTGGGGTGTGCCAACTTCCAGGGCCTATTCCGATGCCCTCGAACTCTCGTACTGAAGTTATTTAGACTTTAATTAAATGTTAATTGGGCCCAGAGCTAGACCAACACCTAAGCCCACTGGGTAGACATGCACGTGAAAGATGGTAGATCCTGTTCAACTGCCTTTTCCTTACCAGGTAGGGCAGGACTTGAAGTGGGGACTCCCAGCTCCTCAGTAAGTGAGTTAGCCTCCGCACTAATGGCCACATGGGAGTTCTTCCCCTTGCTCCTCTCCGGCTGCATGGCATTAAGCAGGCTCTGGGCCTGCATGCCTTCCTGGCTCCAGCCCCACACAAGAGCTAGACAGGGGAATACCTGTCTTCCCCAGCATGGGCGTCTTTAGCAGAGAAGTCCTGCCCAAAAACCTGAATTTAGACTTCGGACTCTTTGGGGTGAGACTTCACACACACCTCTCCTGTCAGCATCTCCCATTGGCCCGCCTACCCTGCGCTCTTTTGTGGATGGCTGCCCCCAACGTCTGTCTCTTCCTGTCCATTGTCGGAGCCTGGGCATCTTGCTGGGGCAGGGAATTGCAGGGTGCTCAGGGGCGTTCTGAGGCCCCTGGAAATGAGGGGTGGCTCTGAGCACTGCCGTGCCCACTCCCTTTGTGGGTCCAGGTCTAGGCACCCATGTCTGGGCCCAGCACTGGACTCAGCCTCCATTCCAAACAAGTGCATTCCCTGGCCTGGCACCGGGGCTGTGCAGTGACACTTGACAACGTGCCCGCATATATGGGATGCAGCGGTGCCTGCCTGTGCCTGCAGCAACTGCGCTGAGAGGGAGGGAGCTGCCTAATGAGCTTGATGGTGGTCGCACCAGCACCCACCACCAATGGCGTACCGAGGAGTGACGGGGGGAGGCCAGGTCCCTGAGCACCAGGCAGCAGGGAGGTGTCAGGCTGGGTGGGCCCTGCCCCCCTACACTGTGGCAGCCAGCCTGGGGCAGGGCACTGGAGGGACCTGGGGGATGCTGGTTGAAAGCCAGAGGCCATGATCTGCGGCACTCAAGCCCGCTGTCCCCAGATTGACTGGTGTGCCCCAGGGGTAGGGTGGACTGGCGTATGGCCGCTGCACTCTGGAGCCAGCCAGGCAGCCTCCAGTGCGGCCTTGCAGGGCCGGGAGCACCAGAGGCGGATGCAGATCAGGGGCCACTGGGCCCCTGGGCCTCCCTCACCAGTGCCACCTCCCCTCCGGCCAGCACTGAGGTGCTTGGGGCCAGAGACGAGCCAGGCCGTAGGCTGGGAACGCAGAGTCCAGCCTCTGGAATGGCCCATCCTGCTCCCGGGGTGGACCAGCCAGCACTGGCACAGGGGTAGAGCACAAGGGAGTGTGGAGCTGGGCTCTGGGCCATCCCGCCCCACTCCCCCCCACAGTCACGCAGGGTGCAGGGCCCCCACAGTTTGGTGGGCCCCTGGGCAGTGATTCACCCCTGGGGTTCTGCCCAGTGCAGGAGCAGGGAGTGAAGTTGCTGACAAGGAAGGATGGTCCAGTGGCAAGAGTGTCAGCCTGGGACCTAGAAGACCCCCTGCAGGCCTGCTCTGTGATTTGGGGCAAGTCATGTAGTTTCTCTGGGTGCGTCTACACTAGTAAATTAAGTCGACTTAAGCAGGCTTAAGTCAACTTAATTTACTCGGCATGTATACTGGAGTGTCCTTAAGTCAACATAAGCTGCTCCTTAAGTCGACGTAAGGAAAAATTAAGTCGACTTAATAAGACCTTGTTTTAAGTCGACTTAAGCCAGTGTGGACACCCTAAGTCGACTTACAAGATAAGTCAACTTAGGGCAGGGGAAAAAGGGTTTTCCCCAAGACCCGCAAGCCACTAGTGGCTCATCCGGGCTCAGGAGAAATTGCCAGCACTCCTTCCAGCTGATAAGTAAACCGCTGTGTTTCCCTAGCTGGAGCGTGGTCCCGGGCAGAAAGGAGCTGCAGGGCTCCGTTCTGGCTGGAACCGCTGGAGTCCTGGAGAGAAGGGAGCCCGACGCTCCCTTCTGGCTGGGACTGCTCGGATCCCGGACAGAAAGGAGCCCCACACTCCCTTCTGGCTGGGATCACTCGGTACCGATTAGAAGGGACCGCTGGGCTCCCTTCTGCCCAGGACCTGAGCGGTCCTGACCAGAAGGGAGCCGAGCGGTCCGGGCCAGAAGGGAGCTCCACGCTCCCTTCTCCCCTGACCGTTCCGGGGCTTGCTGTCTCAGGGAGAGCCATCCCTGTGCAGGGCTGACTCTCCCCAGGACAAGTAAGCCCCCACGACCCTGGGGAGCTGAGGCTCCAAAGGAGTTTGGCCTCCCCCTGGACCTAACCAGTCGACTTAGAGAGTCTAGTGTAGACTCTCTAAGTCGACTTAGTAAGGTCAGCTTTAAGTCGACTTAAGAGTCCTGTGTGGACTCTCTAAGTCGACTTAATAATGTCGACTTAGTAAAGTTGACCTAAATTTCTAAGTGTAGACATAGCCTTTGTGCCTCAGTTTCCCACCTGTCAAAGGGGGAGAGTAGCTTATAGTGAGCTGTGAGGATGAAGGCATGAAAGATCGTGAGGCATTCAGCTACTACGGTAATGGGGCCTGTGCCAGGGTGTGTGCCCCACACTGGTACTGAGAGGCTAATGGGAGCTTCACCAGCTAACAGAGGGCCCTGAGGGAGCCTTTGTGGGCTGTGGGCGGCTGGAGCACAACATGCCTCTGCTGCAGCAGGCTGAGTAAGGAGATGCAAGAAGGCAAGTCGGTCACCCCTTATGCTGTGCGGACTTTCGGCTGTCCTCCTCTGGCTGCTTTTCGGCCCCTTTGTGCCACCTGAGCTTTACCAAGGGCTGGGGCTGAGAACTGGCCCCCGCTATCTTTCCCACAGGATCCCTGACGCAGTCAATGCTCAGGGAATGAGGCAGCTACTCAATACCTTGTTTTATTCTCAGTCTTCGCTGTGTAGTTTCTGCCTCCCTCACTGTGCACTAGCCAGCCCTTGCTCTGAGTACAGAAATATTCATGCCCTCCTTGCCTGGTGAGCTTTTCTATGTCACTCATCACCACAGAATCAGCGTGCCTCACCAGCTACCAAGGGAGGAAAATTAATGGGAAGTGTTCTCTGACAAAGCAAATCAAAGTTGCACACTGGTCTCTAGGACGGTTGCTGTGTAGCACTGGAGACTGGTCTGTAAGTGACAGCAACAATGTGCCCATCAGTGACTTCTCTGGAAATCAGGGCTGTGTTAGGGAATTGTTGGATTCAGTGACAGGTATAAACATGTCACTGGTCTGTTAGCAAAAGGCTGATGTCAGTATGAGCACCGTAGTATTGGAAAGTAACAAAGCTGAAAATCAGAGCCCAGCGTGTCCAGCTGGAGACCTAGCCAATGAGAAACACACTGGAGACAATTAGTGGCCACCTGTGAAAAGGCCGGTTTCAGGGATGTGCCCAGCACACAGAAACTCTGTGGGAGAGGCAAGGAGAGAAGCCAGTTGTCTTAACCATAAGACTGTTCCATCTCCCCTGGCACTCCCTGCCTTATTCTCTACACACCTTCCAATGACTGCAAGAAACGAGACAGGGTCCTTACACAGCATCTCCTTCACTGCACTGCCTGATTTGCCATCTCTGAGCACTGAATGAGGCAAAGGTCGGTATGTGGTTATGTAGTAATTGTGACGCTGTCAGGATTTAAGGAACCATTTGTGATATTATTTTGTATTAATATGTTATAATTGTTATAATCCATAGGAACTATGCCATGTTTGGTGTCAATAGAAAGGTAATAATTTGTGGGGAATGATTATATAGTTTCTGTGTAGGATTTGTATTCATATTAGAAGTTAGGAGTATGATTGTTATATTTTAACTTGTGTAAGGCTGGGAAAACTTCCCAGACTGAATGTCTACCCAGCCATTGTCTCCTTAATGGCCCATTAAGGAAGCTCCCCAGTATAATGGGCCGAAGAAGAAAACCTGTTGAGCCACTGGGACTTAAACATGTGACTCAGCTCCAGTTTGATTGGAGAGACCTGCACACAGCATGAAGAAGGCCAGAGGTGATAAAAGGCAGCAACCCCAACGCCATCTTGCTTTCAAGTCCTCAGTCTACAGCCAACACCCATCTCTGGAACTATTCCTCTGAGACTGAACAAAGGATTGAGGCCCACCCTAATGCTGGGTGTTTACCAGAGGAACAAGCCTGCAACTGCTTTTCATGAACTTTAAATCATTTGTATGTATGTGATTTGCTTTGACCCTTTAACATCTCATATTTGCTTCTTTTCTCCTTATATTAAACCTTTAGTTGTAGTTGCTAAAGGATTGGCTACCAGTGTGGTATTTTGGGTAAGATCCAAACCTCTATTGTTCTGTGTGCTGTGGCTGGCCCTTTGGGGTCAGGAGAACCTATATCTTTAAGGGGCCGTGCAGCTAAGTGGGAGCCAGAGGAGCTGGAGTGCAATAAAGGGAGCTGTTTCTATTTTGGACAGACTTCTTGGTACCCAGTGTGGGGAACCAGAGGCCTGTTTGTGACTGATAGGGAGACTGGTTTAAGTACCACCCATCAGTGTGTGGAGAGTTTGGCTCCCGGTTTTGCAGCTTGCCCTGATTTTTGCACGTCCAGGAAGGTATCCCAGGAGGCCCCGGTCACAGTAATGACTCATCATAATTCACATGCAGAAGGGGGCTGAATTAAGGTGGCTCAGGCAACCTTCATTCTGGCATTTCCTATCTTCTCAGAGCCTGACTTTCCAACGTACTTTGGAGACGGGTGGTTTTGCTTATGTCATTGTGATTGAGGTGGTATGTCTGTACAAATCCACTTTGTTCTCCACTTTGTACTGGGTGCTGAACATGTGCAAACTTGCCCAAGGCAATCAATTGAATTGCATTCCAGAGAGCCACACTGCTCAGAAAAGAAACCAGACACCACAGTGAAGGAGCTTCATGGAGAAGTCACTAAGACAACAAGTGGGGATTATCAAAGTTTGGCTCATCCCTGTGGATCAATGGGCTTTTCTACACAGGTGGGTCAAACCTGACTGGGGAGGGGCCTGGACCCTTCCAGCTGAGTGGGATGCAGCCGATCATCACCACATGGAAGCAGGACACCAGAGAGCAGGACAGGAGGAATGCTGCCTACCCTAGCCGGAAACGTGGAGAACCTCCTACTCCTAGAAGGAGTGAGATCAGTCTGGGCTGGGTGTATCTCAGAACTTTTACTTTCCAAAGACCTTAACTCACTGATGTTTATGAGTAGAATGACTGCGGTTAAGACACTCAGTGGCTGAGCCTGTGTTCCTTGCTTTCTTGTCATGTTGTCCCTCAAGGGGTTGACCTGGAAACTAGAGTGCTCATGGGTAGTGGAGCTCTGGGGGACTCAGCAGGTCTGAGGTCCTGAGTCCAGGACCTGTGCAAGTGGGCCAGGCTGGGACAGTGACTTTCTAAGTTTTTAGAAAAGGAAAATGGAGAAAGCAGACATCCGATCATGTGCAGCCAAATGGCTCTCACCTGCATTTTCACCAAGAGAGCCACACCCTCTACAGCTGAGTTAACTCATTAACTGTTAGCAGTAGGAAGCCACAGAAGGGTATGTTGTACACAGCTGGCCAGTGTGTTACTGTTGGGTAGATTGAAGCTGAATGTTGGGACTATTTTTGGACCTGGGAGCAGAATGTGGTCTAACACTTACAGAGAGCCGATCTTATCAGCTGGTGAAGGCCATTGGCTGAAAATACAGACCAAACGTCAGTCTCCTCTCTCACCTAGCCATTCTGAAATGCATCCGGGGTGTAGAGAAATATAGATATCCACTCTAGAAGAACCCTTTGTGTCCTGTTCTTGATACTGGAGGCCAAGACCCTACTGACCAGCTCTAGAACGCAAAGGTCCCAGCCCCCACGTGCAGGGGTTAAAGTAAGGGGGAACGCACAAGAACGCAGTTCCAGGGCCCACAAATTTGAGTGACCAATAGAAAAATCCAGCAGAACGCATGTTCTACCCTGCCCTGGCTGCTAGCGGGTCCTACACCTCACCATTGTTAATCACAATACTTACTGTGTTATGCAGTGTTTGCTAATTTGTGACAATAATTGCTATAGACATAAATGCCATATAAATTTATAAATATTTTTATGGAGCGATAACTGACGCGTGTAGTACTAAGAAGTGGTTGCAAATGCCTACCTGGGCTGGGGCCCACACGTGCATGAAGGGGGCCCAGAAAATACAGGAAGGGGGCCAAAAGATTAGGAGGGTTCCGGGGCCCGTCAAATTATACTATAACCATCGCCTATATGAGCATGAGAGTGCTGGGCTGCTTCACTGAGTCATTAACAAAAAAACACCAAAGCTAACACTTACTCTCCTATGAGGGGGATTGAATCTGGGAAGTAGGTCTGAAAGAAATCCAGCACTTCATCGCCTGACGTGAGCCTTTCAAAGTCCTCGAAGGGCATGAAGAAAGTGCATGTGAACGACCGATCCTGTGGGGTCAGAAGAATATTTAAATTTCTCTTGGGAGGTGGAGATGCACACCATACACTCGGAGCAGCCTTAGCTGAGTCCCCCAAGAGTGACGCAGACATAGCTCATCTTGGGGAGGAGGGTGAGGGCTGCCACATGTCCCCTTTTGCTGTTGTCATTGATTATTTGTGCTCTGGGGCACCTGAAAGGTGCTCAGCACTCCAAGTGCAGAGCAGAGCCTGTTGTCTCACAGGCAGCAGACAGGGGAAGGAGCTGGAGCAGAGATGGGATCAAGGCCAAAACCTGGTACGGTGGGGGAGGGGTGTTGCTTTTTTAGATGTGCTTGGCTGTGTTTGGGTATCGGTATGGGACAGTGGGAGTGGGGTTGTTACAGTTATGAGCAGGGAGCAGAGAATAGGAGGGAGGGAGAAGTGGGAAAGGAGGAATGGATCACAGCGAGGCTGGCACAAGGATGTGGCTGCCATCTGCAGCGGATGAGGAGGGGATATTGCAAAGTCCTAAGTTGCTGGCCAAGTCCTCTGCCAGGAGTTTGGGCTAGCTCCTGCCAAAGTCAGCGGCCAAGCAACCATTTATTTCACAGGAGAAGGCCCTTTCCCTTTGTCTGAACCTGCGTTGTGGAGCATTCTCTTCCCCCACGTGTGAGAGCCGGATCCCACTCTGGCCGCACCCCAGGCCCAACCCATCCGTCCAAAGAACATTTGTCGTTGCACTTGATGTCCTAATGCAAAGTGCTGCTTGGGCTTGGCTGCCTGCCTGCATGTTTTCATGGGCCTAGCTTTTTGGGGCAGGACGGAGCCCTCTGACCTTCTGCGGAGGACAGTCTGTAGGGGAATGCAACCCACTGGGGGCAGCTCCGTCCTCCTGGCCTTAATGGGTCTGAACATAGTGCAGAGTGTCCTGTGACATCACTTCTCCCCCACACGCCAGACTCACAGACTATATGGTCAGAAGGAACCAGTCTGATCATCTAGTCTGACCTCCTGCACAATACAGGCCACAGAACTTCACCCGCCCACTCCTGTAACAGCCCAGGGTCATAGCTGGGCCACAGTCATCTCAGCCTCACATTCTGGTACCTTTCCACATTGCCACGCTCACCAGCCTGCTTCTTGGGACAGTCAGACCAGGGCGGCGGCCACATGGAGTGGGGTGAGTTTTTAAAAGAGGAGTTGGGTTAAAGGACCAAAATGCTGCAGGGAGAACCTGGGTTGGATCTGCCGGGCTAGATGTTTCCTGCTGCTGCCAGCCAATGAGGGCTGCCACTTCCATCCCCACCAGTTCGTCTCCCACTCACACACTGCCAATAGTAGATTATGTTCACTGCCAGCCAATAGGCCCGCCTTTGTGTCAATCAAGAGTCAGACCCTTCCACACAGGCTCTGCTCTTCAATGGTCTAGTCCACAGAGGCCCAGATTGTAGCTGACCTTTACAGGGGAGTGGTGCACAACCGGGAGAGGGCATGAGAAACCCCTCTTGCCCCGTCTTGGCCTCAAGCAGTGGCAGAGCAGAGATTTGGTCTGTGGGCCTCCTAGGGCTGATCAGAGACAGTAGAGCCCATGGCAGCACTGGGGACTAATAAGTCTCCCCATCGCGCGTGTGCACACACACACACACACACCACAGAGCTCTGTCCCTGTGCCCTGACAGGAGTGGGCTATTACCAGGTTAGGCAGCGCGATCATCATGAAGGTGTCCCTTGGCCAGATGTGAAGGTAATTCTCTTCCATGGCAAACTGAAAGGAAAGGATGGCTGCTCAGCATCTTATTAGCAAGCCCCTTACCCCAAACCAGCCCCACAGGGAGGCAGGCTAGGCAGAAGGAACCTGCATCAATTCACGAGTGGGGAAAGACTTAGCAAACTGGGTTATTCCCTCTTCAGCCCCATACCCTCACTCCTGCCTCTTCCTGGTGGAATTAATGCCCACCTCAGCAGTGTCCTATACTGTCTGCTGACCACCACCTACTGGATTCCTATAACCATGGCAGCAATTTCTTCCTTCAGTACGAGAGACTACAATAGCAAGAGCCCTCCCCTGAAAGGAAAGAAGCTGAAGGTTAAGGGAAAACTGCTTCTAATACCAAGCCCCAGTGGTAGAGGAGGGCATGCAGCAGGGAATCTGTGGGGCTGTAATCAGTAGTGGCCCCATAAATGTCCTAAGGTCTCCCCCAGGCACTGAGCAGAGCACAAAGCCTCAGTTTGCAAGTGCTGTGCTCTACCACCTTTTCTCCAGTCTAGATTAACTGGTTCTACCAGCTTGTACAGATTCAGTGACAATCTTGAAAACACAAACATTGCAGTGACGTCTGCCTGAGTCTGCAGGGAGCCTGAAATAATAGCTCAGGGACCAGCCCCATCCATCCCAGAGAGCCAACTTTCTTAAAACGTATTTTTGGAAGGGTTGCTATAACAGGAACCACCCTAGCTTGGAGAGTTCCGGTGGAGTGCAGGATGGAGGGAGGTTACTTACATCCCCATTCTTGGGCGGGATGGTCAACTCCATGTACCCATGAGGAATATACACATGGCTGTAGTCAAAGCGCGTTTTCCGCATGAACTGCTTTCTGACTGTAGAAAAGGCTCCATCGCATCCCACTATGAGATCGCAAGTGACGTCCCTGGACGTTTGGTCAGGTCTGAAAAGACAAGAAACCAGTGAGAGAAATGCTGCGGGACCCTGGCCTAAACAATGAGCTCCCACTGCACTAGCGGCCAGGCTGGGCTGGACACCTGCACAGTGCTGGCTAAGCAATCTTTTAGATTAGATTTTTTTTTTTTTTGCCATTAGGCGTTTGAAGAGTCTGTCTGGTCAAGACAGATTTTACAAAGTTCGAGCCCAGACATGGCTAGTGAGTCTAACCCCCTGCCTTTCACATTTCACTCTGACACCCTATGCTCAGCTCTGTGACTTGAGTATTTTAGTTCTCAGACACATGTGCCCTCATGTGCCACAGGCAGAGACTGGGAAACAGATGTGCTGCCAATAGCTGAGACCCTAGGTGAGCTATGCCCAGGTGATCCCTGCAGGGCAGCAATCTATGCCCTGTGCTGCAGAGGAAGGCAAGGCACCCTAAGGGCCTGGGCATTCGTTAATAAGCTCAAGGTGGAGTAACAATTTATTCTGTAGGTTATTAAAGTTGGTGTTTGTGAAATAGCCACAGCTTTGTCTCAAAGGTTTGTGTTTCCAGGGTGACCTACTGTTGACAGCAGCCCGCAGTGTTTCAGGGCCATGCCAGGCTTGGCACCACACATCACACTCAGCTAGACTGAACTGTATTTACACACCCAGCCAGACACCACAGACATTTGTGCACAATGGCCACCAAGGTCCCCACACAGGACACAAACCGCTTAAATCTGGTGAACAGGTTCAGTGCTGATGTCAAGGGCTATGTCTACACTTACCAAAGTTAGTTTGAATTAGTTAATTCGAACTAACTAATTCGAACTAATTTTAGTTAGTTCAAATTAACTTAATTCAAACTAGCATGGCCCCACTAGAATGCTAGTTCGAACTAGCCATGGCCATGCCGGGCACTAGCTTAGTTCGAATTAGTCAGTTTCAGGAAGGTCAATCTGCCGATTAGTTCGAACTAAGCAGTTAGTTCAAACTAACAGGGCCACATTGACTTAATTCAAACTAACTATTTCGAATTAAGGGTTAGTTCGAAAGGTATCATCGAATTTATTAGTTCGAATTAAGGAAGCCCTTAATTTGAACTAATGAAAGCCTAGCGTGGCCAAGGCTTAAATTAGTTCGAATTAAGCTTCCTTAATTTGAATTAATTTGCAAGTGTAGACATAGGTGTGATCCAAACCTGCCGGGTCACAGAACCCAAGTCATCACCTTAACAATGGAGAGACTGGAAACTAAACAGGACATAGGCTGAAAACTAATGTTGTCAAGACAAGTCTGACTGCTACTTGCACAAACAAATCAATCCAGGTGTCTGGCTTATTACTGGTGGGCACTTTTAAACTCTCTGTGCAAACTGCTGCAGTGGCTGATTCTTCACAGAACTCCTGTCCAGGCTCAGCTCAGAAAGAACAAATTTGTTTGGAGCTTGACTTGTTTGAGTTTTGAGTTAATCATTAGGCAAAACCTGTGTGAAGACAGCACTCTCAAGGCTATGCTGAGCATTACCCTCGGAAGGTTAATAGCCCCGATTCAACATTGCAGTGGAGAAGCTTGTGTCCAAAGTACACCTTAGCATTGGGGTACTTCTCAGCAGCTGTGGAAAGAAAAGGCAGATCAGGATAATGAATTGGCCGGACAGACATACATATCACCAACAGGCCCCCTAAAATACAGGGACCTTCTTCTTTTAGATCAAATGAGTTTCCTTCTAGAGGGGCCGAGGGAAAGTTTGACAGAGCTGGTTTTTATGGCTAAATGTTGTGAAAAGTATTGAAAAGGTGCTATAAATGCTGGCAAAGTATTGTTATTCACCAAGATGATGGTGATCTTCAGATTCCTCCATGACTTCTGTACTATAGAAATCATCAAAAAATCTGAGCCAATGGTAGCCAACAGGACATATGTACATGCATCTGCAAGCAGAATTTGGCCACTTAGCTGTATTGATTACATGTAAGCACTCAGTAACATGCTGCATATATTGACTTTTTACTCAGATAGTACTTTTTTCCTAGTAATCTTCTTAAATCACTTCTTGTTATGTTCCAAATTCAGGGCTCAGTTTGAGACAGCAAGATGCAAATACACAGAAGAGATAAGTTATTTAGCTTTCCTATAAATGGTCCTCTTATTTAGATATGAAACAGATAATTAGGCACAATTCAAATTATATCATTCAATCTTCAGCACCCCCACACTCAAAATCCACCGGGGTACCAGCTATTTTTAAAAAAATGTCTAATCTGTAGCTTTGGAAATCAGTCCTTAAAGCAAATTTACAGTCACAGAACTTTATTGTTAATGTGACTGCTTGTTTCTCCCTTAACATGTGTTCTAGGTGGCAGAATAGAACTGGTGAGAGGTTGGCTTCCTAAAGCTGACTTCCACAGCTGGTGGGAAGTGAGAGCTTGGCCAGAGCTAAATTTTCAGAAACATCCACTAATTCTGGCACTCATTTGAGACAATTAGGCATCTCCAAAATGCAGTACCCCAAATTTTGTGGCAACTTTTGCAAAATTGGATCTTAATCTCTCAAGCTCCTGTTTATTCTTCTGTAAAATGAGCCCAGTATTTCCCTACCACAGAGCAGGGGCGGGGTGGAGTGTTTGCAAAATGCCTTTTTTCTCTCCGATAAAAAAACACTCTAGATAAGCTTTTAAGTCTTATCGAAGAAGTGTCTTTGAAAGCTCAGCATTAGTGCATATTTGTAGACTCTGGAAGTGGCTTCTGACTACCAGAAAGAGACCCAGAACTCTTGGAGAAACAGCGCAGCATTTCTAGAGGAAACTTAGTCCACTTAAAATTTAGATCAACCCAGCTATGCTGCTCAGGGGAGTAAAAAATTCATAGCCCTTCATGCCCTAGTTAAGTGAATCAAGCCCCCTAATGTCGCTATAGCTAGATGGACAAAATAATTTATCTGTTCAGCTAGTGACAGGCTGACAACTACTTGGGGAGGTGGATTGCCTACATTTTGTTGATGTCAAGGTAGGATGCGCCTGCCCTACACTATGGCTCTATAGTGCCATAGTCTTCAAATCCTTGGTTCCAACCCTAGATTCTCTTGGGTAGGAAAGTGAAAAGGGAGTAGGAGCACTCAAAATAGGACTGGTCACTTACCCGTTAACAGCTCTTTGTTTAAATTTGCTCTGTCCACAGAGAGAATGTACTGCAGGGAAACAGTTTTAGGAAGTGAGTACCTCTGAAGCTTTCATTGCACAAATTTTTAGAAGGATGGCATGATAGGCAGCAATCCTGCAAATACGGACATGGGCCTTTAACTGTAAACACACAAGCTGTCCTGCTGAATGCAAAACAAGGCTCTGAGCCTTCTTCAGTTGGTCAACAACCGTTTCAGGAGGTGAGCCTCAGAACTGGATCCTGTCTCCCAGCAGCGCTCTTTGCTATGGGAGGAATGGAGGGACAGTAGGGCAGGGGGAAGGGAGTGCTGGGGGAGATAGGGAGACTGCATGTGGGGAAAGCAGGAAGGGAGAATGGGGTGCAGCAGAGAGACCGGATGTCAGGGCTGGTGGCTGAGGAGAGATAGGTGGATGTGTTGGCCCACAGGGTGGATTGCAAAGCCAGAAAATGGAAGCCACCTTTACACAATTGGACTGTAAGAATCAAATCACTGCGACAGTTTCTGTGAGGAGCTGGGGAATCAAAATACTGGTGTTTTATGGTGGCAAAAAACATTATGGCTATGTCTACACTGACAAGTTAGTTCGAATTAAGGAGGCTTAATTCGAACTAACTAAAACCATGGCTACACTAGGCTTTAGTTAGTTCGAATTAAGGGCTTCCTTAATTCGAACTAATAAGTTCAAATTGGGTATTCGAACTAAGGGGTTAATTCGAACTAACTAGTTCAAATTAACCAATGTGGCCATGTTAATTCGAACTAATTTCTTAGTTTGAATTAACCGGCCATTGAAATGAATGGGGATCGCTAATTCGAACTAAGCAAGTGCTTGCTTAGTTCGAACTAACATTCCAGTGTGGTCATGCTAGTTTGAATTAAGCTAATTCGAACTAACTAAAA
Source organism: Pelusios castaneus (assembly GCA_007922175.1). Lineage (NCBI taxonomy): Eukaryota > Metazoa > Chordata > Testudines > Pelomedusidae > Pelusios > Pelusios castaneus. The sequence continues at coordinate 1,939,197 of ML685946.1, read as the reverse complement.
TTAGTTTGAATTAGTTAGTTGGAACTAACTAATTCAAACTAATTTTAGCAAGTGTAGACATAGCCTGTAATGCCAATGTCACTTGACCACAAGATAGTTTTTGCACTATGCTCCAAAACTGTAAAAATATGTGCTTTATCGCATCACGGCAGTGCTGATGGCATGCAGGATACAGACTTAATGCAGTCCTTTCCCTGAGGGCTTTCTGGAGCCCACCAAGACAGAGGGCAATGGAAGATGCAGAGAGGGGGATATCACTGGATACAGACGCTGAACATCACACAGTGCTGTAACGTGGGTCCCGTAACCTTAAACAACACCCCCACCCCTCCATGAGCATGTGTGGAAAGACTGAGGGAGGAAATACCTGGCTCTTTGTTCCATAGGGGATGGAATACTTTTTTCCTGAATGGGTGTGGATCCTCCTTGCCCGCATGGGGATGCCTTTGCCCACAATCTGCAATCAAAAGGAAATACCTTCAGATCCTAGATCAAGCCTGAGAAGGTAATCTGTGACCTATTCATGCTTGTGGAATCCAGCAGGATGAATGCCCACCCCAAGAGTAAGGGACCTGGCCTGGCAAAGTGCGATGTGCTGTACTATAAAACTACTGCGTTTCACTGAGACCATTAATAAACCATGGGCATGGGTTGGGATAGAAAATGTCTGCAAAGCCCCCAGTATCTGGGTGGGAATCCAAGCCAAAGTGCTGCATTGAGATTTGGGTTTTCTCCTTCCTGAGGATCTGAAACTGCACAGAGCTGGGCTGCTGCAGTGAGATCACAATCTGGCAGGAGGGGCGTGCGCTCCAGGCTGTGCAGAGTTCATCATGTGCAGCAATCCCAAACCAAAGCCCAATGAGGTCAATAGAAAGGCTCTGATTTCAACAGCTTTTGTAGCTGGCCCTGAGCTGAGGATTTATGGAAAAATTCAGCTCTATTCCTGGATGTTCTGGGACCTCGACCTGAAAACCAGCCCCACAATTCTGCTTATTGACACCACTCCAAGCTCCTGGCCTTCTAGGGATGATGTTTCCACCAACCTCACTTCCTTTGTCTTCCCCGCTCATTTATCACCACAGGGATCTTGGCCCACGTATTTGCTGGTTTTCCAAGGGAAATGCATAGGTCCCCAGGCCTGGCAGAAACCCAGCTGCATGCCTCAGTGTATCCTGCTGCAAGGGAAATGGGCATCATCCTGCCAGGATCTCGGTGCTGGGCCTGTGTACCGTGAGGCCAAGGAGAGGGTTACCTCATGAGGCCATACCACGTGGAGCAGTGTGGTACCAATTAGTGTGCTGGCATCTCTGGGGAGCACTAGGGAGAAGGGCAGCTATGGCTTATCCTTAGTGCTGAGGCTGCGTCTAGCCAGACACATCCGAAATAAACCTGTGCTTTATGAGAGATCAGCAGGCATTTGATTAAAAAAGCCAGAGGGAGGCAGGGGGCTACCTGGTCTTCAATCCCAATGGCTTTGAGGGCCTGACGTCCTCTGTGAGACAGCGCTAAGTTAATGCTTCTGCCACGAGCAGATCTGGCAACGCGAATATCTGAAACAACAAACAGCTGCAGTTTGTCAGGTGTGCGGAGATGGCTCTCGAGCAGTGGAAAGGCTGTGCGCGTGGCACACACTCTAACCTGGCACACACTGTGAGACACAGGGTTTTAGTTACATGCAGCTTCAGCAATCTGAGGTTCCTGCCGCAGCATGAACTCTTTCCAGCACGGCAGGTCTGTTGGTCTCCTCTCACCCCATCATGTGACCTCAGCTGGCTGGGCCATGGCCGGATCCTTGCCTACATCATGCTTTCTGCTGCCCACACCAGTGGCTTTGAGGTATACCTTCCCCACCCCCACCACAGGGAGAGCGCTGGCATGCACCTCGCTTTCTGGTAGGATGCCCAGATGTTCCCTTTTATAAGAACAGTCCTGACATATGGGGCTTTGTCTTAGGTAGGTGCCTCTTACCCCCACGTTGATTTGTCACATTTGCTGTCTGGTTGCCCTCCTTCCTGGAGTGCAAGTCCATAGTGCACAAGAGACTGATGTGGGTCCCTCACCTCAAGGTGAGCAGTGCCTTCCTCCAGGACCAGTCCCACCAACACGTGTAACCCTGTTGGGGTTTTAGAGAGCATGGTCCCTTTAAATCTCTGCCCTGCATGGGAGGTGCTGGGTGTCCCAGAAGGATAGAATGCTATTGGGGGTGCAGGGGGGGATGACAAGGAGTGGTTAAGTCTCCTGTGAGAAATGCTGCAGCCACAGGCCCCAGACAGAAGTGAAGCAGCAGAGAACCTCCCCAAAGCTGGGGAGGAACAGAACAGCTGAGCAGGGATGCCCTGGACAGGAGCCAGAAGGACACTGTGCCAGGAAGGAGCCACCCGAGAAGGACAAACCGAAGCTGGACCCAGGATCATGTCAGAGCTGTGGGGATGGGGGCACTGTGGCCTCTGACTTGGCAGGGGGATTAATGGGGAGGCTGTAGGTAGTTAAGTGGGGAGGACGTCACTCTGTGGGTTGCATAAGGCAGCAGAAGAGGCACCAGAGGAGTTTGCTGGGGAAAGTTCATTGGTGCTGAAGATGACCAGGAGTGCCCAGGACTCAGTGCTGGACTGGAACTGTGCCTGGGACCCTTAAACTCGCAGCACTTGGGGTCTGCCCGCTCAGCCTGTGGCACCATAGAATTGGACCATTAGGATTTAGGCCAAACCAGTTTGCGCTGGTGTTAGTTTTCTGAATAAAGCCACTTTGGAAATATATTCCCTGTCAGGTCCTCTGATACCATTTTGGCTATGAAGACCCAACATAATAGTCCCGGGCATGGTACCAGTTCAGTGCTGAGTCCTGTGCACGCCTGGTTCTCTTCAGCACGAGTGAACTTTCCCCAGCAACCCCCTCCGGTATCTCTTCTTCCACCCTCTGCGACCCACAGAACGACGTCCTCCCCACTTAACTAACTACAACTGCCCCCTTATTCCCAGGCCAAGTCCATCTCCAGTTTGTCCTTCTCGGGCGACTCCTCCCTGGCACAGTGTCCTTCTGGCTCCTGTCCTGGGTGCCCTCAGCCACTGCTCTGAGCCTCCCCAGCTTCTGGCAGGTTCTCACTGCTTCTCATCTGTCTGGGCCTCTTGCTACAGCACTTCTCACTGGAGCTTCAGCCACCCCTGTTCTCACCTCCTCTCCCCAAATAGCACTCTCTGCTTCTGGGAAACCCAGTGCCTCCCCTGCAGGGCAAAATTGTAAAAGGACCACGCTCTCTAAAACCCCAAAGAGGTTACATACACAGGGCGTTACTCTCAGAACACAGGACCCCGCAGCGTGATCAAGGCTAGCAGACATGGACTACATGGGCCTGGTGCCAGGCAACTGACAGACTCCTACTTGCTTCAGTAGTCTTCAGAGCAAGCCCTTAAAGCAAGCATGTTCCACACTAATGTGTGAGGTGGGCCTCATCCTGCAGTCCAGGCAGGGGCCCAGGTCCCAGTGGCTCCCAAGGGAGGTTGGCCAAGTAGAGCTGGTCACTAAAGGTCTGTTTTCCAGATGAATTATCCTCTTGAGTCCCACTGACGAAGCAGTGTCCCCCTCCCACCCCGAGACCGGGGCTCTCTGAGGGTGGACAGCCCAGCACTGGCTGGAGTGCCAGAGAGGATATGGTGGAGACTCCGGCCTGACTTTGCCTCGCGACTACAGCGTAGCTGTACTTTCCAAAGCCAGCCATGTGGCTTTCTTGTCTTTTGAGTGCAGTGGCAAACCACCTCTTTTGGTATTGTCGACTCCCACAGAAGTGGGTGAGCACTCCCGCCACAGCCCTCGCCGAAGCTGAGTGACATGAAGACATGAAACCCTGGATGTAAAACCAAGTTCTCTCCTGCAACATTCAGCGTGCCCATTTACTCGGCAACTCATCTGATGCCCGCAGAGTGGAGAGAAGCTGGCCAGCGTCTGCTGTTCCCAGCCCTGTCATGGGCCTAGCTCAGGGAGATGGACAGATTGTGGAGATTGCCCTTTGAGAAGCGCACATGACAGAAGCCATGCTGAAAGGGACCCCAGAGGTAGCTGGGAGAGCCAGCCAAGGCAGCATTTGTCCACTGGAAGAGCTGAGGCTGAGGGGAAGAAGCCGGCCCAGCCCTGCAGCAAAAGGAGCAGTTTTAGAGATGCTTGTCTAGCTGTTGAAGGGCAGCTGCACAGCCCTGGTAAAGCAAGGAGAACCAAACCAGACGAGCCCCACTTCCTCTTTGGCTGAATGTACTGTGTCTCAGGGAAACAGCTGCAGCATTAAGTTCTGCAGGAAGTGTTGGTCGGAGGCCGAGTTGCAGCCTACATTATTGGCAAGGAGAGACATAGACCGCAGAACTACTTACAGCCGGGCCAGGACGACATTTCTCTGCCATTGCTGAGCACAGCAACAAATTCTCATTTGATGGGACATTGGCAGGGTGTTTTCTCCTCCACCGCTTAATTCTTAAGCTGTGCCATCTTCTCTGCTGGAAGGGTGCAGAATTCACATTTGCTTTGCCATCCAGCCATGGATCTAGTCCACTGGAGCTGGCTATAATAGTTTGGAAGGCTTGTTGTGATCCAGTCATGAGTGGTGGGGGGGAGTAAACTCTGCTCCAGCTCAGAGCTTTCTGCTGTTCCATGCCCCATTCACCAAGAGCCCTTCACAGCAGTCAGTGTGTGGCGCCAATGAGCAGTCCAGACAGACTAGCCACATCACTGTGCAGAACAGCTGAGGGGTGGGAGAAATCCTTTCAAACGCTCTTACCAAGGAGGTGCAGTCCTGTGCAGTCTTCATGCTGCTGAGACATGGATTCAAGATGGATTTGGTGCCACTCCTCTGTCAGTGCCCGTCTGTGAACCTGGTCATGTTCTCAGGCAGGGCGGTAACAGAGGGCCCATCAAGTGGCTGTATATTTTTACCAACACACTGACATCTTGGCCTTGTAGCAGGGGAATTTGTTGTCCGAGGGCATGCTGAAAATTTAGAGTACTCAAAACTTTGGGAGGCAAACCAGGGTTATTAATTCCCCTGGCCAGAGGAGCCCTCACCTTCATCTGGAAGAGGTGCTGGTTAAATGTGTAAACGAAGTCTGAATGACTACACATTTCCCCTGCTAGCCAGCTGGAAGTGGGGCACCTTGTTTGCATGGGCTTTGTATTTGCATCAGTACAATTAAGTACTTAGCATAATTTCACTGTATATGGATAAACCCACCTAGGTGCTGGGCATGGTGGGAAGTGGTTAGTATGGCTCATTTGGGTTACAAACAGTGTTCCCTCTAAGCTGCGCAGGCGCGCGGCCGCACAGCGGCCGTCGCACCCCCCGCGCAGCAGTGAGGGACCCCCGCGCAGCCGGGCAGCCCCAGCTGCTCCCTCCAACACCCGGGGCCGCGGCTTTGCCGCGGCA
>ML685946.1:1851984-1918793 GCA_007922175.1 Pelusios castaneus | reverse complement strand
CCATGTGGTGTGGGAGGATGACGGCCCCGTCCTTGACTTTTGCCTGGGGCCCCGGAATCACTAAGACCATCCCTGACTTTCACTCAAAGCTAGGAGAGAAGTGAGGATTTACACAAATCAAACAAACCATTTTGTTACAGGCTCAGCATCTGTATTTCTTGCCCGTCAGTCTGTTCTCGTACTGTGTGCCACAGACCCTGGATCTCTTCCCAGCAAACACAAACAAACCACAACAGAAACAAGCATGAGTTTCTTACCAGACCACCTCCAACAATGGCTACCTTTTCCTTCTGACTGTCAGTGGAGTTCATGACTGCAACAATCTCAGCAGAGAATGGTTTTTGCTCTCTTCTGTCCCCTGAGAGAACAGTGGCTCTGCTCTGTTCGTCTTCCTATACTGTGGCTGTGTTTGGAGAGGCACAGGGGAGGGGAAGTAGGCGGGCGGTCATGCTCTGACATTCATCTCACCTCCCTTGATTGTGCTCTGGGTATGACTTGCACCCATCTGCTCGCTGTCCAGGGCTCTGCAGCCACAAAGGTATCTTGCAGGCCATGAGCTGATACCTCATGCGTGTCACAAATACTTTTCTCCGAGGAAGAACCAAAGGGTCAAGTTCAGGCTGTGGGGTGGGAGACCCCAGGAGCAGCAGTGCATGGGTTGCAATGCTTTAGATATCACTGTGTTCTTGCCTGAACTGCAAAGTCCTTCGCACAAATAACAGTGCGTGGGATCCACTGAGGGACTGAGGTGCACAATGTTAATAGTGGAAGGTCGCTCACTTTTAGGCGTGTAGAAAATCCCAGGAACATTGCAATCCATAGAGCTGCATTAGGGATCTTACAATGGGACCCACAAAAGCCAACATAGTGGGAGCAGATCCTTCCCTCTCTCAGCGCCAGGTACAGAGGCATATTATGGGTCTCTGACACCCAGGGACCAAGCGAGTCCCCCTCCACCTCACATGCCCCCTGCACCGGGCAGGAGTCCCCAGCTCCCACCAGATGGTGCCACCACCCAGCTGTCCTGGGGAGGGGGGCGCTCTGTACCTGCGAGGGAGATGGGGGGAACACATCGCTTACCTCTTCCTGCTTGCTTGGGGGAGTTTCTGGCTCTCATTGCAGTGGCAGAGCCTGCCCCCCAGCACACTTACCTGATGCATGGCACCCACCTCTCCCGCTTCAGCCCTGCAGCCTGATGCCTTCCTGTCCCCCCTCAGTATGCCACTGGCCAGATACTTAGGTGTGGGCTGCAAGGGGACAACTGTCTCTACTTGTGATCCCCAGATGGAAGTCCTCTTCTTGAGGCAGGTGACTCAGGTACCTCTGCTGGGCTGGTTGGTTGGTTTATTTGCAGGAATGAGTTCAGTACCTGCCTCATTCCACACATGACAGGAGCCACCCTGTAGCCTGGTGGCTAAAGCACTCAGCTGGGCAATGGGAGAGCAGGCCCAGTGCCCCACCTCACTGCCGGAGCAGGAGAAGGGATTTGAATTAGCATCTCACACCTCTCAGGAGGCTGCTCTAACCTCTGGACTGTGAGATGCTCTGACAGGGATGGGGGACTCCCTCAGCCTCCCCAGTGAAGCTGTTCTGCTGGGGATAAATGATGACAGTGATGGAGTGGAGCAGGGAGACCTAACCCAGGGCCTCCCATCTCCCAGCTAAGTGTCCAGCCACAGGGATATGGAGAGTATATTTAGGTGGCACAAAACCCCAAAGAAATTTGTTGATCTTTAAGGTACCACAGGACTCTCATTGTTTTTGCAGTAAGAGAGAAGTTACTTAAAACTCCAAGTTCTTTGCCAAAAGAGTTCTGCTGATCCCAAAGGGTCAGTCACAGTACCAGATCAACATATGGTTGGCTCTTACCCTAATACTACACTGCCAGCTAAGCCTTCAGTAACTAAAACTAAAGGCTTATTATACAAGGAAAGAAACAAACTGTAAGAGAACTATTAAAGGATGATTTGAAAGTCCATATATATATATATATATATATATATATATATATATATATATATATATATATATATATATCAGATTTCCAGTAGAATTGCAGAGTTTCCAGGTGTTTATAGTCCCTTTGATGTTCATCCAGTGCCTATATGGGTCTCAGTCCTTCAATTCACAGCGTCACTTGTAGATGGGTTGATCCAGAGATAGGTGAAGACTAACTGAAGACAAAAATGGATGTGATGCAGCTGCCTTTTATGTCCCTTGCCTCTTGTCATGCTGCTTGTGGAAATTTACAGAAATAAAATGAAGTTCAGGGTCGCATGAGTAAGTCTTGGTGACTCATCAGGTGTAGCCCAGCTTCCCCTCCTGGGCCCATTGTACCTGGGAGTTCCCTTAATGGACCATTAAGCAGCTTTTTTGTTGCAGCCATTCTGTCTGAGGTGTCACCCAGAAACAGCACAAGTGGAAATGCTTTACATATTTATCCCTACATTATAAAGACGGAAGCAAGATCTGAGGACTTTTCCGCTGCTCAGTCCGCTGAAAGCGGGGCACCTTGTTTGCATGGGTTTAGTATTTGCATGAGTACAGTTAAGTACTTAGCATAATTTCAATGTATATGGATAAACCCACCCAAGTGATGGGCACGATGGGAAATGTGGGATGGTTTGGTTACAAATCCCTTTTGTTTTAATTGAAGGACAATTAAATGTTGTCTTTTAATTGTATGAACTGTGTTTTGCCTGCTCTGATGGAAGAATTGCTCTCACCAACACAGAACTCCAAAAAAAAAGGGGGGGGGGGGCAGATGAAGTTTCAATATTGTAGGGGCAAGGGTGTGTGTGTGAGAGTTTGTTCCTGGTCTCAGGCTTGCACAAGCTCTGATAAAGAACTATGTCTCAGGCAATGCTTAATCTATTTCCCATTGTTAAAAGATAGAGTGAATGATTCCTTGTGGAGTCTGTTTGTTATTTTGAGCAGGGACCGTGCTCCTGTGTCAGTAGAAAAGTTTTCCTAAGAACTGAGCTCCAGAGCTAACATCACTAGCAGAGCAGAAATCCCTTGAGACATTTGGAAAGCTGACAGTCAAGAGGGCCCCGTGGCCGGGGGGAGCCAGCAAGCAGCCAACTGACAGCAAAGAGGGATGAGAAGTGGTTGGTGCCTGTGGCCTGTGGGAGCCAGTGAGTGGCCAGCAGGAGCTAGCGAGTGGCTAGTGGGAGCAGCCAGTGGGTGGCCGTCACGAGCCAGGGAGCAGCTGGTGAGAGCAGCTGGCTAGAGCCAGGGAGCAGCCAGCAGGAGTAGTTGGCAGGAACCAGCAAGCGAGCCAGCGCCTGGGGTGCTGGTCCCAAGGGGTGGCAGGAGGTACGATTGAACGGTGCCTTTGGACTGTGAGAGCTGGCAAAGGGGACTCCGCGAAGCTCAAAGGTGGCAGGAGACAGCTAGAGGGGACTGGCTGAGCCCTTCTTCTGAGGGATGGACACTGAAACTATGATAAAATTCAACTCCTGTGCCCCAGTGTTAAACAGAGACTACGGATTTTTTTTCTCATTACAACAGGTGATTTGACCTCACCTTCCTCTATGTGCTGTTCCCCAGTGTTTGAATCCTACCACCTATTTTGATTTGCTGTTATAGCCTGACCTGATTCTATGTCATACATGTCCCTGCATTTAATTTCCTCCTATTCTGTAAGTTTCCCATCTTCAAAGCATCTGACAAAATGGGATTTTCTCCCACGAAAGCTCATGCGATAAATAAATCTGTTAGTCTTTAAAAGTGCCACAGGACTCTGTTGTTTTTCTGCAATAGACTAACATGGCTACCCCTTTGGAACTTAATCCAGTTATTAGGTAATAGAGGGAGAACATTAGCCTCCAGACTTCAGAATGCTGCATTGCGAAGGATCACAGTGACATCATGTAAAAGGGCAGTTCATCAGCCTAAACGTTTGGATGGGTTCTATTGCTTTATTCTAGGGAAAGTCTGGGCTCTCTGTTAGGATTTCTGATGATGACAGTGTTGCTGCAGAAGTACATAACACCAGCTATGATAATCTTTGATGTGATGGTCACAGCTTCTTTTCATATCAGTGATGTGTAATCTCTGAACACCAAGGCACATTTGTTTTCTACCTCCTTCTATCAACCATTAAAAGCACTTTGTTTTCTAACTCGTTCTATCAACCATTAATAAGTAATATGTTCATGTCATCTGTTGTGTTTTGTAAAAGGTCCTGTAGATGGAAATGTTTTGAGAACTACAAATCTAGAGAGACTTGTTGATATAGTGATAAAGTTGTTGAGTTACTTAGTCTTGCGACGTTTACCATGCTCTGTCACCATGTCAGGTATGGAGTCTAATGTGTGAAATATTTAGTCTGTTTGGTGAAATGAAGACAATACTGTGGATGCCCACATAGGCTGAACATCCAAATATGCTGTTTGTGGCACTGTTTCAAATATCGGTGATGTGTCTACAGAAGAACTAGGGTCCAGAAATTCACAATCAAAATAGGTGGACAATATAGTAAAAGTTTATGGGTGCATGCATAAATCTGTGGTAACACTCTTTCTACCTCCTTCCATTTTAGCAGATAGAGAGGAATGATGTCATTTTAGATTTCTTGTAGTGTTAGTTAGAAATTGTTGAGAAGCCAATAAAAAGATGAAGGGATGGAAAGATTACCGAAGCAATCTAAGTGGTATGATATATATTACTGAAAATGCCCTGGGTAGGTTCCTCATACAGTTATAGAACAATTCATTTTTTATCTGGAATTACATGTTCAAAAATAGGCACCAGAGTTTCACACAGCTTAGCAATTGCAAACCTAATTGAACCCTTTCTGCAGACCTAAAATGCATTGTAAAATGGAGCCCTTACTACAAAGTCTTTTTCTTCCCAGATGATGTAGGTCCTTTTACCCACTGTTACTTGTGCCAGCTACAGCAAAGCAAGTTTGATTATGTCTACATAATCCCACTACTACTACTACTTGATAGTAGTGTAGACAGAGCTGAAGAGATCTGGGTCCAGTGCTAGCTAAAAGGAGCTTGGCATGGTGAGCAAAGGAACTGTCCCGTGTTGTTTGATGCCTCATGTTGAAAGAAACAAGACTTTGTGTACAATCCTTGTACATAAATCAGACTACATCGAAGAAAGAACTGACTTCAGCATCAAGTTCTCCTCCTCATGGAAACAGCCTCAGCACCCCAAATTTTTGGCTAACTTCCCAGATCAAAAAGAGGTAACTGCATGGCTTTTGCTTATTATGCAGTTCTGCCATCTCTCCTGCAGAGATCATCACTATTAACTGTATGTAACTATCTGTGCATCAGATTGCCTTTCAGCCAGAATCTTTGAGGAATCTTGAAGGAAAGTTGTCTCCAGTGATGCTATGCTCTACAGGTGTGGGTGAGCCATACAGCCAGTATTCACTCACTAGCCATCTGCAACAAAAAGAAATGGTTTTAATGCATATGGTACTAGCAAGTAGCACATAGCGTAACTACAAAAGGATGGTGTCAAGTGCACAGGAGCATGGGACCATTCATTAGAGATGAACTATAGAGACAAAGGGAAAACTCCTTTTCAGATGGTGTGGCCCAGATCTTTCCAGGCAAGATGCAGTGAGGGGGTGAACACCAGCCACTTACACAGACAGCAATGAGATTTACAGGGGAGACTTGCACAGCGCTTGGCGTATAGCTCTTAGAGGGCAGCTCTATAACATGCTGCATATTGCCTGTCAAGCAACAGGGTTGGGAGTGACAACAGAGTCCTGTGGCACTTTTAAAGACTAACAGATTTATTTATTGCATGAGCTTTCGTGGGAGATAATCAGATTTATTTATCGCATGAGCTTTCGTGGGAGAAATTGGATTTTCTCCCACGAAAGCTCATGCGATAAATAAATCTGTTAGTCTTTAAAAGAGCCACAGGACTCTGTTGTCTTTCTACAATAGACTAACACGGCTACCCCTTTGGAATTTGACTACAGGGTTGGGAGTGTTCAACCTGCTATGGGCTACCGATCTCCTGGTCTGTGTTCAGGAGCTCAGACCCCGCTTCCATCCCTTTCCCCACTGTGTTTCAGGGGCCAGCCTCTGCATCTGCCACTTTATTTATCATGAATTTCCAGTCTGTAATGTAAGAGAAACGGCACTGAAACAAATGCAAACAGTGCCATACTACAAACCCCTCAGGGCCAAATAGCGGTGTTCAGGGCCGTCCCGTGGAGGGAGCGGGGCCCAGGGCCAATTGGCCAAAGTGGGGCCCCTGCCTCCCCCATGCTGGAGGGGAGTGGGAGCCGGCCCTGAGCCGGGAGGCCGAGGCTGCCTGTTGGGGGAGGGGGGGGCGGGGAGAGCTGGCTCCAGTCCCAGGCCGGGGGGCCGCCTGCCGGGCCCGGGCCTCGAGGCTGACTGGGGGAGCGGGGGCGGAGTCGGCTCCGGTCCCAGCCCCAGCCCCGTCCCCAACAGCAGCCCCGAGCCCGGTGACTGAGGCCACCTGTGGGGAGGAGCCGGCCGTTTCGGGCAGGCCGGCCCAAAGGCCAGGCCCCATGTGCTCCACCCCTGGGCCTGCCTACTCCGCCCTCCCGTCCCGTTCCATTGCCTTCGGCTCACTGCTGAAGGCAGTGGGGCAGCCGTGGGAGGATGGGCTGCGGCGCATGTGGGCTCCGCACTGCCCCGCTGGGAGCGGGACAGTGCAGGGCCCACGTACCCGCGGGGCCCGGGGCGATCGCCCCATTGCGCCCCCCTCCCAGGGATGGCCCTGGTGGTGTTACCCATGACATGATAATCTACCTCTGTGTCCTCAGATCCCTCCTGAAGTTCTGGTCCCAGGGAACCAGCTGGCTAATAATGGCTAGGTTGAGAGGTAACTGGGGGATTGTCTACATCTCTTAGGGCAAAAACTCCATCTCCTCGAGGAGATTTGGTCACATCGAGACCAGCCCCAGCAGACTGTGCTGCACTTGCTAATGTCCAGTAAGGAGGAGCTCTAGGACAGCAGGGCAGAGGCGCGCTGCAACAGAAAGAAACCTCCGGGCTGGTTGGTTGGTTACCTTTGCTACAGGTTGGACGAGTCTACAAACCCAGGGGCAGGCTGCGGGGGAGTCCATCGGCTACTACACTTCGAAGAAGAAGAAGAAAAAGCAGTTAGAAATGCAGGTTTACACCAATGGCTCAGCTTCATTCCTGAGATAAATTCTTCTTTCTTGTCAATAAAGATTTGCCTTGGTGTCTAGTCTGTTTGTAAACCTTTGATTAATGAATGTTTCTGTCATGTTTCAAGAAAGCCAAGCCTGAGGGCAATGTGACCCCAAGTTAAATTACAGTGGACTCTGGAGCCAGCAGGGATTTTCCAGCTGGTGTTTCCATAGGGACAGAATGCCTGACTATTTCCAGAGTTTGTTTGTAGCTCCTGTGCGACACTTCTATCTGACCAGCAGTCAGTGACAGCTAATTACTCAGCAGGGGCCAGGGCTACTCCTATTGCAGAGGCTCTGCCATCACCACAAAAAAGAAGGTTGCTCACCTGAGCAGTAACTGATGTTCTTTGAGATGTGTGTCCATGTTGGGGTGTTCCACTCCAGGTGTCTACCGCATCCTTGTGCTGAGATCGGAGATTTTCGCCGCAGTCACTGCTCTGGCCGCGAGCGTGCGGCTCGCCTCGCGACTGTTGTCGCCTTGAGTCGCGTGCTCGTGGCCGGACTCCCTTTGTTTCTTTTCAGCCATGGAGTGTAAGAGCACAGCTCCGTAGTAGAGGGTAGGAGAGAGGGACGTGGAACACCTCAACAGGGACACACATCTTGAAGAACATCAGTTACTGCTCAGGTGAGCAACCTTCTTTTCTTCCTCGAGTGGTGTCCCTGTGGGGGTGCTCCACTCCAGGTGCTTATGGAGCAGTTTCCCTAAGGAGGGGGGTTCTTAAGTAGCTTGTGCATTCTATTGTTGAAAGAACAGTGGTACCCAGTACTGTGTCTGATCTTAATGCTTCATCGATAGCGTAGTGCTTAATGAAAGTATGCATCAAACTCCATGTGGAGGCCTTACAAATGTCTTTTAGTGGAACACTCTTAAGGAAGGCTAATGTCATGGCCACGGCCCTTGTAGAATAGGTTTTGAGCTGATCTGGAGGTGCTGCAGTATACATTGTATAGGATACGATTATGCAGTCTTTTATCCATTTGGATAGTCTTTGGTTGGAAATCAACATTCCTCTTGACAGTTCCCCTATGGCCAAGAAAAGTCTTTGTGATTTGTGAAATTGTTTTGTCCTGTCTATGTAGAATGCTAAAGCCTGTCTGATGTCTAATATATGTAGAAGGGACAACTGTGTATTATTGTGTGGTTTAGGGTAAAATATAGGCAGGTTGATTTCTTGATTGATATGGAAGGAAGTGTTGATTTTTGCGATAAACTTTGGGCGTGGTCATAGGGTTACTTTATCTGGGTGGAAGATTTGTGAATGGTGGATCAGCCATGAGGGCTCCTATTTCTCCTACTCACCTTGCCGATGTTAAGGCTACGAGGAAAGAGACCTTCATAGATAGGTACTTTAGTGTACAAGTGGCTAATGGTTTGAAGGGTTTTCCGGTGATGTATCAAAGGACCAAGTTTAAGTCCCAGGGTGCTACCATGGGGCATACTTCTGGAAATACATTCTGTAGGCCATTCATGAAGTGTTTGACCGTTCTATGTGAAAATATGGGTTTGTCTTCTATTTTGAGGTGGAAGGCTGATATTGCTGCAAGATGTACCTTCAGTGAGTGTTTGCAAGACCTTCGTGTTTCAAGTGGAGGATATATTCCAGGATACATGGTATCGGCGCAGAGAGTGGTAAGATTTGTCTGTTTTCGCATCGTTTTGTATCTACGCCATTTTTGGAATTATGTTTTTCATGTAGTTAGTTCTCTACTATTTAATAAGATGTTTTTCATTGTTCTGAGTATTGCAGTTCGTCAGGTTGCAATCAGAGATTAGCCATGCTGTGAGAAGTAGTTTCTCCAGGTGAGGATGGAGCATTTGGCCAGCATCTTGATGGAGAAGATCCTTGTGTAGTGGGAGCACTATTGGATTGGCGATGGACATTTGGAGACGGTAAAGGAACCAGGTTTGCCTTGACCAAGCAAGCACAATTAGGATTATTGTTGCTCTGTCCGATCTCGTTTTCTGTATCGTCTTGAGTATTAGTGGTATGGATGGGAACACATACAATAGATGTCCCTTCCAGTTCAGTAGGAATTTGTTTCCTAATGAGTAATCTCTGATGCCTGCTCTGGAACAGAAGGCAGGGCATTTCCGGTTCACATATATCACGAAAAGATCTATGGCTGGGAATCCCCACTGATGGAATGTATGATGTAGTACCTCGGTATTGCGTTTCCACTCGTGCTTCATTGCAAAGTGTCTGCTGAGTGTCTGCAATGGTGTTTTGACAGCCAGGTAAAAAGGATGCAGATATTTTGATACCATGTTTGATACATGATTTGTTTTTTTTCTTGTTACTGGCAGGAACTGGGTGCATGTGTTTTGCACTGCCCGAAGCTTGAGCAGGTTGATGTAGAGACGTGTTTCGTCCATGGAACAGTGACCTTGGGCAGAGTGACCTTGCAGGTAAGCACCCCCTCCCAGTAGGGACACGTCCGTTGTTATGAAGGTGGATGGGTCTTGGGTGAATGATTATTTCTCCTAGTATGTTTTGTGGGTCTGTCCACCACTGTAGTGATTGTTTGATGGTGATCGGCACTGTTACTACTTTGAACAGGCTGTGCTTGCGTGGTTTGTAAACATCTGTAGGGCCCACATGTGAAGACAAGCGTAAGGAACTACCACTGTTGAGACTGACATGTGCCCCAGTAGTTGTAGGCTGATATCTGAATCATATCTGCATCTGACGAAGTGGGTTATAGCCCACGAAAGCTTATGCTGAAGAAAATCTGTTAGTCTATAAGGTGCCACAGGACTCTTGTTGTTTTTAGCCAAAATAAACTAAGTACAACTAACTAGGCTATTACTAATGTTCACTTTTCTCTAAATATAGATTGACTGAGGAGAGCAGTTGTGGACTCCGTCTCAAGCCATTGATGGTTGAGAAGGAACTGAGGGAGTCTGGCTGTGAGCGTGAGACTTGAGGTGCCAATGGAGTTGTGAAGCGAGTCGCCTGCTCACGGCCAGAGCGGTGACTGCAGCAAAAATCTCCGATCTCGGTGCAAGGACGTGGTGGCCAGCTGGAGTGGAGCACCCCCACAGGGACACCACTCAAGGAAAAACACTTACTGTCACTTAAACTCAGCGTACAGAACAAAGCAATCGTACTAAAGAAAATGAGCAGGGCTGACCTTGTTCTGTAATTGGACCGCAGGGCTTTGCTCCTCTGGCCTGCGGTCCCATAAAAGCCCACTTCACCAGCCCATGTCTGTCAGAGGAGAGGGACCCCACCAATTCCTGGTATGGCAGTCAATTTACTTACGTGTGCATTGCAGGGAGGGCACTGGTTGGACCAGTCATGTGGTGCACAGTGGGTGGGAATCCTACAGGCTGTCCCATGAGGCTGGAGGGCATCACTGGGGGCCACATGGGGTAGCCCCCCAGGGGCAGCTGAGAAGGAATGGCTTGCACCCCTGGGGAAGGGTAATGGTGGTGATGATGCACCGTTGATGGCCTTGGTTTTTCTGCTTTCACAACAACTGGAGCAGCAAACTGGGGATCCTCAATATAAGGGGAAAAAAGACAATGTGTTAAATTTGTACCCATGGGACAGGTGAGCACATTGCACTGTTACCCAGCGATGGAGGGCTAGCTTGGAGTAGTCTTCATAAAGAAGACTTGGGCTGAAGGACCAGCTACAGTGGCTACAATGCGATACCACCTCCAGCAAACCGGTGTTACTGGGCCCCACCCAGACTGCCAGGGGTGTCTCCACTGCAGTTAGACACTGGCGGTTGGTCTGTGCCATCTGACTGGGGCTTACAGGGCTTGGGCTAGGAGCTGTTAATTGTGGTGTAGCCTCTTGGGTTCAGGCTGGGGAGCAGGGTCTGGGACATACCCCTTGTGGGACTTAAGAGCACGGGTTATGCCCAAGCCCAAACAAAACAGCCCTGTAGCCTGAGCCCCATGAGCCCACGTCAGCTGCCTGGGACCAGTTGTGGTTGTCTAATTGCAGTGTAGACCCAGGCTCTGCTTCCACTTCCCCACCACAGGAAAGGCCTGGGGAACAAACTTGCCTTGTAGTGGGAAGTAAAGAACCAGAGAAGCGCTCTGTTCCTTCGCTCCTATCGGCTCATTTTCTTCAGTCTGGGATTGGTCTGGTTCTCCCCCCAGACCTGGGAACACGCACTGTCAGCTACTTCATATGGGGGTCAAAGCAGGGCAGATGGAGCATGTGCAGGGGATGGGGAAGAGTCAATCAGATCCGACCGCACTTGTGGGGCACTACTCCCCCTTTAAGACAGTGCTACAGTGTCACCTGAGGTCAGGCTGTCCCATGATGAGCCAAATGGATCCTGTCCTTGCCTGCCCCAGTCTCACTGCACGCTGCTGAGGTGTCAGGCAAATAGTTTGCCAACCACCACGCTGGCTGGGAGCAGCCACAACAGGAAAGGCTCATGTTGCCCCTAGGTATGATACTCTGCTAGCTGGCAGGGGCTGCTGCAGAGCGTGCCCATAAACATGAGAGCCGACAGCTGCTCTGAAACACATGAGTGCATCTGACGGAGACAGTGGGATGAACAGGTGCAGAACACGGCAGATCTGCACCCCCAACAGACGTACAGAAGCACCAGATCACTGTGAACGTGGAGCGGTTGTTTGTTGGTGGAAGCCGTCCATTACCTCCGGAACTAGTGCCCAGCACGCAAGAGGGAGAACATGAGCCAGAGCGCCATATAGCCAGTGTGCCCAGAGACCCTGGCACGCATGCAGGGTGGGAAGTCCAGCCCACATCTCTGCATGGCCTATGGCCAAGACCAGATTAAAGTTCCTGGGGGCCTGGGGCTGCCCACTCTTGTTGCCCCCACCCCCCACTGCAGAGGCACCCAGCCTGGGGGTGGGGCAGTGGTTAGCACTGGGGCGGGGGGCCCAGCGAGGCCCGCAGACCAGCCAGCCATTGGGCTGGCCTGCGCTTGGCGATGGGGAGGCATGGCCAGTGCCGGGGTGGCCTGGAGCTTGACACTGGGGGGAGTGGCCGGCGCTGGGAGGGAGGCGGGGACTGGGGTCCTGGGGCCAGAAGTCACAGTCGGCGGCGCTTCCAGCCCGCCCTCAGGCTGGCTTGTCTGCCCAGCAGGTTCAGGGCGCTGTGGGGACGGGGCTGGCTGGTGCAGGGTGCAGCTTCCAGTGGAGCACTGTCAGGCTGCTTTGCCAGGGCCCAAGGGGTCCAGCCTCAGCATGGCAGCCCGACCGTGCTCTTGGCCCTGGAGCATTGCTGCCGGAGGCCATACTGTGTGCCAGTAGCCCCACCCCTGGGGCACAGCTGCCATGCATTGGCCCAGACCAGCAAGCCTGGGGGCAGGACAGAAAGCTCAGTGAACCACGACCTTTTGTCCCAGGGCCCCACGCCCCCTCCCCCAGCTCTGTGCTGGCCTGAGTAGGGCCAGATTTTGGCAGGGCAGTGGAGCCTGCCTTTAGGTCAGGGCCTGGGACCGCAGCCCCTAAAGCCCCTGCCTTAATCTGGCCCTGCCTGAGGCATCCCATCAAACTCCCGAAGGAACTGGCTTTCCTGCTTCGATTGGAAATCCCTCCAGGCAGGCAGGGGCTGACGCAACATTTTCAAATGCACCTCAGTGACTCGGGTTCCTCAGTCACATTTTCAACCTTAGGTGCACATCACCAAAAGGGTTTTGATTCCTAACATCTACTGATTTCAGTACCTAACTCCCACTGATTTCAGGCTGGTCTCAAGGGGAATTTAGGCACATTGATGCTTTTGATGATTTGGGTCTTAGGCACTTAGAACCAAATCTGTAAAGGGACTTAGGTGCCTAACAATACAGAGAAGCACCTAGAGAAATTTTCAAATGAGCCAGGCCTAGGTGTCTAATTCCCATTGACTTGCAATGAGACTTTGGTTCCTAAGTCAGTCAGAGCCAGATTTTAAACATATGAAGGCACCTGGCTCCTATTGATTTCAATGAGAGTTAGATATGCATTTTAAAACATGACTTTTAGGTGCTTTTGAAAATGTCACTCTGTCTCTGCCTGTGTGGGTGTGTCCAGCACCAAGTCCAGAGGCCCTGACCCTGCCGGGCAGCACCATCACATCAGTGCTTCAGTTTTAGTCCATCCCAAAGCACCACATCAGACTTTACCAAATTACAGGTTCCGTAGAAATAAGTTCTTAGGAAACAGAAGGGCCATAGAAGTGTTAAATGCACTGGTTTTGGCCAACACCTGCTCCAACCTAGGGCAGTCTCACATTGTCCAAGTCCCCAGGTAGCAAGTGGGCCTCTGGGAAGTGTGTTCTTCCCTGTATGACTGAATATTAAACCTGCAATTCAGCTACATCCTTAAGTCTGGAGAGAGCCCAGCTCTCCCACTGGTGTGCCTCCATGTGCAAACAGTCTGGCCCAAGGGAGGTGGGCCACGGAACTGCCTCCTAATTCAGGGCTGGCACAGCAGCTAAGCTACTCCCTCAGCCCAGGCAGAGTCAGGACACAGGGCTGGGAGGTTCAGCTCTGTCAACCCCATGCAGCCTGACCCCATTCCACTGAGCAGCCAGTGCGGGCAGTGCCCTATGAGATGTCCGTTGGTAATGGGTTCTGCAGCTGTATTTAGGTCCAAATGTTCAAAGTACCTCTCTTCCATATGTGGCACTTCCCTACCCACAGGCCCCGCTCCCCCTTCCTGCCCAGCATCCACTTGACCAGGGAGCCCTCTGTGGGGTGAACATCATTACCTGCATGGTGTGCTGCAGCAGCGGAGCCCCGGTCCCACTGGGCTGTGAGAATGCCATGGGTGGCAGAGCTTTCAGCATCATGTTCTGCATGATGATCTGGTGCATCTGAGCATTCTGCATTAGCATCATCTCCACCATGTCTGGCACAGGGCAAACCCACAGGGGAAAGCATCAGCATCGCCAGCAAGATACAGAGGGCATAGGGCATCTGAGTGGCCAGGTCTGGAGCACAGAACCCAGACAGCTCTGACTTAGTTCAGGCAACTGAAGGAAGACCTGTAAAGGGCCTTTCGCACAGGGAGGAGGAGAATGTTTCTAGATCAGCATTTCCCAAACTGTTCCATGGAACACTGGTGTTCCGAGCAGTGTGAATAGATGTTCCATGAAAAAATGTCGATGCTAGCAATATTTTTCCTTATAACTCTTTTAAATCAACTTTTGAGTAATATATGTGGCAATTTTTCGGTATGAACTCCACCCCCTCACAAACCAGCATGTATGTGTTCCATCAGTATATTCCAAGCCCAGAAGTGTTCCATGGCCAAATTAGTTTGGGAAATGCTGTTCTAGACACAGCTGTCTCCGTAGGTAATGGTGCCTTTTATAATGGCTGAGTGAGAGTGCACAGGTCATGCTCTCAGCCCAGCGTAGCTTTTCCCTGTCTCTGCAAGGAAGCCCTTGCAACGCATTTGTGACTCAAAGAATCGTGAGCATAGCTGACCAGATTCTCAAAGGGAGACTGATCCAGAAGGGGCAGGCTTTGCTGAGCAAAGCCCTGCACAGGCCGGTCCAAAGGGCTCATCCCAAGTGTGTGTTTGTGTGAGAACCAGTTTGTGGGACTGCACAGGACAGAAAGTCCTGCTAGGTCCTATTCAAAATTAGGTTTTCTGTGGCTGAAATGCGTCCCCAGCCCACAACCATAAGTCTGTTCCCATCTGGCCATAGTAACTGTGGGAGGGAGAAAATCACAAGGCCGTGTGGATGGGGGCAGTGGGTAGGCAGCAAAAAGCCACTGAAAACACCACTTCACCTCTTTCCCTGAAGCTCCCACCAGTGCCAGATTAAGGGGCCCTGGGCTGCCCATTTTTGTGGGCTGCCCTGACCCCCCCCTCCCCCCTCTTGGGGCCCAGGCGCCCCACCATGGTAGTCTGGGGACGGGTTGGGCGGGGGCCCTGGGGTCAGAGGCTGCAGCCATCCGCAGCACTCCTGCCATGTCCCTGGGCCAGCTGTTCTGCCTCAGGGGGACAGGGCTGGCCAGTGTGCCAGATAGCCTTCCAGGGCCAGGAGCGGTGTCAGGCAATTGCCCTGGGGCCCCTGGCAGTCTGCCTATGCTAGCCTGAGCCATGGAGGCTCCAGGGTGGTGGCCTGATAGCACTCCTGGCCCTGGAGGGTCATGCTGGAGGCCGCCCTGCATGCCAGCCAGCCCCATCTCTGAAGAACAACAGTCATGCACCAGCCTCTCCCACCCCAGGGCCCTGCCTTCCAGCACCAGCACCCCAGCCTTCCAGGGCCAGGTCAGCAGGGGTTTTAGGGGCTGCAGCCCGGAGCTCCCCTTCAGCCTGGGGCCCAGGGCTGCAGCCTCTAAAGCCCCTGTATTAATTTGACCCTGATTCCCACATCAACCCACACACTGCTCATGCCTCTCAGTCCCCTCTTGCAAGGCTGCTGTAGGTGCTGCACAGGCTGCTCCGGAGGCCACACGGTACGCCAACCAGCCCTGCCCCCAGGGGCAGACCAACCCAACCGGGGCTGGGGTGGGAGTGCCACAGAGAGGAGCCTCTGGCCCTAGGCCCCTCCAGCACCAACCCACCTACAGGGTGCCATGGAGGGGGCCAGGCCAGGCCATGGGGGAGGAGGGTCTCCCACAGTGGTGGGAAGCCCATGCCCCGAGGACCCTTAATCCTGCCCCACAGGGCTGGGGCTGGGACCTTCATTTGCTGCATGAAAATATTTGGGGGGGCCTCAAAGTGAGCATTATCCCTTCACTACAAGATCACACAGGGAGAGCCACTGGGCTGCAGAGGGACAAACTGTTAATCACCAAGGGCTTTTATAATCAGACAAGAGGATAGGACATTTTAGGAATTAAACAAGGGAAAAGAAAAGATTTAACATCTGAAATGTATGAAATCTTCCTCAGCTTTAAAAGACATTAAACTATCACCCTGAACTTTCTTTCTATGTGGCTTCAAAAAACTAGAGCATATATTCCCCTTATGCTGATCACCTTGGTGTCTTGGCACAGAAGCAAATCAACCACACCAAAAAAACAATTAAAGTAGCCAGGTGTGACACTGTTCGGATTTAGGGGACCATTTATGATACTATTTCATATTAATATTTTATAATTGCAATAATCCATAGGAACTATGCCATGATTGGTACCAATAGAATGGTTGTAATTTGCTGGGAATGATTATATAGTTTATTTGTGGGAATTGCATCTGTATTAGAAGTTAGGAATATGTTCGTTATATCTATATTTCAACCTGTGTGATTCTGGGGAGCTCCCCAGATTGGATGTCTACAGCCATTGTTTCCTTAATGGCTCATTAAGGAAGCTCCCAGATACAACAGACCCAGGGAGAAAACTGTTGAGTCACTAAGACTTGCCCAATATGACTCAACTCCATTTTGATTGGAAAGAACTCCATACAGCATGGAGAAGGCCAGACGTGATAAAAGATAAGAGCCCTGACTCCATCTTGCCTTCAGCCTCCAGTCTACAGCCAACACCCATCTCTGTAACTATTCATCTGCAACTGGACAAAGGACTGAGGCCCATCTAGGAGCTGGGTGTCTACCAGAGAACAAGCCTGCAAACTCCAGAGGTACAAACCTGCAAACTGCTTTACATGTACTCTACATCATTTGTATGTATGTGATTCACTTTGACCATTTAACATCTCTCATATTTTTTTTCTTTTTATATTAAGCCTTCAGTTGTAGTTACTAAAGGATTGGCTATCAGTGTGGTATTTTGGGTAAGATACAAACCTATATTGTTCTGTGTGATGTGGCTGGCCCTTTGGAGTCAGAAGAACCTATTTCTTTAAGGGACCGTGTGACTAGGTGGGAGCCAGAGGAGCTGGAGTGCAATAAAGGGAGCTATTTCTATTTTGGCAGACTTCGTGGTAACCGGTATGGGGAATCAGAAGCCTGGTTGTGACCGAAGGGAGACTGGTTTAAGTACCACTCATGAGTGTTTGGGGAGTTTGGCTCCCGTTTTTCAGCTTGCCTTGATTTTTGCACATTAAAGAGGTTATCCCAGAAGGCCCCGGTCACACCAGGTTTTTAATGCAACTGGATGCAGTGAACCAAATTCACCCTTGGGGTAAATGCATCATTGTCAGGGAATCTCAGAGACCAGGTGAGTGAGGTAATATCTTTTATTGGACCAACGGAGCTCTGTGTGATTCGAAAGCTGGTCTCTCTCCCCAGAAATCAGTCCAATAAAAGATATTACCTTACCTGCCTTGCCTCTTATATCATGAGACTGACTGAAATAGCTGCAAGAACACTAAATTCAACTTCAGGGTAGTCACACATAAATTTGGTTCATTTTGTTTTAGAAAACAAATGGGCTCAAATACTAGAGACTGTATTAAATCCACAAGCAACAGATTGTGGTTGCTCTCTGATTTTTTCATCTCCTTGCAGTACCAGGAAACCCCTTGCAAAAATCCAAGTTGGGGAAAGACACCCAGATATTTGCTCCCTATGTGATTCCTTGGCCTTGCCCATGCCCAGTGAGAAACACCAAACAATATGTATCGGGGGCCAGGTAGCATATTCAGCTACCTCTTCAAGTTTCCAAGGACAGGCCATTCTGACACGCAGGTTAAAAGAAATGCTGGTATTGTACTAAGGAGAAAGGACAATGGTACCCAAACCCCTGTTTGTTCATTTTGGAATCATTAGTAGTTTGTAAAAGTTCTAGTTACAAATGTGCTTGGTAGTATTTAACCAATATCTTCTGCTCACCCCAAGCCGCTCTGCAACTTAGCCTTGGTTTTGCCAAATTTATAGTCTCCATTTGTTGCAAGCAAAGTGCACAGCAGTGGTAAGAACTCTCCATCAGCTGGCGCAGATATTTGACTTGCAAGACCAGTAATTCCATTGACAGCCTGATTGTGATACTCACATGGTAACATGAATGTTGTTTCATGTCACCACAGTAATACTTTCTCCTCCTTGCCTGAGCTCCTTCTGATCTCAATATTTAACAAAGCCAGCATGTTGGTATGACTGATGCTTACCTTCCTTAATGCTTCCAGAGCGGGGCCCCGGGAGGGGCTGTGGAGGCGGAATCTGTGTGATGAGAGGTGGCTGCTGAGGTAACTGTTGGATGATGGTTGCAGGTTGCTGAGGCATCTAGGAACAAAAAGAAAGCAAGAGGAGATTGAGATCACCATGTGCCTGCAATCCTGGGCTCTCTGGACTACTGGGATTGGTTTTCTGGTGCCTTGCACGTTTCATGGCTGTGCCACACACTACACACTGCAGGTGCCCAGCTCAAAGATAAGAATCTCTAGGAACCAATGCTGTCCAGATGGCTAGTTACTAGCTTACAGCACAACATTCAGCCTTCCCATCTTGTGTCTGGCAATGGGAAAAGCTGAGCCCATGTGTCATGGACAGACTTTGACCATCAGTGGGGAAGTATTGGAATGGGCTTTCTAGGGAGGTGGTGGAATCTCCATCCTTAGAGGTTTATAAGGCCCAGTTTGATAAATCCATGGCTGGGATGATTTAGTCGAGGTTGGTCTTCTCTGAGCAGGGGGTTGGATTAGATGCTTCCTGAGGTTCCTTCCTCTCACCCTGCCCTGGGCCGGCTGGTTCGCTCCCGGGCGTGGGGCAGGCCGGGGCTGGCTGGCATGCTGTAGAGCGTGCTGCAGGTGCAGCCTCTCTGCGCTCCTGCCCTGCCAGCACTGAGTGGGGCAGGGATCTCCAGTCCGGATTATCATAGGGGTTTTAGGGTCTGGAGCCCAGGGCCCCCTTTTGGCTGGGACCTGGGGCTTAAGCCCCTAAAGACCTTTTGATAATCCAGCCCTGCCCCAGGCTGGGAACCAGCAGTGGGGAGGGGAGAAGCAGGTCTCCTCACTGAGATCAGGGTAGGGTTGGGAAAAGAACTACCAAGGACCCAATTGCAGAGAACAGCTTGGGGGTAGGAACATGTTTCAGCTTCCCTGGGAGAGGCACAGGGAGATGAGAAGTATAGCTTCTGGTGGTTCAGCGAGGGGAGAAAAGGAATTGCATTGCTTCCTGTCAGGGCCAGTCAGGGGGCATAGGTACTGAAGAGGAGCATGCTAAAGAAGTGCCACAGAGTGGGGAGAGGGTAGCTAATGAGGCTGTGAAGTTGTTTACTCAGAGAATAGATTAGCCCAGCTGTGATGCTCTGTGCTTGTGCCTGGCAGTTGGCTCGGAATGGGCCGTACGTTCGGTTCCTCTGTAAACAAGCTGTGCTTGGGCAGTGGACGAGGAATGGGGGAGGCAGGTGAGCTGACTCCGTTTATGTAGCCTGGGGTATGGATTAGTTTGCCCACCAGTGCTGTGAGCACAAATGCTCTTGTTGACCAATCCTGAGTGCCATCTTTGTCCTTCTGCAGGACACAGTGGGCTCAGAATGGAGCTGGAATACAGCTGTGTTAACATGTCTCCTAACAGTGCTGGCTCCAGCACATATTGGTACAGGAGCTCCTAGTGCACTGATTTCCAAACCTTTTTCCTCAGGACCCAGTTGAAATAAACCATTTATGCCCATGATCCAACAACTACATCTTTGAACAATGCTTTACAGTCTTGTGGCGGTGGCAGCTGGGGATGCCCCGACCCAATACCTGAGACCAGTACTGGGTCCCGACCCATAGTATGTAAACCACTGACCTAGTGAATGCCATTCAGTCATCCAGCCTATGGAACAGGCTCATAACCAGATGCTGCTTATCCCCTCTGAGTATTGAATTTCAGCTTTAATGAAGCACTTGGGCAGAGCTAGCATTCTCAGAGAAGGGAGCTAAGAGAATTCTCAAGAGGAAACTCTGAGCCAAAGCAATAGAGGAACTAACAACCAAAGACAAAAGAGTCTTGTGGCACTTTTAAAGACTAACAGATTTATTAATCGCATGAGCTTTCGTGGGAGAAAATCTCCCACGAAAGCTCATGCGATTAATAAATCTGTTAGTCTTTAAAAGTGCCACAAGACTCTTTTGTCTTTCTACAATAGACTAACACGGCTACCCCTTTGGAATTTAACAACCAAAGAGTTTCACAGGCAGATGCTGTTGCTAACTGTTAACCTCCATGGACTGTGTGGCTAAAAGAACATACAGCTCCCAGTGGGCACTAGTGTGGGTAAATTTTACCCTTTGGTATAGTCTAAGAGTCTGTAACCCAGACCCAAGTCAAATCACTCAAGAAATAGGAAGGGGACGTCTCTGTCTCACACCTCCATTGGTGGGCAGAGGGCAAGAGCATGGAAAGATCTAGACGCACCAGCCTATGATTCAGCCAACCCTCCCTGCAGGGATGGGTCCTTCGCTATAGTATGTATCCTTGTAACGTCTGTATATATGGAGTGTTCCACGCCCATCCCAACTGAGCCCTGTGGTGTCTGGTCTCTCACTGCAGACTAGGTCTGCTTCCATTTGTAAGAAATGATTTTTGGGCAGGTGGGAGCACAGATCTGATGGTAATCACATACGGCCTGTGAAAGACTAATATAGAAATTCAACACTTTGGATGACATAGGCATGAAAAGGTCATTTATTTCTGTCTTCCCTTTATATCTCAACCAGCAAGGCAATCTCAGCAGAGGGGGTATCAAAGCCTGCATGACCATACCACTCTGTTTGGGGGACAATTCTGTAGTAATAGTTTGCTACTATTATGTAGGGAGACCTGTATGTTTCAGAGAATCTGGGCCAGATTTTCAAAGGCAGTCTCTAAAATTGCAGACAGTTCTTCCATCACCAAGTGTTTGCATGTGAAAAGCTCTGGTGTGGGTATACTGTGTTTGCGCACGAGAATCACATGGGTCAAGGACTCACCCTGATCAAAACCGTAAAATCTTCCCATTTCCCTACAATTTAAATCCTACCACCACTTTCAAAGCTCCATTTTACAGCTACCATTCTTCCAGCCAAGGAGATTCATAGGTTCAGGTTTTCACTGTCACCTGTATTGAGACCAATAACTTATGTATGACTAAATCTTATCTGCCATAAGAAAATCCAGTCTTGATTAGAAGATTCCAGGAAATGGAGAATCTGCCACTTCCTTTGGTGGCTTGTTGGTGATGAAGCATGGCACCTGTGGCAGGTTGGGTCTCAGCTAACTCAATCAAATGTGATCACCAGATGCAGGCCTGAGCCTTTTCAAAGACAAAAGAACGCCAAGAAAAGACCCAAAATAGGGCACCCTCAGGCCTGAGATGAAGTTAATTAAACTCCCTGATTATGAAAAGAAACCAAGTCTAGGGCTTTATAAGAGAAGATGAAAGGGCACAAGATATCATCCACGATGGAGGAGACACTCTGCCAGTGCACCTATCTCATGAAAAGTGGATCCCAGCCCCCCTGGATTGGACAAGTGTTGTAAGGATCGGCCGTAACGTGAGAAACACCTCATTGGCCAGGAAAGTACCTTGTTAATAAGTATAGGCTATAGCTTGTTTTGTTTTTCTTTTACCTGTAACCTTACATTTCCAAATCAATTTGCTAACTTGTATTTGAATCTTTAACTCAAGCTTTGTTAACTACATTCCAATTTGGTTTGACTATCAACACGCCTAAGTGCTTTGTGCTAAGGAGAGTGTTGAACTGTGGGGAGGCCAGTAAATCAGGGCACTACTTCCACGGAGGCGGTGTACACTGCAGTTCCAGAAGGCGAAGCACTGGGCACCCGACTGTAACTAGGTGGGGTATGTGCACTGCTAGCCTGCAGTGGGAAAGAGCAGAACACCTGGGCGCCAGCAGAGTTGGGAGGGTTTCCCTCAATGGGCACAGATGAGATCCTCTCATGAAGTAATCAGGTGGTAGGGATTTACCCTGGATACCTTGGGTAATCCCAAAAAAGCATCACAGCTCCCTACAATAAATGCAGAAAGATAGATGCCATAGACTATAATTCACAGAAGCTACCTAAGCAGAGGGAACCCTATGTCTGATTGGCCCATAGCCCAGTGAGACTCAAACTGAGGCTCAGGAGCTAGTGTTGTGCGAATGTATGTAACAATAAGTGAAACAATGAATTCACATGACTGTGGCTCTTTTAGGTAATACTGATTTCTAAATTCAGCTCCTGAACCCCTAGGGTTTGAGTG
Organism: Pelusios castaneus; assembly: GCA_007922175.1. Classification (NCBI taxonomy): domain Eukaryota; kingdom Metazoa; phylum Chordata; order Testudines; family Pelomedusidae; genus Pelusios; species Pelusios castaneus. Next base: position 1,896,622 of record ML685946.1, on the reverse strand, counting down.
TCACTGCTACAGGCCAGTAGATAGGGCACTCAGATGAAATGTGGTAGATCTCGGTTCAAATCCTTTTTCCCTCTCGATCAAAAGTGGGACTTGAATGGGGGTTCTCCCACATTGCAGGTTAGTGCCCTAACTACTGGGCTAAAAGTTGAGAGAAGGCTTCCTCTTCGACTTTCACAGCTGTCTTGTGGAAAATTGCGTGAGGCTCCCAATCCAGTAGACAGCCCCTGGAAATGCCTACCAGATGGGGCACCGTAGATGACTTACGTGGCCCAGGCCTACTTACCCTGGTTTTTTAAATCATTCTGGGGCTTAGGCTTTGAGGAAAGCAGCCATGCATATGTTCAAAGGATGAAACGGAACTTTTGACTGCAAAAACTTAGGTGCTGAGTGAGTTTAGGTGCTACATGGTTCAGTGGAAATTTTGTGAATTAAAGTGGTACTAAAACTGGGATTTAAGTGCCTAAATCCTAGACTTAGCCAGCTTTTGTGAATCTAGGCCTGAGAGACCAGGAGGCTGACTTGCTCAGCCAGGATTTTGATAGCCATTTCCCTGTGAGGAGCTGGTGCTGTAGCTGTCTCATAGACACAGTGTATACTGCTGGGAGTATACCCTGGTACTGACGTAGGGAAGATCTTAGGGGTGTCTACACTGGCAACTTAGGTCGACTTAAGGATGCTTAAGTTGACCTACACAAAGTCGCATCCACACTGGGCTTTTATTAAGTCGACTTAAGCGCTTCCTTAAGTCGACTTAATAACAGTTTAAGTCGACTTAATACCACCACCTCTGAAGGTCGACTTAAGGCTTAAGTTGACTTCTTAAGTTGACTTAAGCCCATGAGGTAGCCCTAAATCGACCTGAGCCCTGGGTTGAACTAATTGGCCTCCAGGCTGGGGAGAAGAGAGCCCGGCTCGGGGGAGATGGGTCCCGGGGCTCCAGCTGCACGGGGTTGCTGGCTCCCCATGCAGCAGAGGAGCCCCAGCCACGGGGAAACCCCCTTGGCCCCGGGGCTCCAGCCACGTGTGGTTGCTGGCTCTCCACGCAGCTGTAGCTCCTCTGCCATGCTGGTAGCCGGCAACCTTGCACAGCTAGAGCCCCGGGACCATGGGGGTTTCCCCGTGGCTGGGGCTCGGGGGAGCCGGCCACCCAAATCGCTAGCCCCATCACCCCCAGCCATGGTTCTCCCCAGCCCAATCTTCCCTGGCTGCGGCTCTCCTCTGTTGACCTAGCACCTGCTAGTTTGGAGGCAGGCAGTCGACTGGAGTGTTAAGTGTAGATGCTCTAAGTTGACTTAACAAGGTCGACCTAACTTGGCAAGTGTAGACATAGCCTTACTGTGTGCTGAATGATCCTTGGTGGCTCTGGGGCAGGAGCCAGAGGGGAAGGCAGGTAAACAGGTACTGACTCCAACCTGTAGTTCTTTCTGTGGCCTCCTGCCAACTTGTAGGGCTGTGAAAATTCTTTCAAAAGGTGCTGCTCCTGAAAGATCAATGTGAGACAGGAGCTCTTGTTAGAAGGGCAGGAAACACAAATATGTTCACAGGGCTACATTTTGCCCTGCTGTAACTCCAGTTACTCCACTGCAGGGTGAATTTGACCCACAGTGGCTCCACACCGATTTGAAGACTGGGGACGTTCAGCGGGATTCCTTTCCCTCTGCCCCATAGAGCTACTTAATTCATGGCTTAGAGCTGTGTACTGGATGAAACTTGCTTTTCAAGGTGAAGTCACAGGCCAGAACTGGCTAATTGTGAACATCCCAAAGGCTGGTCAGGCTCTGCACTGAAATCTGCACACACACACCCTCCTCCCCCTGAGCTCTTCTAGGATTACTCAGTTCCATGACACTCAAATGGCCAGCAGCAGCTGCCCATACAGCAAGTTTCCAAAGACCCTCAGGGAGTGGTTTGTCTGGCTGGATGCCTAGAGCACATCCTGGGGCATAAGGTTGGACCTGCTGTCCCTCTGCCTCCTTCCCCACAAGTAGCGGCTTTCCCCCAATATCCCAGGAATATGGTAAAAGAGCATTTGTGGATTTTGCCTTCCTTTTACATTCCTCTCTAAGCTCAATAACTTCTGATACATGTCCCTGAGCCTCCCAATACCAGCCCAGTCTGCTAACAGACTGCTCATGTGTGATGCACCCTCCAGGGTATTGTTTCAGTTCTGAAATCCCCTGCAGCCGTAACCTACCAGTAGAGGGAAGATCTTACCCTAAGTTTCTGCAGGAGGTCTTTCCTTCGTCTCAGTGCATTCTGCAATGCATCCTCATGTCCATCGTTGCTCCCTAAAAGAGGAATCTGATAGACTCTGTTGCACCCTTAAAGGATAACTAAAAATAAGAGCTCATAGCTGTTACAGGGGTGAGGGAACTCTAGAAATGTGATACTCTATTGTTGTGATTACATACCTGGCAAAAAAGAAGGTGATTATTTTGTTACTTTTCTGTCCCAAGAATGAGCAATGATTTTAGTGTACCCAGTACAGCTCCAGCCATAGTCAGTTTGCAAAGATACTATCAGTTCTCCAAGTCTAAACAGCTATCAGCTTGCATTCTAAAGTCTTATTTTTAACTTCCCTAGGGCACAACTTTGTCTTGGATGCTTAATTTGGTCTGATGTTTTGTGCATTTCCTCTGAAGGCAAAGGAGAATATTTCTGCAAAATCTGTCAAAATGTTTCAAAGTGACCCTATTTGGAAATGTTCCCAAGGGGTAGCCGTGTTAGTCTAGGTCAGTCAAACAAGGAGTCCTGTGGTACTTTTAAAGACCAACAAATTGATTTATCACATGAGCTTTTGTGGGAGAAAATCTCACTTCGTCAGATGCTTTGATGACATGGGATTTTCTCCCACGAAAGCTCATGCGATAAATACATTTGTTAGTCTTTAAAAAAGTGCCACAGGACTCCTTATTTATTTGTTTGGAAATGGTGACTTTTGCCTAACGTGCCTCCTTCTAACTCAGAAGTGGCTTCTCAACTGCATGGAAATTTTGAGGGGAGAGAAGTCCCCTTGGAAGGCAGATTTTGAACTCTTTTAAAACTCCACATGCTTTCAGACATGCAAGGTAAGTGTCACTGACAGCTACCATTTGTTCTGAAAAGTCTGAAGAAGTGCTTTGCCTTTAAGACTCAAAGCCCCCTTTTAACTTTTTGCTGATTTATTGGAAGTTTCTTAATACTGCTGTCAGCCCACTAAACTTGCATCACAAAATCCAGCCTGGAAGGAAATGTTACTGGTTGTGCATAGATACTCAGTTCATTTTTAACCCATGAACCATGGGCAGATCTTATTGAAGACAGGGGATGGCAATGCCTTCCCTGATTGGCTGTAGTGGCCTGCCTCTTTCCTTTCTCTCTGTGCTGGGAAGACAAAAGTTTTTATGCTCTGTGCAGGTTCCCTCAGCTGCTCAGGAGCCTACCTGCATGGAGTATATAAAGTTCAGCATGCCATGCTCTCAGACAGTGAGGCTGCATCTACACTTGTAAATTAAGTCAACTTTAGCTTGCTTAAGTCGACTTAATTTACCCTGCGTCTACACTACAGTTTCCTTAAGTCGACTTAAGCAACTTGTTTAAGTCGACTTAAGGAAAATAAAGTCGACTTAATTAAAATTAAGTTGACTTTATAGCACCACCTTTCAATTAGACCTAAGGCTTAAGTCGACTCCCTAGAGTCGACTTAAGCCAGTGTCGACTTAGGGCTACCCCAGGGCTACACCAATGCCCTCCCTGCTGGGGCGGGGGGTGCACAGGGGGAGCCTGGCATGCCCCCCCACAGGGCAGGGCAGAGCCCTGCCCACCCTGCCCCTGTCCACCTTTGCCCCATTGTACCTAGGTACAATGGGGCAAAGGCATAGCCCCCTGGCATTGGGCAAGGGGTGCCCCCCCTGCCCCTGTGGACCTCCCCTAGGTCCCCCTAAGCCCCTAGAAGTTGACCTAGGCGTCCAGTGTGGACACTCTAGGTCGACTTTTTAAGTTCTCCTTTAAGTCGACTTTATTTTTAAGTGTAGACACACTAAGTCGACTTAAATTAACAAGTGTAGACATAGCCTGAGAGACTGACACCAGCCTTCTAAGGGGGGACTGTGTGGATTGTTTGCATCTGTATCCCCGCTGTCTTCCTCTTTGTTGGTTGCTATAGTCTTTGTTGGTAATGAGAATGGTAGTATGGTTGGTAGTGGCGAGTGTATGGTTGATATCTAGTCTACTTTCTCTTGAATGTTGGTGAATAGATCCCTAGGGTGTGCAGGGTAGCCCTGGAATCTTTCATGGAGTGCCTCACTGTGTCAGTTTTTTCTGAGAAGAGATGTACTTTATCAAAGGGGAGACTCTCCATTTTTGTTTGGAGATCCCTGGCTAAGGCTGCTGCCTGGAGCCATGATGCTCTGCACATTACTATTGCTGTAGCCATGGCTCTTGCTGCTGTATCTGCTACATCAAGGGATGCTTGCAGAGATGTCCTTGATACCAATTGACCTTCCTTTGTTAAGGTTTTATATTGTTCCTTCTTATTATCTGGTAGGTTGCCCGTAAATTGTGTTAGCTTTTCATAAATTTAATTATTATAATTTGAAAGCAAGGCCGAATAGTTTGCTACCCTCAGGAGCAACGTCGATGATGAATAGATTTTTCGACCTAGGAGGTCCAGATGCTTCCAATCTTTATCCTGTGGAGTAGATTTGAAATTTGGTTGTTTATCTCTGTGATTTGCTGTCTTGGTAACTAGTGAATTAGCCAGAGGATGGGTAAATAGGAATTCCATCCCTTTGGGTGGGATATACCATTTTCTGTCATTTTTTATTGTTTGTGCAGGTATGGTGGCTGGGGTCTGCCAAATTATATTGTTCAGATCCATTAAGGCAGCATCCATGGGTATGGCAATCTTGGAGGAGGCTGTAGCATGGAGTATCTTTAAGAGTTTATGCTGCGATTCATTGACCACTTCTAAACGGATCTCTAGTTCCTATGACACTCATTTGAACAATTCATTGAATTGCTTTGAGTTGTTGGTGGGGCTTGAGGTGGTTGGGATCACTGCCTTGCCTAGGGAGGAGAATTGCTCTGGCACCGGTGTTTCTCTTTCTGTAGTTTCGATTGTCAGGGCTCGTTGTGAAGATTGCACTGATAGAGTTGAAAGGCTTACGCCAGGTGACCTATGGGGGGAGCACGAATGGTGGTGACTGGACTTGTTACTGCCCCCAGTCAGTGCAGCATGGAGAGTGGGCTTGTAACGGTGGTCAGTCATTCGGTGAGTGAGGAGGTGATAGATGATGTTCTTTCCTCATCTTTTTGCGTGGCGGTGCTGTGGACAGTGCCATACCCAGTGCCGCTGACAAGTTTTTTTGTAATGCATGAATCTACAGCTCTGCTGAGGAAAGCGGTGCCGGCGTGCTTTCCTGTAATGTCTTTGGCACTGTGCTCTCTAAAGGAGCTGTTGACAGTACCGGGGATTTGTGCTCTGGCGCTTAAAGAGAAGCGCTCTTGCCCGGAGCCATGTCTGAGGGGAGCACTTGTTTAGAGTCCTTAGACTTAACGGCTCTATGTGTACCCAAGGAACCAGAAGCCTTTAGGGTACTATTTCTGGGAGACTTTTTCGATGGAGAGCGATCCCATTTTGAGGTGTTAGTTTCCATAGGTGTATGTCGGCTTGTCACTTGGTTTCTGAGGTGTTTCTTGGGACCTGGGTCTGAGGCGGGTCCTAGGGATTTTTCAGTCCAAAACATTTTTAGTCTTAGGTCTCTCTCTTTCCTTGCTCTCACACTGAGGTTATTGCAGTGAGAGCATTTCTGTGGGACATGGGAATCCCCTAGGCACTGGACACATTGCAAGTGTCCATCTGAGGCAGGTATCGTCTCATTACATGAGGAGCACCTTTTAAAGCCAGGTGAACTTGGCATTTTGAAGGTTGAGGAGTAATTAAATAATTAACTGGCTAGGTGCTTAAAAAGAGAGAGCTGAAAGTGTAACAGGTTTTTTTTTTTTTAAACGGAAGAAACAGGAACGGTAAGATAGGCAGTGAATCTGACTAAACCAGCAGTTTTTCTTGTCTCATTTTTAGGTTATCAGGAAAGTTGATGCTGAGGAGAGATGCTCTGTCTTCATCCGAGGGCAGTTGAAAAGGAACTGAAGGAGCGGGGGCTGTGCACACGCCAAGCCACGTTGAGGCTGTTGCGAGCTCCAACAGGCATGCGCACCGCCCCCACTGCTACTGGTACAAAGACTCCGGTCTTCACGGCAGGATGCGATGACACCTGATGTGGAGCACACACAGGGACACCCCTCGAAGAAGAATGTCAAGATTTGAGGGTTTATGATGGGCCCCTGTCACAGACTTGCATTGTGACATTGGATCACCAATCATTTTAAGGCTTGATCTCAAAGGGGGTCTTTCTATTGATTTTAAAAGGCAATCAGCCTGTGCCTCAGTTTCTTCATTCAAAAACAGGGATAATACTTGCCTGTCTCAGAGGAGTATTGTGTAGTCTACTTCATTGTTTTTGCTTTAGTGCCGTGAGGTCATCAGGTGAAAAGTGCTTTAGATGTGCTAAGTGTTTCCACAATTAACCTTTCATTCATATGCACTCCTCCTGGATCACAGGAGACTGGGATTTTATGAGACTCTTCCTCCCACTGATGCTGGAGCAAATTGCCAGAACAGGAGTGTGTGTGGTGTGGGGGTAGGGGGTGGATATTAGGGCCCACTCCAATCATCACTTCTCAAAATGGGAGGTAAGAGAGCTAGACAAGACAAGATGCCATTAGGGAAGCTTTGTGCTCTGTGCCTGGGATCTGTCAGTAGCAGTACTGGGGGGCAGAACAAGCATGTGAGATGAAGGAGCCGAGAGGAGGGCTGGTGAAGCATCACAGCAGCATAAAAACCAGAGCAGCACCAGGGCACGAAGGATTCTGTATGACCATTTGGCTCAGGATGGAGATTACCCAGTCACCCACTTGGTCTTTTTGCTGGGATATAGCGCTTCTTCCCCAGCTCACCTCCTCTCACGTGGCTGTCTGCACCCCTCCTTCCTCCAGCCCAAACTTCCTGTGTCTCTCCCAAGCTTCCTGATTGGGGAGGGTCTGTTTACACTTAGGTCTGTAACAGTGCTTTTTTTCTGCCGGAACGCACCGGAACGGCGTTCCGGCACCTTTTTTTCCTTCTCCCACCCACCGGCCGCCTCGACTTCCTGGCCCAGAGCCAACCCCGCCCTGCTCTCCCGACAGCGTCGGCCTCCCGGCACGGGGCCAGGATCAGGCTCCGTTGCCGGGGTCTGTCTGCCCTGCCGGGGCCGCGTTCGGTCCCCGCCGGTGCTCCCTCCCAGCTGTGCAGGCTGGGCCGGGCTGGGGAGATTCAAATCTCCCGCCCTGAGCATGCGCAGTTACAGCGTGCTCAGGGCGGGAGCGGACTGGACGACAAGCAGCTCTGCCGGCCGTCCCTGTGGTTCCCAGCCTCCGGCCAGGTAAGGGGGCTGGAGGGAGGCCTGGAGAGGGGTGGGGGGACAAGGAGACGGCCCGGGTTAGAGGGGTGGGGGTGGGGACAAGGAGACGGGCCGGGTTGTGGGGTGGGGACAAGGAGACGGGCCGGGTTAGAGGGGTGGGGGTGGGGAAAAGGAGACGGCCCGGGTTAGAGGGGTGGGGGTGGGGACAAGGAGGGACCCCCGCGCAGGCCGGCAGCCCCCACCGCCCCCTCCAGACCCCCGGGGCTGCTTCCTTTCTCTTCTTTCTCTTCCTCTTCCTTTCCTTCCTTTCCTTTTTTTCCCCTCTTCTTTGTCTTCCTCTCCCCTGCCTTCCTTCCTCTTCCCTGCCTTCCTTTCTCTTCCTCTTCCTTTCCTTCCTTTCTCTTCTTTCTTCCTTTCCTTTTTTTCTTTTTTTCTTTTTCTCTTCTTTGTCTTCCTCTTCCCTGCCTTCCTTTCTCTTCTTTCTTCCTTTCCTTTTTTTCTTTCTCTTCTTTGTCTTCCTTCCTTCCTGCTCTTTCTGTCTTTGCTTCCTTCCTTTTTCTTTTTTTCTTTGTCTCCTCCTTCCTTCTCTTTTTTCTTTCTCTCCCTTCTTTTTTAAAACTTTTTAAAAATTAATTTTAAATAAAAACCTTTCTTAAAATTAGATTTCAATTCCAAATTCATTCCAATTAAATTAATTAAACACAATTAATTAATTAATTCTATTTACAGTCACTTTATCTTCAATTAATGCCTATAATTTCTGTCTTGTGAGTTTTCCCCAAAAATTTATTCTGAAAAAGTTTTTCACATGGCTTGAAAATTTTGCACACAAGCCACCAAACCTAGAGGGAACATTGGCTACTAGTTGCGTACACAACAGCAGGCCAGCAGGCTAACATCGGTCAGTCCCACACTCTGGGCCTGGCCGGAGCCCACAGCACCAACAAAAAGTGTGTGGATGCATTACTGCCTGCCACCCAGTACCCAGAAACACAGGCCAGCAGCAGACGTGATAGCTACACATTCACGTTTTTTTCTAATTATAATACGGCCCCCCAACAGTCTGAGGGACCGTGAACTGGCCCCCTATTTAAAAAGTGTGAGGACCCCTGCTGTAAGACCTCACAGGTTGTCTTTCAGTATATTAGCGGCCTGCATAGTTAATAAAACTTAACAGTTTTTACCTTGTATTTTTATTTCTTTGATATATTCAAAAATTTACTGTTTACTGCACTATTTTCAGTGTTATTTCTTTATGACACGACGGACATCAATAGGAGTTCCGGTACCTTTTTTTTTAGAAAAAAAGCACTGGTCTGTAAGTCCAGTCACTGCCCCAGTCAGCCAGGGAGGGAGGAACAGGCTAGTGAGTGAGTCATCCTACAGCTGCCCCCATCCCACACTGACCCAGTTCCTGCCTTTGGAGGGGCACATAGGCAGCTCCTCTCATGCTGGGAGGGGACTAGGGAGGATAGGTAGGGTTGGGGGAAGGAGAGGAGAGGAGCAAGTCGGTCAGAGACCCATGCTGTGACTGTGGTGAGGGACAGGGGAAGAGGCCTGGGGTGGGACCTTATCTCTGGGTGGTTATGGGGGTGAGGCCTGGGGGCAGGGGCAGGCCATGGTCCACCCATGCCATGTACAGTGTAGTGACGAGTGATGTGTATGTATGTGTAATTTCTGGCTCATGCAACAGGCAGTCTCCATGGTCAGGAATCCTAGCGTGCTTAAGAAATTGCCATGATTTGAAACCTAGACACAAGTCTATATTATTGGAGCTAGAGAAAAAGAGAAACAGTTGGTGGACAACAGATACTATGACAGCCCCATCACTGGCAATGGTTTCTGTAACAAAAGTACAGACTTCTGTGATGTTTCACTTATATACTGAGTTCTCATAGACAGGTGGTCCCAATTGGCCCTACATCTCCCCAATATATCTGTATCACTTGTGCATGTTTCTGACATTCTTTGCATAAATTTCAAAGCAACCTCGGGAATATGGTTGTTGGTTTCTTATTGTATCCTCTTGAGCAGCACTGCTACTCCCTCGATTTAATAATCAGGTGTCCTCTCCATTCAATTTGATCCACATTCTATAAACTGTGATTCACATTCTGCTCTGTGCAACTTTGGTCATGCAAAGCAGGCCTACACTGACTAAGTAGGTGGCTGAAAAGTTCTTCCTGCTTAGGAGAATCCTTAGGCACAACAGCACTATCATAGTGGCTCTTTTACACACATCCCGTTGTAACTGCTGGTTTCTACTACACCAAGCACCGCTCAGAAATAGCTGGGGGTCTGGTCCTCTTCATTCTTTTACACACACACAAATTCCAGCAATCAAAATCAAATGGCTGCATAGTGGACCTGGAGAAATTGACATTTCGCTCCAGCACAGATTTCAAGATGGGTCTCTGCTGAGTAGTGAATGTCCTCCTCCTAATAAAGGGCTGCATCTTTACTCTGCCCCCAGCTCCTGCTGGCCTGTGGAGCTGAAGGCAGAGTGAATGTCTTATGTTAGACAGCTGTACCAGATGCTGAGACTGAGGGAAGGCAGTACTGGAAGGAGTTTGATGCCATTTTCTGTCACACTGTTAATATTCCTATCACCCATAACAAACATAGGGCACTTTCTGATTGCCTTACTGCATGTGGTTGGTGAGAGCAGAAATACCTCTTCTAGATTTAAGGCTAGAAGAGACCATTAACCTCCTGTGTAGCACAGGCCAGAGACCACCACTCAGTGATTGCTGCATCAAACCATAATCTGCAATTGAACGAGAGCATATCTCTTATCTCTTACGTGCTGTGGAGGGGGGCGAATCAACGTTCTCCAGGGCCTCACGTTCGCTTTCTAGTTTCTGTGGATAAAGCCATCAGGATAGCTGGTTAAAAGTCAGGGACTGAGGCTCGCGAGAACATCCAACTCTGCATGACAAACACACTTTTGGGACACAAAGAAATAAGGCAGAGTTGGAGAGAAAGGACCTCTCTCACGTCCTGCTAGTCATACTTCCTGTGCCTCTGCAATAGAAAAATTATCCAGTACAGAGCTATTGGGTCACACCTTTGGTTGTGGTTATGGCTGAGAACCCCTGGCTAGGACTGGAGACTGCAGATGGCTTTGCCTTGATGATTTGTCAAAGGTGTACCACCAATCCTGTAGTGAAAAGTTGGAGTAAGAGGTTGGATGTGCACCTGCTGCAGGGAAGATGAGTGACGTGGAAACTGCTACATTACCTCCACACCACCAGAGAATCCCCTACACAGAGGTGACCCAGTCAGGACCAGGTAGTTGGCCCTATGGACAGCATTGTCCTGATAGTGCAAGGGATGTTTTTAATATTTCACTGACTTACAGAAGTTTCAGCCAAGCGTTTAAGCGCCTCTAAATTAGACTCAGGAAAAAAGGTACTCAAGGAAAATGAAAACAGAGGGTGCTCAGCCTGGCACAGAAGCAAGACCTTTTTGGGGGTCTTTATTTATGAAAAAACACTATTCACCTAAATGTATTGATGTGCAAAAATAAGGTAGAGACACAACTTAGCAAGTCACATACATTGAAGGTTTAAATTAAAGGTCCCTTTTTATTTGAATAAAAGGACAAATACTTTACATACTTCACAAGTGTTGTACCAATGAAGTACAGCTGCTAGGGAGACAGGGTAAGTGAAAGATTTGTCAAGACAAATTGTGTCTAACCAACTTGATAGCTTTCTATGATGGGGTAACAAGCCTTGTGGATAGAGGGGAAGCAGTATATCTGATATATCTAGATTTTAGTAAGGCTTTTGAAAGGTCTTGCATCGTCTTCTCATTAACAAACTAGAAAAGTACAATCTAGATGGAGATACTATAAGATAGGTGCATAAATGGTTGGATAACCACTCCCAGAGAATAGTTATCAATGGTTCACAGTCATGCTGGAAGGGCATAACAAACGGGGTACCGCAGGGATCAGTTCTGGGTCCAGTTCTGTTCAATATTTTCAACAATGATTTAGATGATGGCATAGATCAGGGGTTCTCAACCCCAAAAGTGGCCCATGGGCCTTTTTGAAGTGTCCCAAGCTCCCCTGCCACTGGATGGGAGCTGGGCTGCAGCCGCCCAGTCCTGGCTTGTGGCTGGGAGCCAGGCTGCAGCCGTCTGAGTCCTTCCCTCCCCCAGTGCTGGGCTCTCTCCAGCCGGGCAGCAACAGCAGGGGCCCCTGGCAAGGAGGGAGGGAGGAGCCAGCCAGCTGGGAGGAGCTGGGAGCGGAACCCGCTGGAGAGAGCCAGGTCGGGGCCATGGCCGAGTGGGTCACTGCCCAGGTGAAGGCCAGCAGGGGCGCCCTGTCCAGGTCCCTGACCAGGGAAGGACACCCTGGGTGGGAGAGACCCGGCCCAGAACTGGCCTGCAGGGACTGCAGCACTGGGGCTGGTTCGGGCTAAGCGGGGCCCAGCACTGCCCCCCTGAGACACCTGGAGGAGTGGAGTGGAGGGGGCTCACATCCACCTGGGACCAGGCTTGTGTCCAACCCACAGCATCAGGAGTGGGGGAGAGAGCCCAGCCTGGTTCCTTGGGGGCCCGTCTGGGCCTGGCCTCGTGGCGGGAGAGGTTCTGGGTGTTCATGGGCATCCAGCCCTTAAAAAAAAAACCAAAAACCCTTTAAATTTTTTTTTAAAAGCTCTTTGGCTCGAGGGCCACAAATATAATTTTTACAAACCTGAAGGGCCACCAATCTATTTAATTAAATTTTAATTAAAATTTAATTAATTAAATTGTAATTTAATTTTAATTAAATAGACTGGTGGCCCTTCAGTTCTGTAAAAATTATATTTGTGGCCCTCAGGCCAAAAAGGTTGGGAACCACTGGCATAGAGAGTACGCTTATAAAGTTTGCGGATGATACCAGCTGGGAGAGGTTGCAAGTGCTTTGGAGGATAGGACCACAATTCAAAATGATTTGGACAAGCTGGTCTGACGTAAATAGGATGAAATTCAATAAAGTCAAATTCAAAGTACTCCACTTACGAAAGAACAATCCATAACATGCATAGAAAGTGGGCAATGACTGCCTAGGAAGGAGTACTGCGGAAAGGGATCTGGGTGTCATAGTGGAGCACAAGCTAAATATGAGTCAACGACACTATTGCAAAAAAAGCAAACACTGTTCTGAGATATATTAACAGGAGTATTATAATTAAGACACAAGCAGTAATTCTTCCACTCTAGTCCACGCTGATTAGTCCTCAACTGGAGTATTGTGTCTGTTTCTGGGTGCCTTGTTTGATTAAAGTTTAATGATTAAAGATCTAGAATACTTGATTTATAAGGGAAGATTGAAAGAACTGGATTTGTTTAGTCTGGAAAAGAGGAGACAGAGAGGACATGATAACAGTTTTCAAGTACCTAAAAGGTTGTTACAAGGTGGAAGGAGAAAAATTATTCTCCTTAAATGCTGATGATAGGACAAGAAGCAATGGGCTTAAATTACACAAGGGAGGTTAAGGATGGACATTAGGAAAATATTCCTAACGGTCAGGGTGGTTAACCACTTCAATAAGTTGCCCAGGGAGGTTGTGGACTCTCCATCATTGGAAACTTTTAAGAGTAGACAAACACCTGTCAGGGATGGTTTAAGATGGTACTTGGTCCTGCCACGAGCACAGGGGACTGGACTCGATGACCTCTCATGGTCCCTTCCAGTGTCTGTGATTCTAATGGCTCTCTCTTTCTACAGCTGCAGCTGCTGCCTTCTCCCAGGCTTGCTGTGTGTATTTGTTCCTGGAATCTGGGACCAACCAATGGGACCATTCTTTGTGAAAGATTCAGCACCCTGTTCCCTTTAGCTGAGGCCTGAGGAGAGCTTTCCAGTCCTCCAGAGGGTCCTCCAGAATACAAAGGGAAGGGAAAATTTAACCATGCTAATACTCCTAGGCTAAAAAACAAGAAGAATCTCTGTGTACAGACTCACACATCTCCCATAAGGAAAACATGGTTGACGCCATCTTTACACATTTACAAAAACCAAGAACATGCACAGTAAAATAAGCTTTTTCAGTTTCCCTTTCATACACAAATGTGGGCAGGTTGGCTGTCTGCATGGAATAATGGACATGTAGGTACTATCAGTGGTTAAAGTATAATTTGCCAGGCCCTGGACCCTCCTAATCTCTGGGCCCCCCTCCTATATTGTCCAGAGCCCCTACATGTATGTGCGGGCCCCAGCCTAGGTATGCAACCACTTCTCAGTACCATATGCATGTTATCATTCCATAAAAATATTTATAATTTTTTATGGCATTTATGTCCATAGCAATGATTGTCACAAAATAGCAAACACTGCATAACACAATAAGTATTGTGATCTTTATATTCCCGATATGCACATTTCACTTCATTAAATGCGATGCCAAACTTGGAACACAAAAATTTTATGTCACTTTCACCAAATTCCAGTGACAGTTCTGTACTGAAACATGATGAGTCAAGTGCTTCAACAGCACCGTAGATGTTTTTCTGAGTCTGGCAACAATCTAGCATTCATACAGTCCACTAAGGCCTGATAAAACTGACATTTAGAAATTTCAGTTTGCTTGCCTGCATCCACAGACATGTTTACACATACACCATTAAAGCAACCTCAGCAATCGACTCACAAGCCTCTTGGTTGAACTCTGAATCACACTCTCTATGAGCTATAAACACCTGAACTTGTCGACTTATCAACTTACTTGCTGTAGATAAAGTTACATCAGACTTTTGCAATTCCAAGGAGAGGTCTGCAAGTTCCTCCAGAGCATCAAGCATGAGACCCAAGATTTTAACAAAAACTGGATTCTCAAATTTTTTTGCCATGCCAGAAAATTTTGCTTTATCTTTCCCTTCTAGTGAGAAATCAGTTGATTTTTTTCAAGTGGCTATGGAGGGCTGCATATGACCACCAAACAGCTCATACAGTGTGGTAGCTAGAGGCAACCCAACGTAGGCAAATAAGCATCCAATCCTATTAAGGTGGACATCCGGATCACTCACACATTCAGCCAACTCTCTCAAGCACTTCGGCAACTCACTGTACAGAGTATAGAATGAATCCACGAATGACTTAAAGTGATTAACTTCACTGCAGCACTTGATAGTATCAGCCATGGCCAATTCCAACCTGTGATCAAAACAATGCCAACTTATCAGAAGTGGAAACCGTGTCTTTAATTTTGTGGCAACACCAACCTTCCTGCCTAACATGACAGAAGCTCCATCTACACCTAAACCAATCCAATTATCTTTAAGAAATTCCTCAGTGAACCCATGTGCTGTCAAACACTGCAGTGAAGCTAATTCTATACCACCAGCATCATTGCTGCCTAGTTCAACCAGATCAAGAAAAAATGAAACAGGACCAACGTATGCATCCTGTACACCTTAGCCATTTTCCAATAGGAGATGAGCCGTACCAAACAGCCACTGCAACAGAGATAAAGGATACCAGGATTCAAGTGTGACACATTCTAATGAGGGCAGTTGAGTTATATCAGGGGTGAATCTGGCCCAATATGTCCATATCACAAAACCATCACACAACATGACACAATTCAACACAATTAATAACATAGGCTGCGTCTACACTTGTAAATTAAGTCGACTTAAGCTTGCTTAAGTCGACTTAATTTACCCTGCGTCTACACTACAGTTTCCTTAAGTCGACTTAAGCAACTTGCTTAAGTTGACTTAAGGAAAATAAAGTCGACCTAATGAAAATTATGTCGACTTTATTAAACCTAGATGTAGTTCAATTTAGGGCTTAAGTCGACTCCCTAGACTCGACGATGTGTGGTAGCCCTAAGTCGACTTAGGACTACTCCAGGACTGCACCAATGCCCTACCTGCTGGGCAGGGGGGGCACAAGGTACCTATGTACAATGGGGCAAAGGCTGAGCCCCCTGACACTGGGCAAAGGGTGCCCCCCCTGCCCCAGGGACCTACCCTAGGTCCCCTTAGCCCCTAGAAGTTGACCTAGGCGTCCAGTGTGGACGCTCTAGGTCGACTTTGTAAGTTCCCCCCAAAGTTGACTTAAAATTTAAGTGTAGACTCACTAAGTCGACTTAACTAAGCCCGGGGAGAAGGAAGCCCTGCGCTCCAGCTGCCTGCTGCTCGGCAACTGGAGCGCAGATCCCGGCGAGAAGGGAGCCCCGTGGTCCCTTCTTGCCGGGACCTGAGTGGTCCCGGAGAAAAGGAAGCTTCCTTTCCGCGTTCCCTAAGTTGACTAAGTCGACTTAGGGCGTCCACACAGCTTAAGTTGATTTAAAAAGTCGACTTAAGTTTCAAAGTCAACTTTATGCGAGGTTTTATAAAGTCGATTTTGAATTTCCTTAAGTCAACTTCAGCAGCAGCTTAAGTCGACTTAAGGAAATGCCAGTGTGGATGCAGAGTAAATTAAGTCGACTTAAGCGTGCTTAAGTTGACTTAATTTACTAGTGTAGACGCACCCTATAAGACCACTGTCTATCCCTTATCTAAATTATTTATGAAGATATTGAACAGAACCAGATGCAGAAAAGTTCTCTGTGGGACCCACTTCATATGCCCTTCCAGTTTGCCTATGAACCATTGATAACTACCCTTTAAGTACAATTTTATGACCAGTTGTGCGTCCATGTTATAGAAGGATTGTCTCAACAAGGTTATATTTTCCCAGTTTGCTTATGGGAAGGTCATGTGTGACAGTAACAAAAGCTTTACTGAAGTAGAGATAAATCACATCTACTGCTTCGCCATCCACAATGCAGGTTAACCAGTCAAAGAAGGATATTAGGCTGGTTTGATATGATTTTCTTGACAATATACAGATCAGGGACCACATGGGTCTTAAACCCTAGTCTAGAGCCTAGGGCTGGTAAGAGCTAGGCACTCCCAGCATCAGCTGTTAGAAGAGCAAGTGAACTCTAGCAGAGGACTCCACACCTGGGAGCTGATTGGTGAAACACTGAGAGTCCTGATTAGTCCCCAGCCTATGTTTAACCAAGCACAGGAACCGGAAGTTGTCCATGCAGCTGGGTTCTTCCTGCTTTGGACTGCTTCACTATGATTGGATTCCTGCTCATTGTGCCTGCTGCTGAACAAATGGCAGCAAAACTGTGCTTAGCTTGTTCTGATGAAAGAGTCACTCGGAACAGAACTCACTAAAGGTGGCAGTTGGATGCTAGAAATGCGAATGCAAGAGGGTGGGGCCTTGCCTGCCTGCTGAAACTGCAGCAGCTTTGAATAAGGGCTACTTCAGGCATAGATTGAGTATCTCTTGCTACTATTCAAAGGTAGAATGAATTATTCCTATTGAGTGTTTTGTTTTGTTAAAAAGCTGTGACATGCTCCTGTGTCAACAGAGGGTTTTCCCCAGGAACTGTGAGCTGAAACTTTGAGACACTGACAGCAGCAGAGAAGGTCAGCAGAAGGGGTCCGTTGGTGGGAGCCAGCAGAGGGGCTGGTCATTGCCTTGTGACGGAGACATGGATAGTGTAACTATGATGGTCAATAGGGCAAGGGAAAACAGGAGAGGAGAGGCGAATGACATGCCTTATGTATCCTGCAGTGGAGTGGGATCTGCTCATTGGGTTTATGAAGTTTGTTTGCACTGTTCTCCTGAATCATCTTTCTTTTTATTAGAATGGTTTACTTTCTGCACTCAGATTCTGTGCTTGCGAGAGGGGACGTATTGCCTTTTGGATATTCCCAGGAGATAGTGTGTCATTTCCCAGCTAACTGGCTTGAGTCAGTTTGGTGTTGTATCATTGACAGGAACCCCTAGGTACAGAACACAGACCTTGCTACTGCCCACCCGGTCTGGCAGAAGCATTACACAAATCTAGAACACCCTTTCTCCACTTTTTTTGGAATAAAAAGTTGTTCCAGGCATTCCAAAAACTTGTTGGATAGTCTGTGCTTTGCTATATTTTCCCAACAGATGTCTGGGTAGTCAAAGTCCCCCATCTTCATCAAGTCCTGTGCCTTGCATGATTTTTTAAAGTTAATATAATGATAATTATCATTGTTATAATAATAATAGTTAATATAATTATTTGAAATTTTACAAAGATACACAAATATGAATGCCGCATAGTTATCTTACCTTCTCCAGTAGTTTGAGTTTTAGTCGTGTCATGTGATCTGCCACAGAAGAGTCTGTCATTTTGGCAAATTTCCAGAGCAATAGGCAGGTAGATGTGGATTATGCAACAAAACTAGGGGAGACAGCTTTTAATTTCATTTCTTGCTTTCCTTCGGGTTCTTCAAAGAAGTGCTCCATAAAAAGTTTCTTCAGTATGAGTGGATGACAACAGAAGAACAATATTTTTTAAAAGTTTCTAGTCTCAAATGAATGACAAAAGTCAACAGAGATATTCCAAGCACAACTTTCGTTGCTGTTTCTTTCTTATTGCAGTCTCTTGTGCTGGGGATAGGTAATTGTCATTGCAGTGTTGCTCAGCTTGAAATTGTCACTACTTTCTTCATTGTTGCTAGCCTTTACCTGTAAGCGTCACTAAGCCCAGCCCTGTGCGTTGCTAGCATGCTCTTATGAGTAGCTCTGAGTTCAGGCCATGTCGCCTGGTTGCTAAGTTTGTAGTGCCTGTCTACAATCTAAACAATTTTATCTCTCTTGACTCATGCACAGCATATTGAATTACCAGGACATCAAGTGGAGACAAAAGCCAACTGGACAAAACTACTTGTGGTTTCATAATATGAGCCATGGTTAGAAGGTCACCTTGCTACCCTTCCTCATGTATGCCATGGTGTTGTAGCTGTATCGGTGCCAGGATATGAGAAATCAAAGTGGGTCTTTTATTGCACCTATTACTGGTAGTGACAGAGACAAGCTTGCACAAAGCTTTTCCTCCCATCCACCCCTGAAGAAGTTTGTGCAATAAAAGATATTACCCCACCTACCTTGGCATCCTTATTTATGTCAGTATCATAAAATCACAGAATCTTAGGGGTGTCTACACTGGCAACTTAGGTTGACTTAAGGACGCTTAAGTTGACCTACACAAAGCCGCATCCACACTGGGCTTTTATTAAGTTGACTTAATAACAGCTTAAGTCGACTTAATAACACCACCTCTGAAGGTCGACTTAAGGCTTAAGTCGACTTCTTAAGTAGACTTAAGCCAATGTGGATGCCCTAAGTCAACCTAATTGGCCTCCAGGCCGGGGGATGGATTGGGGAGAAGGGAGCCTGAGTTGGGGGAGATGTGCCTCAGGGCTCCAGCTGCGTGGGGTTGCCGCACAGCTGGAGCCCCGGGGCCGTGGGGGTTTCCCTCGCTACTGGAGCCCCGGCCAGGGCAGTGGGGGAATCCCTCGCTGCTGGAGCCCCAGCCAGGGAGACCCCCGCAGTTCCTGTCTTCCCGGGAGTCATGTGTGGCTCCCTTCTCACCAGGAGCTGCGCGCAGCTCCCTTGTCCTGGGGAGTCACGGCTCCCTGTTCCCCAGGAGCCGCGTCTCCCCTTGTCCCCGGGAGCCATGTCTCCCCTTGTCCCCGGGAGCCACGTCTCCCCTTGTCCCCGGGAGCCACGTCTCCCCTTGTCCCGGGGAGCTGCAGCTCTCCATTGACCTAACCTGCATGTGTGGATGCAGGTAGTCACTTAAGAGTCTAGTGTAGCCTCTGTAAGTCGACTTAAGAAGTCGACTTTAAGTCCACTTAAGTCGACCTTGTTAAGTCAACTTAACAGAGTGAACTTAGCTTTTCTAGTGTAGACATAGCCTTAGGGTTGGAAGGGACCTCATGAGGTCATCTAGTTCAACCCCCTGCTAAAAGCAGAACCACTCCCACTAAATCATCCCAGCCAGGGTTTTGTCTAACCAGGCCTTAAATGTTTCCAAAAATGGAGATTCCACTACCTCCCTAGATAACCCATTCCTATGCTTCACCACCCTGCTAGTGAGAAAGATTTTCCTAATATCCAACCTTGACCTCCCCAGCTGCAACTTGAAACCATTGCTCCTTGCTCTGTCCTCTGTTGCTACTGAGAATAGCCTAGCTCCCTCCTCTTTGGAGCACCCCTTCAAGGAGTTGAAGGTTGCTATCAAATCTCCCCTCAGACTTCTCCTCTGCAGACTAAATAAGCCTAGTTCCTTCAGTCTCTCTTTGTAAGTCATGTGCCCCAGGCCCCTAATCATTTTTGTTGCCCTCCGCTGGACTCTTTCTAATTTGTCCACATCCTTCCTGTAATGGGGAGCCCAAAACTGGACACACTATTCCAGATGTGGCCATACCAGTGCCGAATAGAGGGGAATAATCACATTCCTCGATCTGCTGGCAACACTCCTGCTGATGCAGCCCAATATGCCTTTGGCCTTTTTGGCAACAAGAGCACACTGTTGACTCATATCCAGCTTCCTGTCCACCATAACCCCCAGGTCCTTTTCTACAGTGCTGCTACCTAGCCGGTCAGTCCCCTGCATGTAGTAGTACATGGGATTTTTTCCATCCTAAGTGCAGGACTTTGCACTTGTCCTTGTTGTAACTTTATTGCAGGGGTGGCTCACTGAAAGTGTAGCAGAACTTGGCTAAAAGGTTTTTGTAAGACTTTCGTTCTTTTACATAGATTTCTTTTCATACACCACTCTCCAGTGGACAAGGTCCACTGTGTTTAATAAATGAGGAGTGAGACTGTAACTTACTCCCCTGGATGGGGATATATGTTAAGGGGCTGGAAGGAAGGCCTCACTTACTCCCATGTGCTAGCTACCCCTCTCACAAGTAGGAGCAGGGTGGGGCAACACCCTCTGTGGGGCCACACTTTCTCATCCAGCATGGAGGAAAAAGCAGCATGCACCAGTTATTGGCTAAAGATAGTCACGGAGTGAGAGGTGTATCAGGGAACAGACCGAGACTCTCAGAGCTGGGTTCTGGCTCTGCTCCTGGCTGGGACAACACAACTAAAATTGTCCTTTCCTTGAGGCTGGTGGCAAAGCCACAGAATCAATGTTATCACCCCCGTCTCTTACTAATGTTTGTGAGGGTCCAACTTTGGTGTGTTAAAAACAGAAGTGGAAAAGCAGTATATTTGGAGGAACATGCTAATTTCACAGGGAGGCATTTCATCATTTTGGTATCAGAAATAGTGTATTTAAATACTTAAAAAATGGGGGGGGGGGAAGGATACTATGCTTACCAACCATATTAACTGCACGTCAACAAGCTATGCAGTCAGACAGAGGTTGGCGGAAAGTGGGCTAAATTCACAGCTGGGAGAAGCAAGTGCAACTTTTTTGAATTCTCCTAAATTAGGCTTGCTTGTGCCAGTTATAAATACAGCCTAGTAAATTAAGAGACAAGTTGGATGCTGCACTTTGGGTTTGGTGCATGGGAGAAGAGAGTGAGAAGGTGATGTTAAGCCACCTTTGCACCTCCCTAATTCTAGTCCTCCTTGTTGCTGTTGGCATAGATTAGAGCAGCCTCGAGGGCTGGGCCTATTCATGTGAGTAAAGTTAAGCATGTGTGTAAGTGGTTGCAGGATCAGAGTCCAGGTGAAGTTGCAGTGATGATGTATGCTGTATACACCGTCTGCTGCCCTAGAAGATATTTGAGATCCCATTCCAGGGCTCACAGATGGCATTCAGGGGCACAGTCCCTGGGTCCCCAAGAAGTGTTCACAGACCCATACTAGTGACCCCAGAAATTATTTGGGGCCTGGCCCAGTGTCTCGGTGGGTATTCAGGGCCTATTTATATCCCCAGGGGTCCACTCTGGTCTCCTTGAGGGTCCATCTTAGTGTTCCAGGGAGTGCTCAAGTATCACTCCCGCAGTTCCCTGGACCTACAGGCAGTATACAAGGGTTTGTTCCAGAGTTCCCAGAAGAAGTCCACAGCTCCCCAGTAGTTATTCCAGTGGTTGTACGAGAGTTCCCTGGGGGTCATCAGCAGGCCACATCAAGGCTCACAGGGGTGTTCAGAGGCCCATCCTACCACCAACAAGGCAGGACATTCTTTGTGATGATGTAACCATTTCAAGGATGGACATCAACTGCATGAAATGGTAGTCTCAAATTTCTCAGCACAATTCAGTAGACTTGCTTTTCATTTTATAGCAGTGTAACTCAGGAACTGCAAAGGTACTTAATACACCACAAAAAAACTCATCTTTTTGATAAACTAAACAGATTAAGTGCTAAAAGCCTCCGAGGGTAAGGTAGTATTACCAACCTTCCAATAATTTTTGCGGCTAATTTCTGTGCCATCTCTCATTTTTCATCATTCTTTTTAAAATGTGAACGCCAGAATAAGTAGTATTTCAGTATTGGCCTTGCCAACATTCTTTCTTCCTAGACATATGACTTTGTATTTGCCCTTATCAGTCCATTTTGTGTGAATGAGCCCAGTTCATCAAATGATCTCAATTGATTGGATGGTTCTTATTATTTACCACTCAGACAATCTTTCTGTTGTCCACTAAATTTATCCATAGCAATTTTTATATTTACTTCCAGATCTTTGATAAAAATACTGAACGGAATTGGGTCAAAAACTGATTGGTTCAGAACCACATTACAAAAACCCATGTTTGATAATGATTCCCTAGTGACAACTAGCTTTTCAGATCTCAGTCACTTAGTTAACAATTTAACAAACACTTTATGATGTTGTACAGTGCTAGGTTTTGGTTTTTAATTAGACAGATGTAAAACCACGGAGGATAAGAGGAGGATCAAGCATAGCTGTGTCTAAATAGTACCATTATTTTTAATATAACTGTATCTGCACACCTTGACATAACATATCTCAGACTAGAAGCCATAACCAAGTGCTATATTCTGAAGCCACACATGATTTTCCTGTCCATGTGGAAGCAAAAAGTGGTGCAGATATGCACTGGTTACCGGGAGCTGAGATAAACCTCTTATCTCACACACTGCAACTAACCAATGCCATACACAGGGGTTTACTACTGTAAAGGCCTATGGGTCTGGGGCGGGAGGGCAGGCCCTCCCTGGGCCAGAGGCTGGGCTCTGCGCTCTTGTCCTGCCCCTGGGCCAGCTGGTCCGCACCCAGGGGCAGGCTGGGCCTGGCTGGAATGCAGTACAGACTCTGGTGCGGCCTTCGGGCTGCACTGGAAGCTGCATGTGTGCACCAGTTGGCGCCATCATCCCTGGGGGCTGATCTGCTGGGCTGGGGCCCACCCCCAGCGCTGGCCTGCCCACAGGGGGCCAGTGCCCTAGGATGGAGGGGGGCGGGGTGGGAGGAGAGGTGCCCACTGGTGGGGGAGGCCCCTAATTCGCCTCTGGCCATATATAGTTCCGATGTGGATGAACCAGGCTATACAATTGTGGAAGTCTTTTATCATGGACACCTATAGTTGCTTGCAAAGTACAATGACTTTGCAATGACATTTGCAGCACACAGGGACATCAACATTCTGTTTCCACACATTCCTGAGTCCCATCTATCCAATCTCTATCCACTACACTTCCTCCACTGTAGGCTTATTTTGCTGAGAATCCCTGCATCCTGTCACAGAAAAGTTACAAAAGTACCCTGGTAACATTCTCTGCACTGCCAACGAAGTTGATTTTATATTAACCACCCCAAAATCTCCTATGGAACATGTTTGTTTAAATTAATTATCATTATATTTTGTGTTTTCTTTGCAGCAAATGCAAGTAAGGTTTTCCTTCCAGTGGTTTGTCATATTGGGTAATTGTTTAGGTGGTTGCTTGGACCCCCTTCTTTATCACAAATACATTAATGTTATGTTGAATAACTCATATGTCAACAGCCACAAGAGAGATAATAGGAAAATAAATACACATTTCATACCAAGTTGTTCTGAGGGGTAAACACCAGGAGCTGGAATGTTTTTCTTGGTATTCATTCATAGGTAACTATTTAAATAAACTCTAGTCACTGAAACAATGGCCTAAAATTCTTTCAGATCCTCCCAGGTAATCCCTAATGTTAGGGAGATTACAGAGGTGCAA
The DNA here is from genome assembly GCA_007922175.1 of Pelusios castaneus. NCBI lineage: Eukaryota > Metazoa > Chordata > Testudines > Pelomedusidae > Pelusios > Pelusios castaneus. Next base: position 1,873,231 of record ML685946.1, on the reverse strand, counting down.
CAGGGCAGAATTTGGCCATATATATTTGAAACCTAGGACTAAAAAACAGTACCGGTATATAGGAAAGAAAGCACAGAATACTGAATTATTGGGCTAACTCTCATCCCCCCCTGCCCCTGGGTGTTTGGTGATACCAAACACAAGACCTCTTCTCAGGCTGGCAGCTCCTTATTTGAAACTTTTACTTAAAGATATAACAATGATAGGAAAATGCTACGCCTGTGTAATTGATCTGTGTGTGTTTTGAGAGGTACAGGGAAATGCCTGAAATTATAATTGATTGGGAGAGCAAGAGCTTCTTTGCCTTAGATTGTAATAAAATTTTCAATGCCTTAAAACTCTCCTCCCTCCAAGCCCCATCCCACTAGATGAGAGACACTGCTCTGTCTAGACAAAGTGTGTGGCCTGACAGCCAAGCTCTTGATGAACACTTATGTTTCTAAAGCTTGGTTAAAGAACAGTTCTCAGTTACAAGATTCCTAAAACAGTGAATATGAAAAGGAAGTTTCAGAGGGTTAGCTGTGTTAGTCTAGTTCAGCAAAGCAAACAAGGTCTATGTCTACACTATGTCCCTGGGGTTTCCCCTGTCAGCTGGAGCGCGGGGCTGGCAATTGCTGGCACAGCCCTCCAGCTGATAGCCGCTGGAGTGCGGTCCCGGAGAAGGGACCGCGGGGCTCCCTTCTCCCTGGGACCCCATTGTCGCAGCCAGAATGGAGCCCTGCTCTCCTTTCTCCACGGGACCGCTCAGGGCTGGCGGCTTCCTGGTCTCGGGGAGAACCAGCCCGGCGTGGGACTGGTTTTCCCCGGGACGAGCTGTGAGTGGCTTCCTGGGGAGAAGGGAGCCCCTGGGGCTCTCCAGCCAGGGTTCCAGTGGGGGATCCCCTCCCGCTGGAGCCCTGGGCTGGGGAGGCCTTCTCCCCGGGAACTCGGTTCCTCTGGCAATGAAGCTGCGGGTCTGCGGAGAAGGGAGCTGGGGCTCCCCAGGAGACAAGGGAGCCATGCGGGGATCCCTTGTCCCCCCCGCCCTAAGTTAACCAAGTTAACTTAGGGCATCTACACTGGTTTAAGTCAACTGAAGAAGTCAACTTAAGCTCTAGTTCAAATTAAAATGGTGTTATTAATTCGAACTAGTTTTTTCTTAATTCAACTTAAGGAGCAGCTTACGTCGAAGTAAGGAAAGCCCAGTGTAGACATGGAGTAAATTAAGTCGACTTAAGCCTCCTTAATTCGACTTAATTTCTAAGTGTAGACACACCCAAGGAGAGCATCTGACAAAGTGGGATTTCTCTCAGGAAAATGTATGCATTAAATAAAATTGTTAGTCTTTAAGGGTGCCACAGGACTCCTTATATGAAAAGAAAGACCATCCCGCTCCTGCCATGTGCTGGGGAGGGACAGAACAGCTGCATTTTAAAGTTAATTGTATAACTACACCACAGGGGTAGCGCATGTCTCAAGGACACACTATCAAGGCCTGGGTAAGGCTCATGGTGGTTCCCAGAGGCTGATGAGCTCCCACAAAGGGAATGGGGGGGGCTGCTGGAGCAGGGCAGGTGTTGCCTGGGGCTTGTGGGAGTGGGAGAGGGCCATAGAACTAGAAGCTCTTTCCCTGTGAGGTCCAGGTCATGAAGGGAATGATGGGGGTGCAGGAAAAGAGGCATCGCAGTAGAAACCTCCTTCCTGTGTAGGGTGACCATCTGCATTTCTTACTTGCGACAGCAGCACTGCACTCCCTATAGAGCAGTGGTTCCCAACCTTTTAAGTAACATGGTACATTTCAATGAGACAAACAATTCCATGGCAGACTCACTTTTTTCAACTGAATTGATTGCTCATAAATGTCACATTTGCTATGGTTATGGTCTTACTAGAGAAGTTTGCAATATTGTGCATACAATAAGCTAAAGGATCAAATGCAGGGGTTAAAGTAAGGGGGAACGCACCAAAACACAGTTCTGGGGCCAAAAATTTGAGCGGCCAGAATTCCGGGGCCCCTAAAAATAGAAAAATCCAGCTGAATGCATGTTCTGCCCTGCCCTGGCTGCTGGCAGGTCCTACGCCCCACCGTAGTTAATCACAATACTTATTGTGTTATGCAGTGTTTGCTAGTTTGTGACAATAATTGCTATAGACATAAATGCCATATAAAATTATAAATATTTTTATGGAGCAATAACCGATGCATGTGGTACTGAGAAGTGGTTGCAAATGCCTACTTGGGCTGGGGCCCACACATGCATGAAGGGGGCCAAGGCAACACAGGAAGGGGGCCCAGCAATTAGGAGGATTCCGGGGCCCGTCAAATTATACTTTAACCACTGATCAAATGCACTAATGTTTGAAATCCATCAGAATAAAATACACATTTCAATTTTGGCTTTAGCCACCCGCATTTAGAATGTTCACATTTTAGAATCGAAAGACTGATTCCTCACTTTTAATTTATTAATTTTCATGAGTTTTGAGTTGTAATTTTGGTCAAATACAATAGTTTAAAATGAAACATTTGTCTTACATTGATTTTCATTACCTTTGTACAAAATTTTACAGCACACTTAGACAGGTCTCACAGAACACCAATGTGCAATGGCTCCAGAGGTTAAAGTAGGCTGGAACGCATCCCGGGCCCCACAAATTTGGAGGGCCAGCGTTCCAGGGCCCCTAAAAATAGAAAAACTGGGTGGAAAGCTGCGCTCCGGTGCTTTCCGCCCAGGTGGCCCACTAAGCAGCAGACTTGGGCAGAACATTTGTTCCACCCTGTCCTGCTGCGGCCGGCTGGGGAGTTTCAATTGTCCCGCCTAGAGCATGCTCAGACAGAGCGTGCTCAGGGCGGGAGAGGATGGCCACACTTGCAGCTCCAGGCCTCCAGCTGGGGAAGGAGAGCGGTGGGGGGTGGGGATCAGAGGAGCCGGGGAAGGGGCGGCAGAGCTATGTTCCCCCTAAGCTGCGCGGGAGCTCCCCATGCAGCTTAGAGGGGCCCTGAGCAGCACAGCAGCCCCCGCTGTGACGCTGTCAGGATTTAAGGAACCATTTATGATATTATTTTGTATTAATATTTTATGATTGTTATAATCCATAGGAACTATGCCATGTTTGGTGTCAATAGAAAGGCAATAATTTGTGGGAAATGATTATATAGTTTATGTGTAGGATTTGTATTCATACTAGAAGTTAGGAATATGATTGTTATATTTTAACTTGTGTAAGGCTGGGGAAATTCCCCAGACTGAATGTCTACCTGGCCATTGTCTCCTTAATGGCCCATTAAGGAAGCTCCCCAGTATAATGGGCCAAAGAAGAAAACCTGTTGAGCCACTAGGACTGGAACATGTGACTCAACTCCAATTTGATTGGAAAGAACTGCACACAGCATGGAGAAGGCCAGAGGTGATAAAAGGCAGCAACTCCAACTCCATCTTGCTCTCAAGTCCTCAGTCTACAGCCAACACACATTTCTGGAACTATTCCTCTGAGACTGAACAAAGGATTGAGGCCCACCCTGATGCTGGGTGTTTACCAGAGGAACAAGCCTGCAAACTGCTTTTCATGAACTTTAAATCATTTGTATGTATGTGATTCGCTTTGACCCTTTAACATCTCATATTTTGCTTCTTTTCTTCTCTTAAATCCTGACAGCGTCACACCCGCCACCTCCCAAAGCCCAGCGGCTGGGCTCCCTGGGGTTCGAGCCCAGCTGCTGTAGCCCCCACCGCCCCCGGAACATGGCGGCTGGTCTCCCCGGAGCTTGGGCCCAGCCACGGCAGCCCCCCCATCCCGACGGCCAGTCAGCTGTGTTCCAGGGCTTGCTTGCTTCTTTCTTTCTTTCTTTCTTTCTTTCTTTCTTCCTTTCTTTCTTTCTTTCTTTCTTTCTTTCTTTCTGTGAGTGGATGAGGATCATGGAAGGGGCTGCGGGCAGGTGATGATTGCGGAAGGTGAGGGACCCAGGAGTGCAGGGGCTGGGCACTGACAGGTGCTAGGGAGGAAGGGGGAACTGCACTCCTGCCCTTTTCCCCATGTTCTCTCCTGCCAGCCATGCCACCTCTACCCTTCCCTTTCTTGCCACTCACTGCCCTGCCCTGCTATGCTCCTACATTCTCCCCTGCCAGCCATCCCACCCCTTCCGTCTCTTGTCACCATGGCTTTTGTCCCCACAGTCCCCACCCCGTCCTCTTTTGCCCTACCACCCCTTTTCTTCTTTGCCCCTCTTCTTTGATGAGACGTCACATAAGCATAAAATACATTTAAATTATTAATAAAAAACAATTTTAAATAACAAGGCAGGCAGAGGAGCCATGAAGGGGCCTGGCCCCGACCCCTGGCAGGGGCCGCACTGGGCTGCCAGTGGTGGCCAGGCCTGGGCCTCAGGTCCCGGGAGGGGCCAGATCGGGCCACTGGCGGTGGCCAGGCCCTGGATTCATGGCCAGGGCTGCACTGGGCTGCAGTCAGGTCAGGCCTGGGTCGCTGGTCCTGCTGGGGGCCAGATTGGGCCATCCGTGGTGGCCAGGCCCTGGCCGGGACTGCATGCGGCCACCCCCAGGCTTGGGTCCCCAGCCCTGACCCCAGCAGGGGCTGCATTGGGCTGCTGGCGGTGACCGGACCTGGATCCTCGGCCCCAGTGGGTCCGGATCAGGCAGCCCGTGGCAGACTGCCCCTAGAGTCCTGGCGGGGGCAGTAGCAGGTGGCCAGGGCCCAGATCTAAGAGGCCTGGGAGTGTGGGAAGGGTTTCCATGGGGTCCCCATGGGGGGCTCTGCCCGGCACGCGCCCGCCTCCTGCCTGGTCCCAGCGTGCAGCTGGGCTATGGCTGCTTGCCTCCCCTCCAGATTTTGGAATGCATGCAGCCCTTCTTTCTTTCCTTTTCTTTCTTCTTTCATTATTTTTTTTAAAAAGCTTTAAAAATTAATTTAAATACCTTTTTAAAAAGGCTTTTTAAAAAACCTTGCTAAAATTATGTCAATTAAAATTTTTCAAATTCAATTAATTAAAAATTTAAATAATATTTTAATTACAATCCATTTTAATTCAATTAATTTTTAATTTAATTTTAATTAAACAGACTGGTGGCCCTTCAGGGTTTTAAAATCTGTATTTTGGGCCCTCAACCAAAAATGTTGGGTACTACTGATTTATAATGCAAAATTGTGTGTGTTTATTTACTTACATATCACCATTTATTTAATTATCACATTGTTAATCACAACACTTATTGTGTGATGCAGTGTTTGCTGGTTTGTGACAACAATGCTATAGACATAAATGCCATATAAAATTATAAATATTTTTATGGAGCAATAATCTAGGCATGTGGTACTGATAAGTGGTTGCAAATGCCTACCTGGGCTGGGGCCCGCACATGCATGAAAGGGGCCTGGAGATTAGGAGGGTTCTGGGGCCCATCAAATTATACTTTAACCACTGAATGGCTCACTGGTTGAAAACCATTGCTCTGGAAAATACATGACACGGCTTCCCTAAAATGTCAAAGATGGAGTCCTGTAGTACTTTTAAAGACTACAGTTATTTATGAACAAAACTCCTTGTTTGTTTTGATGAACTAGATGAACATGGCTGCCCATCTGGAATTTAAAACATCACTTTTTTTCTGAGTGGTTTCCCCCTTATTCCCATCCAACAAAGGAGGTCCAAAAAGGGGGGAAGGCAGCAGGGTTGGTCTCGCTTTAGGCAGAGGGCTGGACTATAGGAGATGACCTGCACTCCACCTCCTCCCTTCCTGGCAGGAAGAGGGGGCCATAAAGCTAGAAGCCCGCACCGCACGTTCACTTTGTGAGGGCGGGCACCGGGCCGGAGGATGGAGTCATGGAGCCAGGGGTCCTTCGCTGTGGGGCGGGACCACAGAGCCGGCCCCGAAGACAGGAAGAAAGCAGCTAATGCCACACGGGGCATTGCCCGCCGGCCAGCCCCAGCCCCAACGCCTGGCTTGCGCAGCCCTCCCCCTTCAGGCTGAGACGCCGCTCCAGCCCAGCTCTGGAGTGGCCGCCTCGGTTTTCCCGGAGCTGAACCCGCCCTCTCGCGATTGGCTATCTACGCTAAGGGGGCGGGCCTTAGCCCGCGTGCTAATTTGAACTGATCATTCTGGGTCTCAGTCGCGCCGCGGTGGGAGGAGGAGCTTCTTCATTGGCGCTTCCGTTGGCGCGGGCGGTAGGTGCAGGCGCAGAGAGGCGCATGTCAATCCCCACAGAACGTTAGAGGATGGGCGGAGCTAAAATAAAGACGTTTAGGGCCCTTTGCCCCGGAGGACGTTACCGTTATAACCCCCCCTTCACCCCATCTGCGCTGATCAATCAGGAAACAGATAAAGCCAGGTTTGGCCAATGAGGAAGAGCGATCGCCCCGCCCACCACAGAATAGGGCACTCGACACTCCTAAGTCAGGGCTCGTCCGCTGTAAAAGCCGGCCGTTATTCTTCCAAATTATGGCTCGCGGGTTTTTGGCGGCCGTGTTTTATGCCGCCGCCTCCGAACATACCCGCAAGTGCCCCTCTCGCCATGTTTGTTCAGGGTTCTCGCCAAGCGGAGCCGGAAGTGCGCGTTCAGCCATATTTGTTGAGGGCTGTCACTCACTCTCCCCGTGTGGCAGTTTGAATGTGGGGCTGTGAAGCGCTGCGGAGCCTGCGTCTCTTCCCCGCCCACCCCAGGAGAGATCCCTGCCCCCGGGAGAGAGTGTCCGCGCTCGGAGACCCCGGTCCCCGCCCCGACCATGGATGAGGAGGAAAGGAGGAGGAAGCTGGAGGCCGGCCGAGCCAAGGTGATGGTGGAACTCCCCGTCCCCGCTCCTCGGAGCGGCTGGGGGACTCGGGCTCTTGGTTCCCGTCCAGCTCGTGGGGGGCGGGAAGTCGGACTCCTGGGTTCCCTCCGCAGCTGTGTGTGGGGTAAGGCAGGACATCTGCCCCCCCCCCCCCCCCAGTGAAACAGCGGTGCCTCTCCCCGCCCCCGCCCAGGTGTGCCGTAGGGCTGGTGCGCCGCTGATAACAGCTGTGGCGGACTCGCCCCCCACCCAATCTGGGGCTGTCCTGTATGCCATCGAATATCGGTCCCGGGACAAGGTAACAGCCCTGACCTCCAGTTTAGCTGCCCCGGCTGCAAACAGATGGGTCATCGGCGTCACAGCTGATACCACATGTCTGAGAAACTTGTAGTCAAGATCCAAACTGCAGCTAACTCTAGTCTGCAGAAGTAACCCTGGTGGTGGGGGGTTAAATCAGCCAACACTTCATTTGGGGATCTGAGGCGCCAAAATCCATGTCAATGCAAATGTGTTATTTATTTATGGATTGGCCCTGGTCTCTGCTTGCCTTTCTCTTGCCTATAAATAGCAAACCGGGGCCAAGTGGGTGAAAACTGAAGAGGGTATGCTGTGAGTGGTTAGAGCCTCACCAGTGTATAAAGCAACAAATGTTGCATATGTGCACATCTAATGTATTGTGTGACTAGGTCAAAATGGTTAATTATATTTAGTCAGTGAGGGTTCTCCTGAATTCCAGCTGGGAGTATATGAAATGCTTGTCTTGCTGGATGTCATGGCTGATGCAGGAGTATTGAGAAATAGAATAAAAGTTGCACTCAGGCTATGTACACACGATCACTTTATTGCGCGGTAAGGCTCCTTACCATGCAATAAAGCAAATAGCGTACACACGATCAATTTCTCTGTTGTGTGGCAGCACCCTCTTGCCGCGCAACAGTTAAACCACTCAAAACGAGAGTGGTAGCATTATCGCGGAACAGTTGTTCCGCGGTAATGCTCATGTGTACTCATTTTGCGCAATAGACAGCCTCTGGAAATGTCCCAGAGTGCCAATCGAGGCCACTCTGGGACATTGGAGCTGTCAAATATGTCAATTTCACTGCTCTAGCAGAGCAGTGAGCTGCCCGGTTTGGCAGCTCCCCTGGACTGAGCTAGGGGGCTGGCCCGAACCAGCTGCCCACGCTGGTCCGAGCCGGCCCCCCAGCGCAGTTCCCGGGCTTAAGCGCCGCAGCGCCTGCTGACACCCGAACCAGCTCGGAGCGCCACAGCGCCTGCTGACACCCGAACCAGCTCAGGAACTGAGCTGGGGGGCCCCCAGCTCAGCCTCGGGGCTTCGGATGACAGCGGGGGCCCTGCAGCTGTGCTAGGGGGCTGGCTGTGGGCAGTGCATGGTGGGACAGGTGCCCATCATGCACTGCTCTTCTTTTGCAAAGGAGCATTCACACAGTGAATGCTCCTTTGCGAAAGAAACAGCACGTGTGTACACAAGATAGCACTATATTTATAGCGCTTTCCTTGTCCCGCAATAACTTATTGCGGACAAGTGTTCTCGTGTGTACATAGCTTCAGGGTGGGGAATTTTTGTTACTGACAGCATCTACCTTTCCGTTTGACTCAGTTAAAATCTGATGTTTTGTTTTAACATTTTAATCTTAAATGCATTTTCTAAATGATTTAACAGCAAGAAAATGATTGTTTCAGAAATGCATAACCAGAGAAGTGAAAGTGTCAATCTGGTTGGTACCTTTGGAGTGATCTCATGGGTCAAAGAGGTGGGAGTTCAAAGTAGTGGTTTGACCCCAAAATATGAGTTACTTTTTCTGCTGCTTAAATAACCGATAAACTCTGTCATCAGTCAGTGTAAAGATGACACTTTTTTATTTCTCAGATTTCATTTATTTGGTTATACTTTGATACTTGAGAGGCTGAGATGATAGTTACACTCAGCTAGTGGGAAACAGATTTTTTTTTTAAATTCCACTTTTAGGGCATTATATGAAAAACACTTCATGCATGTGTTGACTCATGTGCATAAGGTTAGTACTGTAATGTTCATTGGGACCTCCCATGTGTGTAGAAATGTACAACATCAGGAACTATGAATGTAATCTTCTCAGTGAAGTTACTGTTGTCTTTGTCTTGTACAGTTCTGAGCAGTTGTAGTGCCTAGCAAATAAATATCCCTATTTGGGAAAAAAAAACCCCATATGTGCTTTACATTGATAAAACCCGATCATTTTCATGAATGTTGGTTTGATCAGTCACCATATCATTTACATCCAAGGCTTCTATTATTTATGAGGACTCTCTTTGGTTCCCAAATAGGGAAATGTGATGTTGGAATGATAACGAAAGCTGGTGTAGTTCAGTGCATAGGACAGGAGACTAGGAGTTTAGTTGTGGGTTGGCCACCCACCTGCTGCATAACTTGAAGCTAGTCTTCTTTCAGAATCAGGCATTTTGACAAATGGAGTTCATATTTAATGATTTTTCATCTCAGAGATTAAAAATGTTAGTCATCATTAGTCCCTCACACCAGAACAATTTTATCAAATGCATTGTGGGAAATAAACAGATTGTTTAGAAGCATAGGAAACAAATCACTTAAATTTCAGTTTTTATCACTACTTACATGTAGATCTGCCCTATGACTTGATCTAATACTCTTGTATGTTACTTTGCTTTGTATGATGTAGGCAAGTGAATTAGATGAGGTGTGTCCATGATTTTGTTAAAACTTTCGTTGCATTAAATCCCTACTAGTACAGTATTTGGCTGTAGTAAGGAAAATGTGGTATTTTGGTCTCTAAGAAAGCAAACAGTTTCCACCTGTTGGACAGCTGTCACTTGGCCATCTCCAAATCAGTAGGGGCTTATATTATATTTAAGACTGCATGCTGTGCATCAGTTGCATTTAAGGTTTCTTTTATTCAGTTTTAAATCTTCAGCTTTTGTAGACTAATTGGTTACATTACGCTACACAAAAATTCAAAGGATGGGTAGGTAAAAATCAGAGTTACTATTGTACCTTTAATTACTCAGGTGAAATATTTTATTGCATTTAATATCTATTTGTCATTCATCCTCTCTCTTAGCACTTACATTCCGAGAAAGCTTAATATCCCGATGTTGACTGTTCTGATTCTAACAGAAATGTTGCACTGGGTTTCTGGAAACAGTTCTGTGGATCAATTATGAGCATTAATCCCGAAAATTCTGTGTCAGAAGACCACTGCGCCCACTTACAGGCTTATTAACATCAATGCAGCACCCATATAGGTGTCTGCCGAGGTGTAACAACTTGTGTGATTTTAAGCTTGGTTAGAGGATTCATTAACAAAAGTCAGCCTTCCCCAAAGTCATGAGGTTGGTTTAAAAATTGAGTTTTAAAAAGCTACATTTTGAGTTTTTTATTTGCTTTCTGGTGCTTGAGCCTTTTCAAGTTTTAAAGCGTTTTTAGGGTTTATATTTTCAAACTTTTCTGCATCCATGTGGGATGAGAGAGAGAGAGAGAGAGAGAGTTCTGAGAGTCTCCCATGACTCCAGCAGCTGGCATGTCAAGGAAAATGCTAGCTAGTGTGACTTGCAATAAAATTATGAGACGTGGCAACAATGGCAAAGTTTACATTCAGGGAGTAGAATAAAAGCACCAGAAATATTCCATTATGTTTTTTTGGTTGTTACTTGGGGATTACCAATTCTCTATAGAATGAGGTAAAGAAAAAAAATCTAACTTACATTAAGCCATCCCTATATCAGAGAAAGTGATCTAAAATCCCAACAGGAAGTAATTACAATACGCTTCTTGTCAAAAATCCTACTTTATGTCAGACTTTATGCTTATTTTTGTAGCCATGTCTTAGGCAACTCACTTGTATCTAACCATCTCCACTGTAGATTCTAAAAATTCTCAAGAAAATTTCCAAGATGACTTCATTATTACACTGAAGTGAAATCAGAACCAAAGAAGGAATTGTCTGAGTTCAATTATACTGGATACATCTGTTGAGAAGTCTGAATAAGCAATATGGGATTCATTCATAACTGAGTTATTAGGACAGTGTAACTTGCAAAGAAATTCACCATAGTACTTCCATTGTTGAAGACACCAATCAGTGTCCTTAAGCAAACAGTCATAGAATTTGTAAAAGTCTAGTCAGCTTTCTTTTTGGGTTGGTAGATGCTGCTCAACCTCAAAACCTATTTTATGCAGGTCAGTTTAACTAAGATTATATTTGCAGGCTATTTGGAGAATCTTTCCAGAAGGTAATTATTTTCATGGTCTTCCAAGTGTAGAGTGGCTATTCTGAATGCAGAGCAGGCTCCTTTGCCCAGTTCGAGCAAAGGGGCATACATTTCACATGTATGTATGGAAGGCTGTCTGTCCAGAAGAGTGAGGGGAGGGAGACATGTAAAACGTCTTGGTCTCGTCTTCATTGCTTGCTTAACGTGAGTTACCTACACTTGCGTTCACTCCTCTCAAATTACCCTAGCTCACGTGAGAGAAACCACACTGCAAACTAATGCCTGAGCTGCAAAGAATGGTTGTATCAGCAAGGCTTCTATTTGATTAGATTTGTATTCCAGCATGTATTCCCTTCATTTTGTTTCTTATAATGTCACCATTCCGTTCTTATGGCTGAGGGCATGGCAACCATTTGTAACCTGGTTTTAAACTTCTCTAGAAGCGCCTCCTTCACTAATACTGAAGGATTTCACCAGGCATTGCAAGAAATGTACGGTAATAAAGAAATTCGGGCTCCTAGGCTCAAGAGTTAAAATCACATTGTCATCAAAATACACCAACATAAATATATCAAAACTACCCTGAAGTCCAGTTCCTCGGATGTTCCAGGAATAATGGCAGAGTTACATAAGATGTATTGCAAAATACAACGAGAGTCCTGTGGCACCTTTATAGACTAACAGATTTTCTTCAGCATAAGCTTTCGTGGGCTTCTGACGAAGTGGGTTATAGCCCACAAAAGCTTATGCCGAAGAAAATCTGTTAGTCTATAAGGTGCCACAGGACTCGTTGTATTTTGCTGTACACAGAGTAACACGGCTACCCCTCTGGAAATTTAAGATGTATTGCCATCATAGAAGAATACTTTAATTTTGAAAAAAATTTATAGTTCCATAAATATAGCATATTTAGCATGATGGAATGATTCAGATGTGTCACAAACTCTGAAAAGAGGTGTCAAACAGTTCCATAGCAGAGGTCCTGTGTATTCAGTGGTTCCATGGCGAGTTGGCCACAGAATTAACTGTGGCATTCATTAATTGCTGTCGAATTCTGCAAATTGCATTCTAGCCCCCAAGGATACAAAGGTAACTTTGAAATGGATGTGAACTGGTGCAGCATTTTCTTTGGGTATGTGTGCACTACAGAGACTATACTGGCATAGCTACAGGTGTACTGGCATAACCTTATAGTGCAGATGCAGCCTACACCCGTGGACGGGGTTTTGCTGTGTGGTTGCTCTCGCGTGAGCTAGGGTAGCTTGAGAGGAGTGAACTCAAGTGTAGTTAACTCAAGTTAACCATGCAGCGACAAGAAGACTAACTGAAAGAGCAGAAATAAGCTAATTTGTTAAATTTGCACTTCAAGTGAAGGACCTTTCGGTATGCTTGTGTAGGGAGTTAATGCCTTGTGGGTGTGGTATTCTTTCACTGATGGACTAGAGAGGGAAGCACAGTCCTGCTTCCTGTGCTGTTGCTGTGTGTCATCTGGCAATGTCTACTCTGATACTTCGAGGTGCGTTCTGGTAGGAAGTTTATATGGGGTATTTCAGCAGAGGACAGAATGGCAGTTGTAAAAGTTACCAAGAAATCAGACCGCCTTTTAATCAATTTATCAAAGTGCTTTCAGCTTCTTTAAATGAACAGTATCACTAGATCTGCCAGCCACAGAAAGTGAAGTCTATTAATTGCACGGCAAAGACTATCACTCTACATTCCCCTACCAGTGTGGCTAAATCCACATCACCTAGCAGTGAAAGTATGTCTCCATGAACCATTCAATTCTTGGCTCTGTTTTGAGATTCTCAGCAATGCAAGTACTGTCAAGGATAATTTATCATGTGCGAACCTGCCCATCAATAAAGGTAGCAAACAGTTCATTTCACACAGATCAGAAATCAGACATCAAATGGTAATGACTGTCAATGTTGTTGTTTTATTCAACCTCACTTAATCGGATTGTTTCCCCACCTTCAGAACTACCAAGCTTTTCTGCTTTTTTCCCTCTTCTCTTTTGATTCTCTTCTTTTTGATCCTCTCTCTCATTCTCTCTCCTTTTTCTTTCCTTTTCCCTCTCCTTGGAGCAAACCCTGGTTCCTCTACTGTCTTTTACTTTGTGGGCTTCCTTCTGCCCCTTCCCCATTCTATCTGCTGAATCAACAGTGCAGTAAACTATTGTTGGCATGCAATACAGCAACACCAAATTGTGATGAATGGTGTTTGCATCTTACCGGTAGTTACAATTAGTTCATAAGGCTGTGCTTTCACTGATTCAGGAAGGAAACACTGTATCTGATGCATCTTCCCATTTGAACTAAGAACTAAAGGGGTTAGAAACTTTCAGATTTCACTTAAAAAAAAAAAAAAAAAGATTCTGCTCAATCTTAACGTATCAAGTGTCTGCATAAACCCTTCGTGAGTGGGGGGTGGTGGTGTTTGAGGTTCCTGCTTTAGCAAAGGGACACAGAGTTCTGCATTTCAAACTTTGTCTAGTATAGCAGAGGTATGCAATTGCTTGGCTGCTGGTTAGCTAGTCTCATTATAAAAGTTGCTCTAGAGATGGAAAATAAGGCATTCGTTCATTTCAGAAAATTTGAAATGTGAAGAAATATATATACTTCACAAAACAAGTGAAATGAAAAGGACAATTCTTCCTGCAGCAAAAAACAATTTGTTACTATTGCATGCAGTAGTCCTTTACTCACAGATTTCTAGATCTTATTAAGATTTTGATTAGATCTTTTATCTAATAATAAAGGTGTTTTACCTGTGTCATTGATAATCTATGGTGAAGGGGTTTTCTTTTTAGAAAAATGTCTGGTTTTATACTGTGAGTGAGATGCTGGTAGGAACTGCTACTTAAATACCATGTTAGAGTTTAAATATCTTAGAGAATTTTAGGGTGTTTTAAAGTACTGAGAAGAGACAGGTGGTAAATGTCAGTGGGTGACATACTTGGAAATCTAAGGGCTGTTTTAGTCTGATAAAGTAGAGCATCTGATTCTACAACAGAAGAAATTAAAATGACCTGGCTTAATTAAATTTCTATTTATGTACCTCAGTCTGCTTTCTGATTGGGACGTTTTGCTATATGTTCTCTTTTTGGGAGGGGAAGGGGAAGCTGACTCACCTTTCTCAATTCTAATCTTTGATTTGCTGTGGCTAAGAGATTTTTTTTTCTAAGAGGTTATGTTTCTTTATGTAGGATTTGTAGAGAGACTTCAAGGCTGTCTCTTGGTTCCAGTATAGCCACAACATACAGTCACTTAACGAACTTATTTGGCTGTAATTCTGGATTGTTATTACAAGATGACAAATATCAGTTAGGAGAGTATTAGTAAAAATGTGATTCTTTTCTTGAAATGAGACTTTAACTGTGGTGTTTTGTCTGATTGTGCTGGTGCCTAGGTAGAAACTGAATGTGCAGTAAGTAGGAAGATAAAGCAGGGTCTCTGCAGATGTGCATGTTTTCTCAAATCAAGACATTCTCTGTTATCCATGAGTATGTTAATCTTGTGGTCCTGTTACCTATTCCTCACTTACCTCTCCCTTTATCTCTTTCAATCTTTCCTGCACAGTTTGCTCACTTCAGACAGAGAAAAACGAAAAGCGACAACACGCAGTCGCAGAAAAAGGCGGCGAAGAGGAAGGGCTCGTCTGACCACACGTATGACATTCCAAAGGAAGAGTCCATGTTAGTGGCCCAGGATTCTGTTGTTCTCACAGATCTTAGTATTACTATGGAGAGTAAGACTGATGACGCAGACTTATCAGAGACAAGATTTGAGAGTAAGGTAAGTAAGGTAACTGTTCGATTTAAACCTGTCTGCAATTAACAGATTCTTCTTTGAGATCCCATATATGTGGATACCATGCATCGTGTGTTTGTGCTCTTTTCACAGGCATTTGGAACACTTTTCTTTAGCAGTGTCCACTAGGGCTTGGACATACACCTTGCAGGCTCTTGCACTTCCCTCTCCCAAGAGCATAAAAATCAGTGATTTCAACCATCTGCCAGTTGCAGCTGTCCTCCCTGACAGAAAGCTGAAACCTCTTAATGTCCCTCCTTATTTAGATAGGTAATTTTGTAATAATTAGTCATCGGTTTATTGGTTTTTTTTGTTTGTTTGCCCATTGGCTTAAAACAAAAAGTAGTTTTGTAGATAGTAAGAATAGGTACTGGGCTTCAGCTGTTTTGCATCCCCTGTGAGCACTGGGCATCACAGCTTGTCTGTTGTGTGGTGAGTGATTCTGCTGGAATGGAAGATGCACATGATGTGTGTTTATATTGTTTCAGAGAGAGCCATGTAATTTCTAAGTGTGTTATGCATGCAAAAGATATATGCACAGAAATGTAGAATCTAAGCTCAAGACTTTCCTTATGGAGAAATTCCTGAAAGCAACCTCTAACTCAGAGACTCCAAGTAAGGGGACAACAGCCCCTTCCTGCTTTATTCATACCTTGAGTGCTCTGGAGGTAAGAAAAATTCCTCAAAGCCATCCAGGTGCAAAGAGGCCTCTCAAATCTGGTGGGAACTTGCCATTTCAGAAGAATGTCCCAGTGAAGTAGCCAGAGACCCCTGTTGCCTGTGGGAGAAAGACAACCTTTTGTTAAAACAAACAAGGAGTCCTGTGGCACTTTTAAAGACTAACACATTTATTTATCGCATGAGCTTTCGTGGGAGAAAATCCAACTTTGTCAGATGCTTTGAAGATGGGGAACTTACAGAATGGGA
This sequence comes from Pelusios castaneus, assembly GCA_007922175.1. Taxonomy (NCBI): domain Eukaryota; kingdom Metazoa; phylum Chordata; order Testudines; family Pelomedusidae; genus Pelusios; species Pelusios castaneus. Next base: position 1,857,487 of record ML685946.1, on the reverse strand, counting down.
GGAAAATAAATGCAGAGAAGTGTAACTCATAGAATCAGGTCAGACTTTATAGCAAATTAAAGCAGTGATTTAAATTCAAACAGTGGGGAACAGCATAGAGAGAGAGGTGAGGTCAAATCACCTGTTGTAATAAGAAAAAATCCCTAGATCCCCATTTAGCTCTAAGGTAACAGTGTCAAATCTTCATATGAATTCCAATTCTGCAGTTTCTCCTTGAAGCTTTGATTTGTTATTCATTTGTTTAAGTACAGCTATTAACAAATTATCAGTGGAGTGAGCAGGGAGATTGAGATCCACTTTTTGGATGCTGTGTCTATCACTAATTTACACTTGTAAACACCACCCTATCCTGAAAACCTACTGCTCGCTATAGTTACCTACATCCCTTGAGCTTTCACCCAAGACTCACCACACGATCCATTGTCTACAGTCAAGCCCTAACGTATAACCACATTTGCTTCGATCCTTTGGACAGAGACAGACACCTTCAGGATCTCTATCAAGCATTCTTAAAACTACAGTACCACCTGTGGAAGTGAAGAAACAGATTGACAGAGCCAGACAGATACCCATAAATCAACTACTGCAGAAGCCCAAGAAAGAAAACAACAGAACGCCACTCATCATCACTTAGAACCCCCAAGTCAAACCTCTACAGCACATCATCAAGGATCTACAGCCTATTCTACAAGACGATACCTCACTCTCTCAAGCCTTGGGAGACAGACTTCTCCTTACTTACAGACAGCCCCCCAACCTTTAGTACATGGTCACCAGCAACTACAGACCAAACCACAGAAACATTAAGCATATCCCTGCAACAAAGCACGTTGCCCACATATCTGCACAAAAGACACCATCGCAGTAGCTAATCAAACCACCTATTCCATCAAGGGCTCATTCACCTGCTCATCCATCAATGTGGTTTATGCCATCATGTGCCAGCAATGCCCCCCTGCCTTATACATTGGACAAACAGGCATTCTCTGCATAAAAGAAGTCTGACATCAGAAATAACAATATTCAAAAACCAATAGGGGAACACTTCAATCTCCCTGCTCACTGCATTGATGATTTGTTAATCTCGGTACTTAAACAACTGGATAACAAATCAAAGCTTCAAAGAGAAACTGCAGAATTAGAATGCATATGCAGATTTGACACTATTGCCTTAGGGCTAAACAGGGATCTCGGGGTTTTTTTTCCCTCATTAGAACAAGTGATTTGACCTCACCTCCCTCTATATGCTGTTCCCCTCTGTTTGAATTTAAACCATTGTTTTGATTTGCTTTCACAGTCTGACCTGATCCTATGACTTACAGAATGGGAAAAAAATAAATGCGGGGAAGGGTAAGTTTTCCATCTTCAAAGCATCTGACAAAGTGGGGTTTTCTCCCACGAAAGCTCATGCAATAAATAAATGTGTTTAGTCTTTAAAAGTTCCACAGGACTCCTTGCAGGTTTTGTTGAACAAGACTAACATGGCTATCCCTTTGGAAATCTTCTTGGTACTGAACTAGTCTTTGCATAAGAAGCCTGAGAAGCTTCTGCTCTTACTCTGCTTTGGTGCACATCATTCGTACTAGAGATCAGAAACTCCACATACATTCAAAGTGCTTGCTACCAGGGGATTTGGCACCCCAAGAAAACCATGCCACTGACTTCAGGTTCTGACTCAGTTCTCAGGGCACTATCTGGAGCGTTCTTTACAAACCATGAGGAGATCATGATTGCACCAGAGCCAGAATCTCCTTTGTTAAATGCTTTTCCTATTTTAGTTTCCCAAAATCTCCAATTCAACAGGAGTCCAGGCTACTGTTATGAAAATCTAATTATGGCCTGTTGCTACTGATCTGATGTTTGGCTGCTTTTTGGCCCTAAACAGTGTTGCACCTTCTGAGTAGTCCCCCTGTTAGAGGACTTTTTGTCATTCTAAGGCCCAGAGCCTTCCCCAATACCTGCAAAAGACTCTAAACATCATAAACTTTTCTTTCTGGTCTATAGGGTTAGGAGTTCACCATGTGATACTCCGTTACCTCTGTGGATGTCGGTACCTTGGAAAAAATTATAGAAGAGGAAATTGTCAGATTCATCCAAAATCTCAGCACATCCTGTTTATGCTCAAACAATTTTACTGCTGTGGTGGGGGATACAGATCAAGTCAACATTGACTTATACCCTTTCTTCTCCTGTTTTGGTTCCCACCTTTCTATATTTAGAAGGAGAGTGTTAGGTTAGAATAACTATAGATCAGTGGAGCCAATCAAGGCATCCAGGATTGTTACACCATTAGATTCCAGACTATTCCTCTTCCTCCCCATACCTTTTGAGGGACCAATCTCATGAGGATCTCATGCAGCAAAAGAGAGATTGACACAAAGGTGTATGATAGGGATAATGTATTTAGGAAGAGAACTTCTCCATAATTCTTGAGTCCAAAAAAGAAGGGGGTTTGGAGACCAATTCTGGACCCCAGGCTACTCAGTGTTTACATTCATTACATCAACTTTCACATAATAACTCTTCCTTTATATCTTCTCTGGATCACATGGACTGGATCAATATTCTTAATTTAAGAGGTACTTTCATATACAGCTTCAGAAAGCATACAGTAAATGTCTTCATTTCATGGCAGCAGGCAAAGAGTTCAGAGTTCTCCCATTTGCTGTATTAATAGCACCTCATATCTTCACAAAATACCTGTCAGTTGTTGCTGCTCATCTTTGTTGTTAGGGCATACATGCGTCTCCTTATCTCAATGATTGTCTAATTTAGGGAATTTCGGTGAATCAATTCATGGAATCAGTTTGGTTAGTCCTGTCTTTGGTAAGTCTTTCTCAGAGTTGGGTCTAATTTTCAGCATGAAGAAAGCAAACTTGGTTCCATCCCAGTAATTGAATTTATTGGAGCTGCTCTAGACTCCAAAACAGCAAGGACTTTATGTCCTGAGGAGAGAGATCTAAGCATATGCCAAATTTTACTGATTTGAGTGCTCAGTCTCAGAATCCTCTAAAAGTTTCTAAAACTTCTAGGCCACATGGTATATCATGCTTCTGTGTCAACCCCTCTCACCCCAGGCTTAGAATGAGGCCTTTTCTATCTTGGAGCAAATGGTTTCGGTCACTTCTGCAGAGGTAAGACAAAGAGCAATGTATGCCTGGAAGTTCTATTTCATAGTCCAAATTCCATCAAGATTTTCACCATCCATGGGTTCTTAAAGGGATGGGAGTGACAATCTAGACCAGTTTCAGAGATAGGGTATTTGGTCATTGACTCCTTAAGTGTTAATGTCTTGACATTAACAGTGTTTCACTTTTCTTCTATTACTCAAAGTGTGTCAGTACAAATGTTGGCCGTGAATTCTACAGTGATTATATAATATAAACAAACAAGAATCAGGGGCAAGATCGGATTCTCTTTGCCTAAAAGCCATAATGCTGTGGAAATGATATCATCAACATAGCATTTAATCTTGTAGGACAGGTCAGTGTTCCAGCATATTATTTAAGAAGAAAGCATGTCATCTAGAATGATTCTTTTTTGGGTTTTCCCACAGATAGACCTTTTTGTAAGCAACAGAAAGCACCCCCCTTTCTTTTTCAGAGGAAAAATGAGTCAAAGATCTCTGGAGGATGCCTTTCTGATTCCATGGAGAAGACATCTGTTGTATACATTTATCCTGTTTCCACTACTTCTAAGAGTATTTAGAAAAGTAATACAAGACTGAGCTTGAATTATCCTCATAGCTTCAGTAGGCCTCGCTAATTCAAGTGTTCAGATCTACTGAATTTTTCAAGGAACCAATTAATAACTGTTATTCAAAAGGACATCTTATTCCATAATTCCAGTCTAGTACTGTATGTGGACTCAGCATCTTTGTGACTTGATAACCAAAAAATTTCACGCTTAATATACCAATAGGCAAGAAATGTTCACTGACTGTGTAAAGAGTATTTTTGCAGAGTAAGAAACTTTTTACAAGAAAAATATACATGGTAAAATGGAAGAATTTCATGTCGGGTGAGGAGAAAATGTGTTCATACTTCATCTTCTTTTCTGCTCACTCTGGATCATCTTTTTTTTTTTTTTTTTTTTTAAAGGTTTGTCTTTAAGCTCCACTGAAGTACAGTTTTGGCTTGCCACCAGCAATTACAGGTTCTTCAGTTTTCTTTTCCACCATCAAACAGTTAACATTTCCTAAAAGGTTGAAATGTCAGAGAAATATTTAGTTCTTTCAGCTTTAATCGAGTCTCCTTTTGAACTGTTACCCTGTTCTGTTCGTCATCTGATGCTGGCTGCCTTTCTAGTGGCAGCATTGCATCCACACTGTTGAGGTCTGAGTTATTTGCAAACCCTACCTGTGTTCTTTACTCGGAAGTTAAAGGCTGCTTACATGCTTACAAGGCATGATAGGAGAACGTAAAGCCTAGTCTCTCAGTTATCAGTCTCAGTATTATATTTTTGAGCTGGAATTCACAATAGAATTTGAAACCTCCACATTGTTTCATCGTCATGTTTTCGACGGAACTGGTTAACATTTACTGTGGTATATAAATTCCAGTGGGGTAACCGTCCTGTGGCACTTTTAAAGACTAACAGATTTATTTATCGCATGAGCTTTCGTGGGAGAAAATTCCACGTTGTCGGATGCTTTGAAGATGGGAAACTTACAGAATGGGAGGGAATTAAATGGTTGTATATAAATGTAACCATTCTCTAATTGGCTGCTCAGCAGTGAAAGATTTGTTAGTTTCTATAGTTTTGAGGACCTGTCAATATGTTTAACTTTTTGGCTTTCATTTTAATGAGCAGATTCATGAAGGCTCTTCAAAAGCTGCTTTATATATTTTTAAAACATCCATGATTTATTGTCTGATATCTATTCTTTTTCCTTGTTAGGCTGATGCTGGTCTTTCTAACCCAGAATTGGTGGATGATCATGCATATGAAGTAAGTGTTGAACAAATACTCTTTTGTATGCTCTGGTGTGCTCATGAGAGAGGAGCATAATGGCTAACAAATTATTTAAAGTGCTATAAATAAGGTACTCATTAAAAATCTGTTAGGTTACAATTAAAATAATTCAGTCATGCTTTTGTTTTTGTAGTCTTGATTGTGTTAGCAATTGCACTGTATGATTAACAAATCAATTTACAGTTAGAACCAGTGCTTTTTTTCTGCCGGAACGCACCGGAACGGCATTCCGGCACCTTTTTTTCCTTCTCCCACCCACCGGCCGCCTTGACTTCCTGGCCCAGAGCCGACCCTGCCCCGCTCTGCCGACAGCGTCGGCCTCCCGGCACGGGGCCAGGATCAGGCTCCGTTGCCGGGGTCTGTCTGCCCTGCCGGGGCCGCGTTCGGTCCCCGCCGGTGCTCCCTCCCAGCTGTGCAGGCTGGGCCGGGCTGGGGAGATTTAAATCTCCCGCCCTGAGCATGCGCAGTTACAGCGTGCTCAGGGCGGGAGCGGACTGGCCGGCAGCAGCTCTGCCGGCCGTCCCTGCAG
>ML685946.1:1774346-1851884 GCA_007922175.1 Pelusios castaneus | reverse complement strand
CTTCCCTGCCTTCCTTTCTCTTCTTTCTTCCTTTCCTTTTTTTCTTTCTCTTCTTTGTCTTCCTTCCTTCCTGCTCTTTCTGTCTTTGCTTCCTTCCTTTCTTTCTTTTTTTCTGTCTCCTCCTTTCTTCTCTTTTTTCTTTCTCTCCCTTCTTTTTTAAAACTTTTTAAAAATTAATTTTAAATAAAAACCTTTCTTAAAATTAGATTTCAATTCCAAATTCATTCCAATTAAATTAATTAAACACAATTAATTAATTAATTCTATTTACAATCACTTTATCTTCAATTAATGCCTATAATTTCTGTCTTGTGAGTTTTCCCCAAAAATTTATTCTGAAAAAGTTTTTCACACGGCTTGAAAATTTTGCACACAAGCCACCAAACCTAGAGGGAACATTGGCTACTAGTTGCGTACACAACAGCAGACCAGCAGGCTAACATCGGTCAGTCCCACACTCTGGGCCTGGCCAGAGCCCACAGCACCAACAAAAAGTGTGTGGATGCATTACTGCCTGCCACCCAGTACCCAGAAACACAGGCCAGCAGCAGACGTGATAGCTACGCATTCACGTTTTTTTCTAATTATAATACGGCCCCCCAACAGTCTGAGGGACCGTGAACTGGCCCCCTATTTAAAAAGTGTGAGGACCCCTGCTGTAAGACCTCACAGGTTGTCTTTCAGTATATTAGCGGCCTGCATAGTTAATAAAACTTAACAGTTTTTACCTTGTATTTTTATTTCTTTGATATATTCAAAAATTTACTGTTTACTGCACTATTTTCAGTGTTATTTCTTTATGACACGACGGACATCAATAGGAGTTCCGGTACCTTTTTTTTTAGAAAAAAAGCACTGGTTAGAACCAATCATTCTCTGGAATTTACAGAGCTCGCTTGTAGGAAATTGGATAAAGCTTTTAGTAAATAAAGAACTCTTAATTTAAAAATAACCACTATAAGACTATAAATAACACCAGTGCTTTTTTTGTTATAAAAAAAGAAAAAGGTGCCGATATTCAGCCCTGATCTCGGCTGGGGACGTGGAGCTGGGCCGCCGCAAGCCTGACCTGACCCGACCCTGGCCCTGGCCAGGGACTTGGGTCAGGTGGCGGCAGGAGCTGGGGCTGCATCGCTGTGGGAAGAAAAGATGCTGGTACTCCATACCAGTGCGTGTCTTTACAAAAAAAAAAAAAAAAGCACTGAATAATATTCTTTAAAATGAATCGATATACAGAAAACCCATCTTTTACCTGAGAATTTCAAAGAGCCAGCTTCATTTATTCTAAAGGTTTCCTAAGGATTTGGTGTTGCAGAATTCTACTCTACAATGAACAACTTGCAGATGACGAGAAGCTATTTTTGAATGGCTAATTGAAAATTAGAGAGGTTGGAGAGGTAATACCTTATTGCAGAGACAACCTTTGGCTTGCACGCATCTCTTCAGGTGTGGGAAAGGTACTCAGGGTGTCACAGCTAAATACAAGACTAGAACAGGCAAGGAGTTACGATGGTCTCTTGCAACATGTTATGTGCAATGGCCCATTAACATCTCTACGGAACCACGACAAAGGAGGGTTAGTAGGTTACAGGTTGTTGTAATAAGACATTGAATCCAGTGTCTTTGAGTCCATGATTATTGGTTTCATGATTTTAAGTTCCCAGGCTTGTCTTTTGAAGGTGTTGTGCAGTTTCCTTTGAGGACAAGGACTGAGAGGTCACGTGTTGAATGACGGTTTTGTGGAAAATATTCACTTGTGAGTGATGTGATGTTTTTGCCTTTTCATTATTCTGTGCAAGTTCATTCAAGAGTATGGTGATTGTTTAGTTTCACCCACATGCTTGTGGTATTTAGTGCACAGGATGAGGTACACTATATTTTATGATATGCATGTGTAGGGCCCATGGATCTTGAAAGGTGTGTTGTGGGAGGTAGGTATTGATCATTGTAGCTGTGGAGATATAGCTGCATGTTTTGTATCTTTTGGTCTGGCAGTTGAACAGCTATGTCCTGGTCTGTGAGGAGTTTGCTTCTGATGACGAGCGTGGTGATGATTGGAGCATTATTTGAAGGCCAGAAGAGTTGGATTTCTTTCAGAATATGGTCCAACTGAGTCTGAGTTGTAATTGTTTAATGGTACCCCAGATAGATTCCAGGTTGCAGGTTGGGGTTGCAGGTGACAACTAGAGATGTGTGGTCAGAAAGCTTTTTTGGGTGTATTGAAGGTTTACTCATGGTATTTGGGTGTCCCATTCTATGGTTTGATCCATTTTTCTGGTGGAGTGTCCTAATTTGGTGAAGGTAATTTCAAGTGTGTTAAGGTGTGTGTCCTGGATTTTTCTCTGTAGAGCATATTTTGTGGTATTTGAGATTCTGGCTATAGATAACTGATTTCCTGGTGTGTTTTCAGGGGGTTATTAAATCTGCAAAGGTAAGTATAATGATCTCTAGGGATTTTGTCTGTAGGGTTCCATTGTTAAAGCTGTTCACCATGTCTAAGAAGTTGATTCTAGCATGGTGGTGGTCTAGAGAGATTTTGGTGGATGAGTGGGTTTTGGTGATTGAAGTTGTGATGAAAATTTGAGGGAGTTTAAGTTGATATATCTCAGTGATTGAAGTTGTGATGAAAATTTGAGGGAGTTTAAGTTGATGTATCTCAGATATATCACAGGTTAAGTGGTTCATGCTAGAGCTTTATCCCCTCAAGGGGGAAGGGTACCTAAACAAATACCCGGTCCTTTTAAATGCGGATGTTGGGAAGCTCCCAAAGCCCCTAGGCAAAGAACACCACTAATAATGATTTCTGTCTATTTACCGTGCATGTGACATTTATTAAGGCACTATGATTACAGTCACACAGATTAAGGCAGTGATTAGCAGTACAATAAAAATCCAATATCCACAAACTCTCTAAACTGTAATGCTGCTTATTGCATGAATGCAGATTCAGGATTTTGCATCAGTATGGCTTTAAACACATCATAGAGAGCATAACATAGCCCAGCATACACATAATCCAATGCAATCAAGAACACAAGCCCATATGTAAAACACAATCACACAGGACTCTTTGTGCTGTTGTATAGGGGTTTCATTCACACCCGCTGGATCACGGGATTCACCTGCATACTGGGGTACACAGGATTTAGTCCCAGACCTGGTGAGCAGTTATCCCCCATTCACACTTTCCTGCCCCCTGCAGCAGAGTTAGAGCAGCACGGACATCAAGCACAGAGGGTGCCCATTTATGCACTCACACAAGAAGGGGATCCAGTTAGACACGAGGTTCACTTGTGCACCCTTGCTTTCAAACCCCTGGGGCGGGGGGAGAGGGGGTTGGTACGGCTGAACACAAGATATAGTCTCAGCCTTGGTAACTGGCTTATAATTTCATCACATACTCTCTAACACAACACAACATTATAATTGATAGAATAAGAGCATCTATAAGCGCACACGGAGAGAAGCAGAAATGCTAGCACAATTATACCCAAAGCAAAATGCTATACCTTCCCCAATTTCTACATCAACTCCAAACCCAAGGCTGATGCAGTTTTTGTTCCTTTACTTAAGAGTCTCAGCATAAAGCTGGGAAAAACCTTAAAACTTTGTGTTTTGAGAGCCAGGTGCTACTCTGGGCTCTTGTCACTTTAATTTACCTTTCCTTTTGGTTATCAGATTTGCTGATCTGATCTTCCCGAAAGCTGGCCAGGCCTTTCGAGGTTCCTTTTCATCCGGCCCGTTCATGTCCTACTGGGTCTGGTGGGGAGTGCTGTGGGGTGATCAGTCCCAGAGCCCCTTTACCTCAGAATAAACTGAGACAAAATAACTCCGAATTCCCGCCCCAACAAGCCTCTTTTATGGCCCAAAAGATCGCAGTGACATGATATTTTTCACTTCTGGGGTCCAGCTGTTTTTTTTTCTGATTATTAGAAGATGGTCAGAGGGTCTCTCTGACCCCCTTCCTCTCTCTGTGGTTATCTAGCCAGAGGGCTGGGGATCTGTCATCCTCCCCCTCCTCTCTGTAGCTAGTTTACCATGCCTCTGTACTGGTCAGTTGGCCTTATCTAATGTAACAGCTTTTTGGCCTTTCCCATCTTTATGCTTTTGACTCTTTTTTGTTTCTCTCTCTCTCAAACTGCTGATTCTGTGGCCTAGGCTTTTGGACACCTTTAAGCCTGAATGTTATACATTACACCTGAATATTACCTGACAGTTCACTGCAAACAGTAATTGAAAATAAGGCATTTCTTTTTCAATACATTAAATATGGATTATTTGTTTGCAGCTACTTGACTAACTCTTAAATTTTTTAAAAATATTTTCAATTAAAAAGTATTCACTTTTGTGGGAGTGGTGAGGGAAATTCAGTATAATCAAATGTAATAACTTCATATTTAGTTATATAATTGCAATTCACTTTTAAAATTCGCTACTGGAAATCAGATTTAACCCTCAAATTATGGTAGAGTGTGACTGTACCATCAAATCGGATTACATCCTCTCATGTCTCTTTTTAAGCGTTAATTTGGTCCATTAAATTTACATTGTGATATTTCAAAGTGTATTTTCTCACTCAAAGACTTATGTGTATATTTTCAAAATAAAGATAGTGCTGTTTAAAATTTCAGTGAACTATATGAGTTAAGAGGTCTGAAGGTAGAGGTGTAAGGTATTGTGTGTTTATAAAGATGGATGTGTAGAGAGATTATACCAAAATAAGAATGTGATTTTTTTTTTTCCCCATAAATTTGAAGTGTCACATTATTAAATTGAATACTATTATGAGGAAAGATGTTATGTATTCTTTTAAGGATTATGGTCAGCTTGATGTCCAGATGTGTCGGACTAGAATTGTGGAGCTAGAAAAGAGACTTCTGGACAAACAGGAAGCAACTGAAAGACTCACTATAGAGGTGAATAACCTACAGGAACAACTGGCCCAGCATAATGGGGTTACGCACCTTCAGGTACAGTTAATAACATCAGAACTTATATGTTACACTGTTACCCATAGCTCCGCTGTAACTTCATTAAATATCATAGCAAAGTAGTTGTGTCACGGTTTTAGGGCTAAGTGCACCTCTGACCCCTTCTCTGATGTCTCGAAGTGCACTTTCACAGGTGTTGGGTCTCATGACTTTGCCTATTCTGGAGTGGTATCTTGAAATTCTTTCACCTTCCACAGGCCACTGCAGCCAGTGACTGAGGGCTTGCCCAGCTGGTCCATCTAGATTTGATATCAATTGTTCTTCCTTTTGGGAGCTTGTAACTTGCCGTGACCCAAGTGTTCTTAAAGTATCTTTAATCTTAGCAGTAGGAAAAAGGATAATGTAAGAGGAGCTTTAAAACAATGAAAGGTCTACATGCATGTCTATCTTATGCAGAGTCTGTGTTACCCCAGACACCCCACACTGGAATCTGGGTTCTCTTTCTCCCTTGTCTGTCTTTTGAAGAGTGGTCTTCAAATTGAGTAAGATTTCTTTGTTGTCTCTGCTCATGTGTTTGGAATGGCTGTGCCAGAATATCAAAGTGAACGACTCCTGTATTTTTCCCCCCTCCTATATTGTATTTTTTTTCATTTTCAGGCATCTGATGAAGTGGGATCTCGCCCACAAAAACTCATGCGATAAATAAATTTGTTAGTCTTTGTAAGTGCCACAGGACTCCTTGTTTATTTTACTGAACTAGCAACTACCTCTTTGGAACTTGACTCCTGTATGGTTGGTGAAGTGTTTACAGGGACTCCTGTAATTAGGATCAACCCTTCCTGGGTGCTTTTGCTGACAATCTTGCTATTGAATTAACTTAGTACAGGCATACAGAACATATCCTTACAACAGTCGGAGAAACAGAAGATAAAATAATCATAAATAATTGCAGAGTAGCAGCAGACTTGCTGTGCTATTAAATATCATTGATCAAGATAACTATTAGTAAAACTAATGATCTTTGTAAACTCCTTGTTATCTGAAGAACACATCTGTTCAAAATGGGGGTGAGTCCTAGTCCAGGTCTGGAGCTCCTAAGTGTTGATATAATACAAGTAATAGAGAAATATGTTCAGCTTTTTATTGGCATAGCGAGGTTTAAATGTAGCCAAATTCCAAGAAAAAGACAGACCCACCTTCTATCCAAACTAAATCAGTTTTGGAAAGCTTTCAATTTTAAGGTTTCAGGTGTCCTGAGACCTTCATAACATTGAGGCTAACTGATTATCCAAATTGGCAAGAGGATACAATCTTGAGGATAACACTCACCTAAAACTATACCAAATCAAAGGAAGTCAACAAAGCTTCAAGAATATCCTTCTTTCTTTTAAATATCAGTAGTTAACATATCTGATGTTGAAAGAAATCCTTTGTTCTTTTGGATTGGGCATATTTAAAACATTATTGTTTTGGTTCCTTGAGCCCTTTTAAAAATTAGCGGTTTAAGTAATTTTGGCTCAACACAGCTTCAGCCATGGAGAGCTCCTAGCATAAGAGTTTTATTCTGAATTAGAGACTGGTGCTGAGCTGTAACAAAACTTTGGAGGCTACAAAGGAATGAAATACAGTCATTGTAAGCTAAATTTAATGAGATCAGTTAACTAGAGTTTAGAAAATTGGAATTGCATTCTGTAGAAAAGGGATTCACTTTATGTGGTGATTTAAACGTTCTGTGTAGAGTTTACAAACAAGAATGAAATGCAACAATACCCTTATTATTTATTTCTTTTGTACAGATTTCAAAACCAGGTTTAATGAAAATTCCTGTGTTTCTATCAAGTGTTGTGTAGATAATGGTTTTCAAAATTAAAAATTTAAAACATCTATTGAATTTTCAACATTTCTCTGGAGTTGGGTGGCCTTGAATCAATTTCATGGAAGCAACTGTGTTTTCTTGATAAAGTTTCCAATAAGATGGACCATCTCTTCCTTTCCAAAGGGGTAGCCGTGTTAGTCTATTGTAGAAAGACGACAGAGTCCTGTGGCACTTTTAAAGACTAACAGATTTATTTATCGCATGAGCTTTCGTGGGAGAAAATTCTCCCACGAAAGCTCATGCGATAAATAAATCTGCTAGTCTTTAAAAGTGCCATCTCTTCCTTTGTTATTGTCATACCCTGCCCCCTTCCAGAGGAGATCATTCTCATATACTTGTTTAAAGTGAGTTTCAACATGTATTTTCCTCTAGCTTTCGCAGGGCTGATGGTAGTGATGGTAAATGGTGTGCGTGTATGTGGGGGGGTGGGTGTTTGTTCAGTTCATAGGTTCATAGATTCTAGGACTTCCACATCAAGCACATGGGGTGCAGTTCATCTTCAAGTGTCTAAACTGCTTCCTCCTTAATGGCAGACTGACTTTTTCCTTCTAGGAATAGGAAACCAAGATGTTTCCTCTCATTAAAAAATCCTTTAAAGGATTTAAATGAGATTAATATGAAATAGGATTAACGTGTCTTAATCAGTAGCTTTTTCTCACTTGGATGAGAAGAGATGAACATCTCCACTCTATTCACCCTAGATCAGTATGTCCTGCCTTTTATTTAATAGGGATACTGAGGATTGTTTTTTACTATAGAAATTTTTGGCTTTGTTCCCCCGTAACTTTTAAAATCTTGGCATTTGCTAAAATGGTGCTCTAAATTGGCTTCCTTTATCCTTGGAAATCAGTGGAAGAGAAACTTTTTTTTACACGCTTTCACAGAAATATGACCACTGCTGTGGAGTGAGTTTACTGATGCCTTACATACAATTCAAATAGCCAGTTCCTTTATTTTTAATGACGATTTATGTGTCTAAAGTGCTGAAAAATATCTGGTTTTAAAGCTCCGTTAATGTTACCTGTAGGAGCTGGAGACAGCTGTCCAGGAACGGAACGAGATAATAGCTCAACTGACAAGTAATCTTCAGCAAGCAAGGCAAAATCGGGATGACATTCAGGAAGAGGCCTCACTCCTAGCTGATCAGATCAATGGTTTACAGCTTCAGTTACATGAGGTGTGTGCTGGCTTTCTGAAGTGGTTTCCAAGAAATGAGGATCACAATAATAACTGGAAGAAAACCTTTGTAATTCTTGACCTCAACAAATAATTCCTAACTACCTATATGAACCACCTCTTTCTCCTTTCTTCTCTTTAACATTTGGTTTAAATGTGATTTTTTTCAGGTTTACTAAACTAAACTTGAATTAATGACTTGATGTTTTTGTAGTGCAGTTGATTGCAGTGCAGATGAAGCAGGCTCTACTTGCTGGGAAACTGCACTGAGAAACAGAAGGTCTGGGTGCTTTCATGTCACTGCCTTCAAGAAGTCACTTCACATTTTTGAGCCTAAGTTTTTCCCTGGTTAAAATAGGAAAGCAGTTTAAGCTCTATATGAAAAGTACTATAAAACTACATGACAGGTGTAACGAACTTGAGGGTTCATTAAAGACCACACGATTGAATGAGTGAGGAATAGAACTTTAATAACACAGACAGGAGTGATTCCCAGGTGTGCAGCTGGGAGCAGCCATCTTAGGCTATGTACACACGACAAACTTGTCCCGCAATAAGCTGTTGCGGGACAAGGAAAGCGCTATAAATATAGTGTTTTTGTGTGTACACACGTGCTTCTTGTATCGCAAAGGAGCATTCGCCCATGTGAACGCTCCTTTGCGATACAAGGAGCAGTGCATGGTGGGCACCTGTCCCCCCATGCACTGCCCACAGCCAGCCTTTTGGCTGGCAGTGGACTGCCTCAGTGGTTCACTGGGCTAGGGGGCTGGCTGCAGCCCCCACTGCCTCCTGAAGCCCTGGGGCTGAGCTAAGGGGCTGGCCCGAACCAGCGAGGGCAGACGGTTTGGGCCAGCCACCTAGCTCAGCCCCGGGGCTTTGGGTGGCAGCTCCAATAATAGTCAATTTCACTGCTCTGCTAGAGCAGTGAAATTGACATATTTGACAGCTCCAATGTTCCAGAGTGGCCTGGATTGGCACTCTGGGACATTTGTGGAGGCTGTCTAATGCGGAAAATCCATCCACACAAGCACGCGGTAAGCCTAACCACTCTCAACTTGAGTGGTTTAACTGTTGCGGGGCAAGAGGGTATTGCCCCGCAACAGGGAAAATGCTCGTGTGGACGGTCCAAGCTTTATTGTCTGGTAAGGAGCCTTATCGTGCAATAAAATGATTGTGTGTACATGGCCTAAGATTACCAGTAGGGCGTCTCCCAATTCACACAACACTGTCCCGTGCTGGGAAGTGTCTCTAAAATCATAACCTTCCATTGTCCCTTCTAAGGAAAACAAATTACATCTTAGATGGCTCATAGACTTTAAGGTCAGAAGGGACTGGTATGATCATCTAGTCTGACCTCCTGCAAAATGCAGGCCTCAAAACCTTACCCACCCACCCAACCAACCACTCCAGCAATAGGCCACTAAGCTATGACTGAGTTATTTACCTCCTTAAATCATGATTTAGTGACTTAAAGATACAGAGAATTCACCAGTAGGTGAGCCATGCCCCTTGCTACAGAGGAAGGCGAAAAACCCCCACAGCCCAGGCCAATCAGCCCTGGGACAAAATTCCTTCCTGACCCCAAATATGCCAGATCAGTTAAACCCTGAGCACATGGGCAAGTCTCAACAGCCATTTATCCAAGAAACAATTCTCTGTAATAACTCAGAACCCACCCCATGTACACTCCCTTCTTAGGCCACTTGTATATCCACCACCCGTAGCCAAAGATCAGTCCATTTCCAAAATAAGCTATCTGATCATATCATCCCTTCCATAAATTTATCAAGCTCAGTTTTGAAAGCAGTTACGGTTTTTGCCCCCACAACTCCCCTTGGAAGGCTATTCGAGAACTTTACTCGTTATGGAATAGTTAGAACCTGCGTCTAATTTCAAGCCTAAATTTCTTGATGGACAGTTTATAACCATTTGTTCTGGTGTCCACATTGGTGCTGTACTCAAATAATTCCTCTCCCTCCCTGATGTTAATCCCTCTGATGTATTTATAGAGAGCAATCGTATCCCCTCTCAACCGTCTTTTAGGCTAAACAAGCCAAGCTTCTTGAGTCTCCACTCATAGGGCAGGTTTTCCACTCCACAGACCATCCTTGTAGCGCTTCTCTGCATCTGTTCCAATTGAATTAATGCTTTTTAAACATGGGGGACCAGAACTGCACACAACATTCCAGATGGAGTCTCACCAGTGCCTTAAACAGCGGCACCAACACCTCCCTGTCTCTACTTGAAATACCTCTCCTGATACATCCTGGAACCGCATTAGCTTTCTTCATGGCCACATCACATTGGCGGCTCATAGTCCTCCTGTGATCAACCAGTACTCCCAGATCTTTCTCCTCCTCAGTCTGCTCTAACTGATGCACCCCCAACTTATAGGTGAAATGCTTGTTATTTGTCCCTGAATGCATGACCTTGCACTTCCCATTATTAAATTTCATCCTATTCTTGATACTCCAGTTTACAAGGTCATCCAGATCTTTCTGTATGGTGTCCCGATCCTTCTTTGTATTGGCAACACCTCCCAACTTGGTGTCATCCGTAAATTTTATTAGCACAGCCCGGCTTTTTGTGCCAAGGTCAGTAACAAAAAGGTTAAATAAGATTGGTCCCAAGACTGATCCCTGAGGGACTCCACTGGTAACCTCCCTCCAGCTTGACAGTTCACCCTTCATTATGACCCGCTGTAGCCTCCCCTTTAACCAGTTCCTTATCCACCTTACTATATTCATATTAATCCCCATCTTCTGTAACTTAACTAATAACTCCCTATGTGGAACTGTGTCAAATGCCTTGCTGAAATCTAAATAAATTAGGTTCACCGCATTTCCTTTATCTAAAAAATCTGTTATCCTTTCAAAAAAGGAGATCAAGTTGGTCTGGCACGATCTCCCTTTTGTAAAGCCATGTTGTATTTTATCACAGTTACCGTTATCCTCTATAGCCTTAGGAATTTTCTCCTTCAAAATTTTCTCCAAGACCTTGCATACTACCGAGGTCAATCTAACAGGCCTGTAGTTACCCAGATAATTTTTATTCCCTTTCTTGAAAATAGGAGCTATATTAGCGATTCTCCAGTCATACGGTACAAACCCCGAGTTTACAGATTCATTAAAAATCTTTGCTAACTGGCTGGCAATGTCATGAGCCAGTTCCTTTAATATCCTCGGATGGAGATTGTTCAGTTCCCCCTATTTAGTCTCATCTAGCAGCTCAAGTTTGGCTTCTACCTCAGGTATGGTAATTTCCACTTTTATGACCTCATTCCCATTAGCTTCCCTACCTCTATCCCCCAGCTCAACTCTCTCTCTCATTAAAAACAGATGCAAAGTACTTATTTAGACATTCAGCCATGCCTAGTTTATCCTTGACCTCCACTCCATCCTCAGTTTTTAATGGTCCTACTTCTTTCTTTGTTTCTTTCTATATGGCTAAAGAACCTTTTACTATTGGTTTAAATTCCCTTTGCAAGGTCCAGCTCAGCTTGACTTTTTGCCATTCTCACTCTATCTCTACGTGTTCTGACCTCCAAAAGGTAGCTTTCCTTGCTGATCCCTCTCCTTTTCCGCTCCTTGTAGGCTCTGTGCTTCCTTCTAATCACCTGTCTGAGATGCTTACACATCCAGCTCAGTCTACAGCTCTTGCTTATGAATTTTTTTCCCCTTCCTAGGAATGTAGGCTTCAGATAGTTCTTGCAACTTTGATTTGAAGTGATTCCAAGCCTCTTCTACCTTTACATTCCTGAGTTTTTCTGTCTAGTGCACTTCCCCAACTAATTCCCTTAATTTTCTAAAGTTAGCCCTTTTAAAGTCAAAGATCCTGGTCACAGATTTATTTTTGTTTATCCTTCCAATTAGTTTGAACTGAATTAGCTCATGGTCTCTTGAACCTAAGTTGTCCCCTACAACCAGTAGGGTTATATAAAAGCTAGCAAATGGTGCATTCACTAACATCTAATAACACATAACAACTATCGAATAACACATGCATTAAACCAGTCCAAAAACCCAACGTATGAACTACCCAGAGAGGAGAGGTTACTAGCACATCACTCTGAAGTGGATCTTTAACACCCACTTTCCTCACATATCCAGCAAGTCTGAGTCTTTCTGGACATTTGATCACTCAATTAGATCTTCTCAGTACCAACTCTTCATTCAAGCCTGAGTTTTTTTGTTCTCTGATAGTTTCTTCACCATGCATTGATGATACTGGATGAGTCAGAGGAGATATGACAGACTCCACCTCAACTTCCACAGTGTTGGAACTCTCTGGGTTAAGATATAGATCCTGTCAATTACGCCAAAATGTCTCTTTGGTCTGTCTGGACTCAGGGCCGTCCCTGGGGGGAGTGAATGGGGTGATCGCCCTAGGCCCTGCAGGTACGTGGGCCCCGCACTGTCCCAGAGGGGCAGTGCGGGGCCCGCGCATGCGCCGCAGCCGCTCCTCCCATGGTCGCCTCACTGCCTTTGGCACCCAGCCTACGGCGGGAGGGCTATGCCCGGCCCCTGGGCTGGCCCTCCCCGCTTCCAGGGTGGAGCAGGCAGGCCCAAGGGCAGAGCAATTGGAACCCGGCCTCTGGGCCGACCTGGCCCACATGGCCAGCTCCCTCCCCCGCAGCCGGCTCCGGCTCCACACCCGCCCCCCCCCCCCCCCCGCAGGCAGGGCCCCGCTTTGGCCACTTGGCCCCGGGCCCCGCTCCCCCCACGAGACAGCGCTGTCTGGACTGTATGAGACTGTTGATGCAACTGTTTTATAATGGTACCTCTTTGGCCTCAAGTATTAGAGGTGTGATTCCTCAGGCACACTCTATTACCTGGGTTAAGGGATGGCTGGCAGGTCGCGAGCCCTTCTGTCAAAATAATATTTGTTTCCATTTCTGATTTTCTTTCATCATCCGAATGGTACCATTGTTCTGAGATTGCAGCAAATTACCAGTAATAGGTAAAGTAGATCTGATCCTTCTTCCGATTAACAGCTGAGCTGAAGAAAAGCCATTCTCCAGGGGTGTACTTTGGTAGACCAGCAATTCTTTATACAGATCACTGCCACTTTTGAAAGTCTTTTTCATCATGTTCTTTACTGTCTGTATAGACCTTTCCACCAGTCCTTTTGATTGGGGGTGATTTGGACTGGAGGTTTTGTGATGAAAATCCCAATCTGAGGCAAATTGCTTAAACTCTGCACTTGAAAACTGTGGCCCATTGTTGCTGAAAACCTCATCAAGAAGTCCATATCTGGAATCAATTCCTTTCATGCCAGTGATGACTGAATTACTGTTAGTAATATGCAGTGTGCAAATTTCTGGATATAGAAACTAATAATTGGTGGCTATTAAGTAATCCTTTGAATGCCAGGTCAATAAATCCACACCTACCTTCTTATAAGGCTTCTGTGGAACGGGATGGGTCTCAGTGTCTCTGCCTGTTGGCATGGCTGGTACTTCAAGCATGAAAGCAGTTTCTTACCACACTAGTGATGTTGTGATTGATCTACAGCCAATATAACACCTCTCATGCTCATTCTTTGCACTTCTCAATTCCCAAGTGATCTTCGTGGATTTTCTGTAGCATTTCTTTTTGGGGGTTCAGTGGAATTATGACCTTACTACTCTTGAAATTACCCCATCTACCACAGTCAGTTCATGTCTGCAGTTCCAATAGTCTCTTATACTTAGCAGCTGCTTTTTATTTCAGGCTACACTTTAATTATCACTTTAAGGATTCCCAATGATTCATCTTTCTCTGTTTACTCTCTTATTTGTTGCAGTGTCCTATTAGCTGTGGGAATTGATCTTACAATCATATCTAATTAGGCTTGCACCTCTGTTTCCAGAGTCGTCTTGGGTGCCATAGGTGCTACTGCTCTGAAAAGTGCATCTGCTGTGAACATAAATTTACCAGACATGTAGGTCACCAGCAAATTATATTTTTTGCAACTTTATCATCATTCTTTGAATTCTTAAGGGATAGTCATTTAGCGGTTTGCTAAGTAATGCAATCAAGGGCTTGTGATCCATTTCAACTTCCACTGTCTGCCCACCACTTATTGATTTGCTGTCACAGCCTGACCTGATCCTGTCATACATTTGTCTGCATTTAATTTCCTCCCATTCTGTAAATTCCCCATCTTCAAAGTGCCTGACGAAGTGGGATTTTCTCCCACAAAAGCTCATGCGATTAAATAAATTTGTTAGTCTTTGAAAGTGCCAAAGGACTCCTTGTTTGTTTGGCTGACCTAGACTAACACGGCTACCCCTTTGGAACTTGTCCATAAATATACTGATTGAATATCTCACAGACAAACTAGATTCCTAAAAGCTCCTTCTCAGTCTGTGCATATCTAGTCTCTGCATCAGCCATTGATTTGGATGCATATGCCACAGCTTGACAGCAGTGCTCATGTTTCTTTAAGTTCACTGCACCCAATCAAGATTGTGATGCATCTGCTGAAATCTTAATAGGCTTTTCTGGAACACAAAACTTCAATACTGGTTCTTGTATCAACTGTTCTTTTAAACCTTCCCATAACTCCTCCTGTGCCGCATCCTCACACCATTCATTTTTGTCCTGTAGGAGTTGTCTCAACCACGCTGCCTTGGCAGAACATTGGGTATGAATTTTCCAAGATACTTAACCATTCCCAGGAACCGTTGGCCATCTTTCTTTGTCTGGGGACATGGCATTATTTCAGTGTCTGAAATCTTCCTCTTATCAGATTTTACACCTCCATGGAAATAACGTCCCCTATGAAAGTTAATTCTCTAACTCCTAAAACACATTTGTCTCTATTTAGTTTGAGGTTTGCAGCTCTAGTTGCATCCAACACTTGCTGAAGCCAATGATGATGCTCCTTTTTTTGTTGAGCCTCAGATGATGATATCATCCATGGAAGTGTCTACACTGCTAATATGTTCGAAGAACATGTATATGGTTTTGTTATACATCTCTGGTGCTGAAGCTATACCAAAGTGTAATTGTAAAAATCTGTATCTTCTGAATGGAACATTAAATGTGCATACTTTTGAGCTTTCCTCTGTTAATTTTAGCTGCCAAAATCCTGAAGATGCATCCAATTTACTGAAATATTCAGCATTTGCAAACAGAGCCATAATCTCTTCTCTAGTTAGTAGTTTGAAATGTTCTCTTTGTATAGCTCTGTTGAGGTCTCTGGGATCTAAGCATATGCGTAGCTGGCTAGTGCTTTTTTCCACTATGACAAGGGAGCTCGCTCATTCTGTTGGCTCCTCTACTTTTTGTATGACTTGCATTGCTTCCATCCTTTCAAGCTCAGCCTTGAGTTTATCACGGAATGCAAATGGCACCTTTCTACATGGATGAATAACTGGAGGGAGCCGCTTGTTTATGCGGATTGTATGCTCACCTTGCAAGCAACCCAATCCCTGAAACAGGTCCTGATATTCCTGAAAGAGTGCCTCATAGCCAGATGCAGTACAGTCTTATAGTGAGAGCATCCTTTTTACAGATTGAGTTTCTCACATGCAGCCAGGCCCAAAATTGGTGTCACCTCCTGTGGCACCACAATGAAAGGCAGCCTGTACATGGTGTTTTTATGGTTAGCGTTAGCGACGCAGCGTCCCTGCACAGGTATATTTGTTCCAGAAAACACAGTTACTTTTATGTTTCTTTGGTCTTAGTTTAGATCGTCTTCTCACTCTCTCATAATCTCATGTAGACAGAATATTAATCTGATCTCCTGTGTCCAGTTTCAGTGGCATGACTGTTCCATTCATTGTCAGAGGCAGTATCCAGTCCTTCTTATTAGGCTTACTTGATCCCAGTATATCTACAAAACACTCCTCAGTCTCATTGTCAGTAATAAATGCACTTGATTTTCCTGTCTTTGGGATCTGCAGCAGTTTGCAAAATGATTGTTTCCCACAGTTATGACAGAATTTCCCATAGGCAAGACACTGTTTGGGACCATGCCGTAATCCACACTTGCCACACGACTGTCTGGACTCAATCTTCCCTATAGGGGGGTTGGTTCCACATTTTGATTTGAGCAACTCTGGCTATATGCTGTTTTTCTGAGTGCCTGGATGATCCCTTTTGGTGAATTCAAGTCTTGTATTTGTGTTTTTATCATTTCAGTGGAAAGTTTGAAGCGCTTCGGAGAGCTTCGTTCAAAGATATCTCACTCCAGTCTGAGCAGTCTTTCTCTTAACACATTGTCTGTAATGCCACAAATATCTGTCTTTGATCAGAGACACTGTCAAGCCACCGAAGTTACAGCTTTTGCTGAGTTTCCTTAATTCCATGACAGACTGCTTTCAGTCTCTGTGTTCTTCTGGTTTCCTGAGTCATCCCAGGACAGAGAGCCCAAGTGTCTTCCAGAGCTCACGCTTATCCCCCACCCTACATGTCTCCATCCTTTTTTCCCTGGGTTGGGGTCTCTGCTCAGCTTCCCTGCTGAGTGTTAATCCATGAGTCCTTGGAGCTTGCATTGATTCTTTAGCCCCCTGGTTGATCTGGGTCGATTTCATCCAGTCCCTTAATTACTGTATTCATTCCATTCTTGGGGAAGATGAAACATACACACACACACTTATGTCTAAGCCTTATGTCTTAATCCTTTTCCCTGTTCTAGGTAGTAATGCAAAGTGTAGGAGAAACTGAGGCATATACAGGCATAATAAAACTATTACAAAATTGCCAGTTCATTACATTAGATATATATTACATCTTTCTCTTACATTTTACTCAATTCTGAACTTCATATGATTCTGTCACCATAATAGCTGAGTGCCTGTGTACCACCTCTGCAGGTCCTATAAGGCTCACTGGATGGGCCAAAGTAAGCAATCCAGTTTTCTTGCCAGAAGTACAAGGTAGGAAACCAGACTAGCAGGGATTAAATAGCTGGGAAACAGGTGTAGCTAGGGAGGAGAAAGAATAGGTTGATGGTGAATGAAATCCTGTTGTTAGCCTGAGCAGATATTGAATTACGTGTGGTTTTTTTCTTTTTGAGCATTGGAAATAGAGTTAGGTTTGGCTGAGATTTAATCCTGGAAAAGCAAAATCCTGTTTGTGTTTGATGACTGAGCTGCTGTCACTGGGCACAAAGTATTTTGTTCATTACTTTACTTCACAGCTGGTGTTAGGGCTTGCTCTATAAGCCAGTGCAGGATGTGTTTAAAACGAAGGCAGATAATTTGATGCATGTTGTTTGGGCGTTAATATATTGAGAATTTTGATATTTGGCAAACCTGAAACCTCACTTCACTTTTCAGTGGAATTTTTAGTAAATCTCTTTGAATGGGCTAAACTCCTTTTGTCCTTTCAGAAAAACTTCAGATAAAGTAAATGTAAGTACTTTGGAGCAGGGAATATCCTTTTTTTGTGTGTTTGGATAGTGCTTAGCCCAAAAACAATACGTAAGGACTTAGCATTTCTTTTTTAAACTTGAAAGTCAGATTAGAATTTTCCGTTTGATTTTTACAAGGCTAAAATCTGTGATGCTGAATCTTTGTTCATGATTGATATTATAATGTATGTTACACATGTATATACACTGAGGACATTTTATGAGTTCTTTGAGTGCCTGTCCATATGTGTATTCTACTGTAGGAAAGCATGCACCTGAGACTAGAAAACTTTTTTGGCTAGCAGTGTCTGTTTGCTTTATGGCTGTGGTCTGACTATCCTTGTGGTCTGTATTGAAGATACAAGGTATGGTGGGGGACCATCCACCACTCAAGTTCTTTCTCACTGCCCTTGACTTGAGACAACTGGCAGGTCAGTATTGAAAGAACAGACCACTGTGTTGGCCCCAAAGGCAGAATCCATCAATACACAGACATTTTTAGTGCTGAGAAGGTATCCTGTCTGCCTCTAAACACTTGAAAAACTATTGGCTCTGGAAAAATGCTCTGAACCAACTAGACCATCAGCACCACCAAGTGAGCCAGTATTGAACACTTTATCCTGGGGCATGTTTGTGACCCAGAGCCCTGCTCCATCTCCAGCACTGATACCATATGGTTATTCCCTTTGTTGTCACAGGGGTCACAGTTACCTATGCCCATGAGAGACTAGATTGTCACTGGTACCGACTCTCCAGTACCCACTGGGTGTCTGGCTATACCCATATTTGTATCCTAGGTGGTATTTGAGATCCATTTAAATCAGAATATTCACTTATCATATTTTTTTCCCCCCAAAATCTCATTCTGACCACTATGCAGGTAGATTACATAGCCTGGATGTTTGTAGGGCGTTGGGCTTTTATCTCGTAAAAACAAGTCCTTTAGATTTTCCTTGAGGCTTTATTTTGTTACAGAGAATATGAGGGGAACTACAGTCTCCACCAAACTACCATTATCTAATTGATTTTATCTGTATTGAATCTTGATAGTCCCACCAGCTATTTTTAGAGCTGATTCAATCAGATCTCTGGTGGCCACCCTGAGAAACATTTCCATTGAAGATATCTGTAAAGCTGCCGCATGCCACAGTTCTTCTAGACATTATTAGTTGGAGCAGATGCTTCTTTTGGTACTGCATATCTTCAGTCAGTGGAAGATAAAACTCTGAGCACTGCCACCATATTTAAATAACTTTTTGGAGGCCACTTAACGTGGTATAAAGATATGGACAAGCACGCAAAAAAGAGACAAGTTGTCTGTACAGGAGCTGAGTTCTTTGAGGTGTTGCCCATGTATATTCCATGACTTTCCTTTCCTTTTTTCCTCTCTGCTTTGGAGTCCCTTTATGCTATTTTGGGTAGAGAAGGAACTGTTCCCACACAACCCTTTATACCTTTGGAATGGGGCATGAGAAAAATTAGGATGCATGTACGTAGGCTGAATAGACAATACTAGCCAAAAAACATCTCCTCTCTTTGGCCATGGTGTGCGTGGATAATTCTTTTTGAAGAACTCCTGTTGTGCACGTAAATAAATTGTGTCTAATCTTACAGCAGTTAAGTTCTCATTCTTAAATTTTGTGTATTTAGGCTAATAAGTTTCTGAAGAGTAGAATTCCTGGGAAAAGTGAATTATCGCAAGGCCAGGAGCAGATGGTTGTGCTTCAGAACAGACTCCAGGAACAAAGTACTCAATTGCAGATAATGTATCAAAGAGCACATGACCTGGAAGAACAACTGGAATCTTCTCAAAAGGTAAAAATTCTTAAATGTGCCAATCACAATGAACTTTGTGTTGGGGTACTGGAACGATTTTTATAGTGTTGGGAACTGATGATAGAAGCCATGTGTTTTGGTGTTGTTACTACAAGCTAGGAAGTGTGGCAGAATCCCTCATACTCAGAGATCCAGCACCACTGTTTTGTGTTAGAATATAGCCTTATAATGTGAGCTTGTAGCCCAAGCAGAGTTAGGTTGTGTTGCTTTTATACATTTTTGGAGGAGAGACCACTAATGAACAGTTAGATTCTTCATGAAGGAGTACTACTGTTTTGATAAAGAGCTCTGGATCGGTACTGAAGCTATTCTTCAGCATGATGTTAGGGAAAGAGTACAGTTCTTTTGGAGATGCCAGTTTACAGATGAGACATAAAATCAAGGTGCACACTATCAAGGAATGATGGCAGTCTTTCTAAGAGGTAATGACTATGTCCTGGCTGTGTTTAAATTTAGAGCATTGCATACTTTGTCTAAATTCTCCCTGCAATTTTAGTTGTAGTTGGTGGGCTTTGCAACCACTCCTAAACTGGTGTATATCCCAAAAGTGACTGCATTTCAATGGTTGCTGAAGTAATCCGTGTATAGATGCGTTAGGGATTGTAAAGTGCTTTGATTAATTGGGATGAATGGTGCTGAATAAGTGTAGGATGATTATTTTATATGTCTACAAGAATGTTTAAGGGGTTACCCTTAAGATCTACATGAGAACAAAACTTAGTTG
This sequence comes from Pelusios castaneus, assembly GCA_007922175.1. Lineage (NCBI taxonomy): Eukaryota > Metazoa > Chordata > Testudines > Pelomedusidae > Pelusios > Pelusios castaneus. The sequence goes on along the minus strand of ML685946.1, from coordinate 1,831,999 downwards.
TGTATCTGTAATCATGTGAGCTTCTGACAGAGAGAGAAATGGAAGTTTCTCTTGGTCTCCAGGTTCATAGATCTGTTCATTAAATATATGATTTGTATCAACATGACCGATTAAGATTCCCAGTCTTATATACTTTAAAATATTACCCATTGGGGAATACCCTATAACTTTATTTTTATTGGTTATTTACTGGTTTTTATTATTAGTTTATTACTGGTTGTGGCTCCATAATTATAGTTAAGTTGAGTGTTTTGCCTATAAAGCATGGTTTCAACTTCTTTGTTGGTTATGAAGAATACATTATGCTCCCCAGAACAACAGCATATGCTCTTTGAGTATAGAATGCATTTTCTAAGAAGTTAGAAATAAATGCAGTTAGATAGTACAAGTTAAAATTACTTTACTAATTGGACCTTTAGCCAGTACAGCGTCTTGTGTTAGATCATATTATTTTGTCTTGAATATTTTAATCTCAGGCATTTACACAAATGACACACACATAGGCAGCAGATTTTGTGCAGCGGGTAGTTCTTGAAAGAAAATACTTGGAATTAATGGCCATTTTTCCCAATTATTCTAAATAAATGAAAATTTCTCCTTTTAGTGGAAGTTGGGTAGCATTATTGTTCAGAGAAACAGTCAGAGTTGCTGTCTTTCAAAAGGGTTATTTTTGTATGATTCTCAATGAGACTGGTCATATAGGTTGCCACTGCCTCCATTCACCTGTTCCTCTCTACAGTCTGGTAGCATATAGGGGCCAGCATCTTCCTTAAAGGCAGTTTAATGTCATTCCCATTGGGAACAATGGGAGGCAATAACTATCTTTAACAGCAGGCTGTTACTTCAGTCTCATTGAGAATGAGGGATAATGGAGGCTGTTTTGAAATAGGATGGCTTTTCATGAGTGTCTCTAAAATAGATTTTAAGTCCAGCCTGTGCTGAAGGAGAAATGTGTGTTATCAAACATAATACTACAAAACTTTAATCTTAGGCCTAAGTGTCTTTCTTAAAAATGTACCTGTTGCACTAGATCTGTTCAACAAAAAAAAGGTAGGAGAGAAGGGGAAACAAAGAAGTACATTCTGCCCTCTGAGTTTCTCTACTGGTACAAAACATTTGTGAACCCAGTTTAACTGGCCAGTGTGCTTTGTCTGCTGGTTACTCACTTAGAGTAGTATGAATCAACTAGCATATACTGGTGAATCTGGCCCTAAAAGTTAATATTATAAAACTTCTGACGAAGTGGGTTGGAGCCCACAAAAGGTTATGCCCCAAAAATTTGTAAGTCTTTAAGGTTCCACAGGACTCACGTTGTTTTTGCTGTACACAGACTAATACGGCTACCCCTCTGGAAATTAAAAAATAATTCCAGCTTGATACTAGCATTTAAAAAAAAACCCAGAGTCCTGTGGCACTTTTAAAAAATAACAGATTTATTTATTGCATGAGCTTTCGTGAGAGAAAATCCCACTTCGTCAAACGCTTTGAAGATAGGAAACTTACAGAATGGGAGGAAATTAAATGCAGTGGAGTGTGCAGCCTGATCTTATCCTATGTCATACACTTGCCTGCATTTAATTTCCTCCCATTCTGTAAGTATTCCATCTTCAAAGCGTCTGACGAAGTGGGATTTTTCTCCCACAAAAACTCATGCGATAAATAAATCTTAGTTTTTAAAAGTGCCACAGGACTCTCTTGTTTTTCTGCAATAGACTAACACGGCTACCCCTTTGGCACATAGCATTTAAAAGTGTGGGAAATATTTCTTTTTTAGGGGATAGTACAAACTGGAAAGTCCAAAGAAATGGAAATACCTGGGTGTTTAGTATCACGTGTAATGTTTTATTTTTAAGAATACCAAAGATAAAGAAAATCTGCTTGCACAGATGGAAGAGAATCTGAATAATACAATGCAACAGATGTACAAAAATATAGGAGAAAAAGAAGAAACCATTAAAGGTCTTCAAGATATGGTGACATCAGAAAGATCTAATTTATCTCTTCTGCAACACACCCTTTCTCTCCGGGACACAGAGATAATGGGATTAAAAAATGAAATTGCTTCAGCCAAGATGAAAGAAGAGAAATGTGTTGAAGAATTAAAAGCAAATCATAAAAAGGATATTTGTAGACAGTTGCAAGAATTGAAGACTGAGTTGGAAGAATGTCACAGAAAAGATATGGTAAGAGTAAAGGAAGTTTGTGAAGATGAAATGAATAAAAAATATAAGCATGAACTTGAACAGATAAAAAGGGAACTCTCCGCTTTGAATTCTAATGAAGATATTCAAAATTTAAATGCAGTAATTATTGATTTAAATAACAAACTACATGAGTCTGAAATTAATAGAGACAACTTGTGCAAGCAACTTAAAAATCAAATGGAGGATTTTCAGAGAGAAATATCTGAAATTGAATTGAGGAATACAGATTTGGTAGAAGACCTCAAATTGCAGCTTGCTAAAGAAGCACAAGAATCTAAACAAGAAAAGAAGCAATTGAATGATGAGATCCAAAAACTCAACTCCTTCATCCAGGAATTAGGTGAAAAGCTGCTCCTTGAGACAAAAAATAACAGAGATTTAAAGCATAAGCATGATGAAGAAATAACTATCTACAATATAAAGTTTAAAAAGTTAGAGCAGGATGAAAAATTATTACAGGAGGTGTCAGAATCACAGAAAGCAGAGCTTGAGAAGATGCAGAATAAATTATGGCAGCATGAAGGTGAAATACAGTTGGTTCGTGAAGAACTGGAGTTCCAGCATGGCTTGCGAGGGGACCCCTTTAAAGTTGAATTAGAAGATATAGAAGACATTAGAAGACACAAAGAAAAATCTAAAGAAGGTCAAAGCAAAGAACAATATCCAGCAAAGAATGACCATAAAAGTTATGAAGTTGTTAACACAGATGTTATGGTGGAGTTAGAATCTTTCATTGAAGATGCTGGCATATTAGCTAAATATCTTGTCTCCACTGAGAGACAGGAGCAGTCATACATATCGGACAACTCCGAACTTCTTGATACCGAAGAGGGTAGACTTGATAGATTTGTGCTGGATAGCAACATCATTTTAGAATCCAGCATGGACTCCACAGCAGATAAATTAATGTTTGATCCTGATGAACAATGTCTTAACAGTACACAGCAAGGGAAATCCAATGAAACTGAGCTGGAAACTGAGGCTTTTGCTTCATATTTGTCAAGTGGCTCCTTGCTGCAAAATGAAGTAAGTGACAGCAGAGAAGTAAAGGATGAAGAGAAAAATGGCTTGATGGAGCGATGCATTAAGATAAGTAAGCTGCTGAGTGAAAAAGAATCTGCATTGGACAAATCTTGTCAGGAGACCCAAGAAGCTCTTGAAAAATGGGAAAAAGCAAAAGCTGAACTTTCCGTTACACATTTAGAACTGATTAAGGAGCGTGAAGCACGGCTTCGTTGTGAAGAAGAACTTGATCAAAAAGAAAAGAAGGAGAAAGAGCTTGAAAACAAAATACACTTTTTGGAAAAGCAGGATGAAAACAGAAATCTAACAGTTTGTGTTGAAGAACTAAGGTTTGGAATAAAGACTTCAAAGTCACATACTTGGCAGGAGGTGATAAAAGACCTCAAGCAGGAAAGAGAAACATTGATGATGCAATTGAGGGCTCAGGAGCAATTAGTGAAAGAAGTTCAGGAGCAGAAAACTGCATCTGATTCAGTGACCAGTGAAGTACAGTCTCTTTTTGGACGTCAGCTAGCTATTTTGCAAAGCCACAGGGATCAATTGCAAACCCAGCTTGATGCTCAGAAGGCCAAAAACCAGACTATTGCTGAAATTCTTGGTCAGAAAACCATATTAGAAGAGAGGTTACTGAAAGAACAAGAGGTGATCAAAGCTGAAATCAATAATAAAGAACGAAGTTTAATACTTGCACTTAAGGAGAAGACAACCTTAGAAGAAAAATTGTCTGCTGTAGAGCAGAATCTAATAAAAGCAGAAAAAGCTCTGGAAGAAAATATTGAAAAAAGTTCACAGGATCTGAATATAAAAATGAAAAACTTTGAAAAAGAACAGGAGTGTGAAAGATTGGAATTTGAGGAGAAATTAAAATCCAGTAATTTAGAACTTCAGAAACTTAACATTGAAATACAGACAAAGGAAACTGAATGCATTCAGAAAGAAAACAGACTGACTGAAGAAGTGGCTTATTTGAAGAAGATTCAGGTAGAAATGGAAAATCACCTTGAGGAGACTGTGCGGAAGTCTGCACAAGCCATACAGGAGGTAGAGTCTGAGATGAGGAGGCATTATGAAGAGGAAATTGGTAAAATAGAGTCTCAGCATCTTGCTGAAACAATAAAATTGAATCAAGTACACCAGAAAGAGGTAAGTAGTTTTGATAAAGATGTGAGGATTTGTATCTCGGAATGTTTAAGAAATGGTGATTTAAAAAAAAAAAAAAATCCCTCTTTTCAGGTAGAAGAGCTAAATGCAGAAATAAAAGAGAAGATGGCAAAGCAGCAGAAGTTGGAGGAAGAACGAAAAGAACAGATTGGATTAATTAAAAAGGTATTTCTTTGTAACATGCTTATTTTAGAAAGATGCTACATGTCCACTTGTCTTCTATCAAAAATGAAATGATTTCTTCAGGGGTGGAAAATAAACATGAGGTTTTGCAAGAAGAAAAATAGTTTTGTTGATTTTTAGAGACTGCTGCCCCAATGGCATGTTAATAATGAAAGGACAAACGTGCAAAGTGTCCACATTGAAGTAAAAATTCTGTGTTGTGTTCCTCTCTTCAGGTTCATGAACGAGAACATGATCGTGAAATTGCTGAACTAATTATTAAACACGCAGATGAGATGAAGAAGCTACATGCTGAACTAACTAAAGAACAGCAGCAACTGTTGGATGAACTTCAGCAACAAATGGAAGCTGCACATAAAACAGAGATGCAGCATGCTCAGCTCCAGTCACAGGTACAGCAGAGAAGCCTCGTAGTTATTTAGGCAAATTTCCCAGCTGTCACAATTTACGACTTCACTTGTAAAGAGGAGCCTCTTTTCTGGTACAAGCAGCTGCTCTTTGGAGGAATACCTTGTGCTATATTAAAGATCATGTGTGAAGAATCAGGGAGTTTTATGTGAAGACAGGATGTTATCTTCTATGGAAGGATCTCCAGGGTCCTCAGTCTGCCACATCTCTTTAGAAAATTGATGAAATTTAGAAAATTTGTGACGGGAAGAAGCTTGCTTATTTTCATAAATATAAATAAAGAACTGCCAGGAATGGGGTGAGGGAGGCAAAGAAGAGTAAGAGGGTGATTATGATTTTTTGATGTTGTATTAAATAGTCGTGTGTGAGTGTGAGAGGGTTGTAGCCAGGGGTGGACCTATATAGGCCAGGACCCACCCATTGGATATGAGGCCTGCCCACTACATGACAGCAGTGCAAACTTAGCCACTGTGGTCGCAAGCGAAGCAGAGGCGCCAGCGATGGCGCCTCTGGCCTGCTTATAGCCGCCAGCTGCTGGCTGGCCCCACAGCTGTGGCGGAGAAGTTTGTGTTGCTGTGATGGGTGGGCCTCATCATGATGCCTCTCCCGCTCTCTTCTCCCACAGCTCTACCTGTTACCTAGTAACTGGAGCATCTTGGGGCAGCTTTTGGTCACATGACCGGAAGCTGCCTTTGGCTGGGTCCATCCTGCAGATTCTGGTCAGAAGCTGGGGGCTGGCTATGCACCTGGTGTTAGCTTTCCACAAATTCCCATGCAAGCTAATGTTTTACCCAGTGTCTAGACCATGCATATTTATGGATATGGGGTTATATGTGCTGCAGTGTTGAGAATAGAAAAGTATGGCAGAAATTCAAACAACCTTTGTCATGCTTCAGCCAGGTTTTATGAATTGCATGAAGGTAATCCCTTACATATAACTTTACTGCAATATGTATATTGAGCATATTTTTGTCAGAGTATCACATCTCTTCTCATGGGTTTTACAGATTCGTTTATTTAGTCTGTACTAAGTAAACTCCAGATTTAAACAATACTGCAAATATCACTCTAAAGTGTCCATGTATTCCTTTTGGTTGTTACATATTTATTAACTCTATATTGGAAAAGAATTTGAATTTACAAGTGGAGACCATGATCTTGCAAAGCTGTTACATGGGTACATAATTGTAAGTATGTGAGTAGCTCTGTTGAAGTTATGCAGCAGGTGGAGGGCCTAAATTCACTTTTCTCTAAATATTTCATTGAAGATTAGGTTTGGATGGGTCCTCTGGAGGTCATCTAATCCAACTCTCCACTCAAAGCGCTTCCAATCCATTAATTTAATTGAGAAAATGTAATCCATTTTCAAATACCAATTAATTCCAGAAATACCTAGGATGCAATTACTTTGTAATCAAATTTCTAAATATTGGCTTTACATATTTATTTATATGTAGAATGGGAACTTTATAATCTGTTGTAAAGTTTAGTTGATGCTACTGCTAACAGATAGATATTTCAGAACTGCATTGGAAGAACTGCAGCACTTCAGATATCAATGTATTTACTCTACCATAGTATCAAATGATGGCCAGTGACAGCTTTGTGAGGTATGATATGCTGTGAAGGACTCAAAGGATAGAAGTGGAAATTGGCAACAGTGCTTTAAGCAGTAAAGATGCATGGTGGTGTTTTTGTTTGTTTGTGTGGTGGTGGTGGTGGTATTTTTTGTTTTGTTTCCTTTTTATATTGCGTTCCTTTCTGAAGTTGCTGCAGAGAGGCAGATTGCTTGCAGGATTCCCTATCAGCAGATAAATTTAAGAGGAGGATAAGGCAAACAGTTTGTCTGTAATATCAAACAGATATTAGTTACTGGAAGGAGAGTGGGTAAAGACTTTACTGTACTCATTAATAAAAGGCTTCTGCAAGCCAGATCAAAACTAGAATCTAGTTTTTCTGCTGTTCCACTTCCAGCTATGAACATACTTCATATAAAAATAACACAGAATAGCAATGAAATATAGAGGTTTGTAACTAATTGAAACTGGTACAGAAAAATGGTAACTATTTCATTGAAACCATGTTTCTTCCCTTCCCCATTGTAGACACTGCACAATCTTGAGCTGGAAGCTTTACGACTAAGTCTAACTAATATGCATACATCCCAGTTGGAGTTGGTGCAATCGAACTTGAGAAAGGAGAAGGAAAGTGCCCTTGTGGAGCTACGGGAGATGCTCAATGATAAACGTGCTCAGGAGGTAGCAATTCTACAGAGCCGACATCAGTTGGAGCTGGAGACTATTAAAGAACAAAATCTGAAGGAAAAGGAAGAAATTGCACTGAAACATCGACAAGAACTAGGTATTGTGGAGTTGGGAATTAAAAGGCTGATTCTGCAACTGCTGAGCATTTGATTGGCCCACAATTTGTGATGGGGGAGATTCTCAACTCTGGTCTCTACTTAAAATTTAGGTTGATGTTATGATACTCAGGGATATGAAAAATCCACATTCCTGAGCACTGTAGCCGTGTCATTCTAACCACTAATCTAGATGCAGGTAGGTTGACTGAAGAATAATACTATCAATGCCGCTGCTATTGGTTGGGGAGGTAATGTTCCTACATCAATGGGAAGACCTCTTTTCTGTAGGCTTCATCTGCGCTATGAGGTTATGCTAGCATAGCTATAGTGCTGTTGCTGGGTTGTTATATTTCCCATTGTGTAAACAGAGACTCCTTTTGGTCTGTCCTACTTGCCTGTGACTTCCTGTTAATCTCTGAAAACTGGCATTGACTGCAGGAGGAGCAGGGTCAGATATTAAAAGTGCAGGGGCTTTAGGCCTGCTTCATATACAAAGCCTCTCACTTGAGAGAATGACTTGATCTCCAAAGACGTCGTTCTGATAGTTGCCCATTCTTAGGCCTTAGGTTGAAGGCCTTCTCCAAAGATGGATTTCGAAATTCATTGGTTCCAGCAGGAGCATCTTGGGTCATCCCTGTAGACTGGTGTCCAGTCAGTCATTGTTTCTTTGTAAGCATCTTCAGGGAAGAAGCCCTTTTGGATTGCTGCATCAAAACTCATCAGCTTGTCAGCCTTTATTCTACCAGAAGTGTCCTTTAAACACCAGGTTCTTTAATCCTCTATCTCAATATTTATTTCTGAAACTCTTGATCTTCTGATTCTTAGTATTAGGACCATCTGTATCTTTGACTTTGAATTTCCGCTCTTACACTTTACTTCTCAGAAGTTTTGCTTTGGATCAGACTTTGGTGATGTCAGCTGCCTTTGTAGTGGCTTAGGGGAACAGTGCTGTTTTCCTCCCAAACTTTTTTCCTTTCTTTGAGTGAGCACCAGTTTTACTGTTACGTTTCAGGAGAAAGTACCTGGAGTACCTTGTGGCTTCCCCTTCCAAAATCTGGAAATTAGGTGAGAAGATTATCTGGAAGGTTCTGAGAGTTTCAGCTGAAGAGCCAGAGTCAAGGGTCCCTTATGAGTGTTGAATCTGAGTGTTGTCCATGGGGACGTTAGCTTGGTGGCAGACTCTACAGGACTGTTTTAATGCCATCAAGATAGTTAGCTAGATTGTTGGCGTTCCTGAAGTTACACTGAGCTTTTGTTCCTTATGCTTCTGCATGCCACTCTGATGCTTCATGACACAGGCAATGACTCCTTGAGCAAATCATTGCTTTCTCTTAACTGCAAACACAGATTTTTACAGCCAACAGGCAGCTCTTTCAGTTCCTGGAAACAACTGAGGCCTACAGTTAATCCCAGCCCATTTATGATACTGCTAATAGATAATTTCTTCCTTTCCCGCATTGCACCATAAGGGATTATTGAGGAGCCTCATTTCTTTTTTCTGTGTGTTTGTTTCAAACCCTAATGCTTATGGTGTGGGGAGTTCTCTGCATAGTGGAATTTCAGAGTCTGTCAGGGTTGAGGTCTGTGCCTTGTTCTCAACTGGTTAATGGGTATGGATGATTCAGGAGACTTGTTTGAGAACAAGTGCACCTTCATTGGGCAGAGGGAGACAATAATTGATTTTTTTTTTTCTTCTTTAGAAGAAGGTTGCATAACACACACACACACACACACACACACCCACCCACCCCCTACAGTGTGTCTTGGGGGCACTTCTCAACAGAAGATCCCTTTCAGCCTTTTATCTGCTTGTTGGCAGGACTCCCACCCCCATGTGAGGTTTAGGTGGCTAGCTGGCATCCTCTCAAAGCCGTGGCACTCTCTCTTTTAATCCTTAACAAGCCTAAGGCCTGCTCTATGCTTATTTTAAAATTGGGTGGTAGTCAACAGGAGATACAAAAGCTAAGCTGACTTCCTAAATTGTAATTAGTGTGGCATTCCACTATGCTGCACCAACAGAAAATGCCCTCTTCTCAGTTTAGCATTTCTCTTTTTGCGGGGGTGGATTTATTGAGTTGACTTCCAGATTGATTGAGCAGGTCTCCATTTCCTTTCAGTTGACCCCAAAGAAATGATCCTGCGGGACCAAATATGCAGCCATCAGTGTGCACATAGCCTAAGATTGTTCCTCAGCCTTTGATGCTAAAACATCTAATGGTGGTGATGGAAGGGGACTGACAATCCTTTTTTGTTTTGCTGGTTAATCTCTTGCTGGAGACATCAGGAGGTCACCATGAAGGAGGGAAGGGAAAATCATCCAGTATCCTCCCCTCAGCTCCTCTACTTTTCTACAGTTTTTCTCCTGTTTTTCCAGCAGACCATAGAAGATGTAGTATGGGGAGCTGAGGTATGGGATGTGATGGGGGGGGGGGGGGGGGGGATTTGGGAGAGAAGCAGCATTTGGGGATGGCTAGTGATCCAAAAGAATATTATTCACAACCCTCCACTCCCCATGGTCTGTGTAGGAGACTCAGAGTGAGGTATTTTCCTTACTAGCTGCTTTCTCTTGCTTCTGATCCTGTTTCTGGAGCTACTGATAAACTGAAATTAGTGTGGCAACTTCCAGTGACCCATCCTGATAATGCTATTTAAAATGTTTATAGCTCTTTAACTTAGTTTTATTAATTAAACTTTGGTCCTTGGCACTTGATCTCTACTAGAGGAGTTCAGTAAACCGTTTCTCTTTTTTGGACTGCTAGGCTCTGAACATGTGTACACTTAAAATTTGATAATTTGATAAATCAGGAGCCTCTTACCTAATGCAATTCAAATTTGCTAGAAGGAAAACTCAATATCGGCAAGCTTTTCCGAGCACAAGGTGGTGGAGCAAGGGCTGAAATCGACTTTGTAATGGAAATTTAAGTATGAATTCCAGAGGGGTAGCTGTTGGTCAATTTCAACAACAAATACCAACACAACCAGGGAGTCTTGTAAAACAAACAAGGAGTCCTGTGGCACTTTTAAACCTAATACATTTATTTATTGCATGAGCTTTTGTGGGAGAAAATCCCATTTTGTTAGACACTTGAAGATGGAGGATCTATCTTCATGCGTCTGATGAAGTGGGATTTTCTCCCACAAAAGCTCATGTGATAAATAAATGTATTAGGTTTAAAAGTGCCACAGGACTCCTTGTTTAACTACAAAGTTGCTTTAACTGATAGATAGTAAAAGGCAAGATGAGTATTTCTGCTTCCCGTCCACATACACGTTGCTTGTTTTTTGGCCACATAGGCTTATAACATGAGTAGCAGCTTGAAATGTTATTTTTATCGGGCTGGAATTGAGAGGGGACGGTAAGTGTTCTCTCCCAAGCTCTGCTTGCAAAATAAGCCCCATCCACTTGGAACCTTAGTATGCCAGTTGCATTTCATCATGCAGCTTGGAATAGATCATATGGATTTTCTTGTTCTTTGGCTCCTCCTCTCACTGATATTTGCATATATCTGTGGGCTGTGCTGAGCTCCTTCAGCTTGATTCCCTTTGGAACAGCTCAGATGAACTGCTAAACTCTGGCTCCTTTTTGATTAGGGAAAATATAAATGAGATTACATTGCATTGTCAAGCCCGCCCTCTCCTGGTCAAAATTAAATACCCACTTTCAGTAAGTTTGTGCAGATTTTTGCGTTTTGATTCTTCTTCTTGCATTCTTTGTGCAATTAAATAGTTAATAATGTTAATAACATCTGAAGAGTTAGTACTGGGCATCTGACTTAACACCACTGAAATGAATGAGGCAATTTACACCTGTCTGTCGGTGTCATGGTCTCTGATCAGGCTTGGTTGGCCATTGCTGCACCATTACATTAAATGTACACTTCCATGGTTTTCCATAAAACTGTAATAAGCTTAATGCTTATTCTTATACAATGAAAACTGGGACTCTAGTATACAAAATAACAGTTTTGAAAGAGGTGCTTGTACATCGTATTGCAATGTACAACCTAATTCAAGCCTTGAGTGTTATGTTTGAAATAGAGTAGGTCGTCCCATGTTTTTTAAAAGTCATTAGACCATAGTGTTTCTTAATAGATTGTTTAATAAACAGAATTTTATTTTACAGATGATGAGAAGAAGAAAATAGAATTGGAAATGGAAAAGGAGCATATCCAGACAGTAGAGGTATAAGTTCCATATTGTATACTGGATAAGATAGAATTCTGTACTGTAAACCAAAGTTGCCACAATCAATTCCTTTTTCTATTATAGCATTTTTGAAAGGGAAAATAAATGGGATGTAAAATAAAAAAGCCCCCCCCCAAAATTACTCTTAACTGCTTTTCTAATGCACCTATCCTGTTCTGTTAGACTCTTAAAGGCGACTGGGCATTGAAGACAGAAGTATGTTTAAAAAATGTCCGTGAAGAATTATCTGAAAAACATCAGAATGAAGTGGGTGAACTGCAGCAAAGTCTGAAATTGGAACTAGAAAGAGTTAAAGAGGACTTGAGGAGTTTGTCTGGTATAAAAGAGCAGGCAGAAAGTAAGTTTTATGCTCTGGAAAACATTAACTTTGTTGCAAGATATTTATTGTAAGGGATTCCCGGCTGGGTAGAGTACCATGAAGAGTTGTACAGTGCATATAAAACCGCACTAATTTTTCATTTTTAACATTTTGCAATTAGAACCATGCCAGTAACCTATAATTGTTCAGAAATTATCAGTTACAAAATGACTACTTAAATGTAAAGCCTCGTAAGTGACATTGGCTAGTGTGTGTTGTGATTGTAGCAAACTTAAGGTAACAACCCAGAAACATTTACCCCTCACAAATATCAGAAAAGGCATGTGCCTACAATTTTACAGAAGATTGTCCAGTAAAAGATATTATTTCTCCTACCTGTCTCTCTCAATATCTTGGGGCCAACGTGGTGCAAACTACAGTTCTGCTGTCATTTGAGGGCCGAATCCTTCAGCATGGATCACAGGTCACTTTTGGTTTTGAGCTGGAGTAAACTGTGGATTTTCTGTAGCTTAAAGTCTTTAAATGAAAATTTGAGGACTTCAGTAACTCAGCAAGCGATTAGTGGTCTATTGTAGGTGTGGGTGTGCGAGGTTCTGAGGCCTGTGATGTTGGGAAGGTGATCGTGATGGTTCTTTTTGCCGTTAAAGTCTATGATAATCTGCGAGTCTCTTAATTAGGCAAAACTTCCATTAATTTTAGTGGCTCTCTTGCTTGATTTTAAGATTTCTAGATAGTGTTCTGAACAGCTAGATTCTTGTTTGGATCTTAGCAGTGTGGATGGATGGCTGGATGATAGATTTTGGCTGTTTTTTCAAATAATTGTGTCTCAGAAGCTACTTTTCTTAAACAGAGTAACCAAAAACTTCACTGCTCCAAAAAGTGAGGGCCAGGATGAATAATGAGCACATGTGTGAAAAGTTTTGCTGCCTTTAGGAGTGTGAGGTGTGAGTATGAAGAAGGTCTAAAGCCCCGGTCTTTGGAGAGTTCTCTCTGTCATAGGAGGCAATGGCATCAAAGGCTGCTGCCTGCAGAGAATATGATGGGCTCACTGCCTTATATAGCAGCATTCTCAGTAGTACAAAGGATTTACCCCATGGAGAAGTTGGAACCCAATACCTCCTGCAGTGTATATACTTCAAGTGTAGGGGGAGCTACCAATTCATTTGGGAGCCATGTGTCCTCTCAAGTACCTAGTACGTGAATGAGAACTGGCAATAATTTCAAATAAGCTCCCCATTTGGGAACTTGGTGCCAGGTGGTAGACAGTGAAACTGGCACTGAGGTGCAGGCTCCATCCTCTTACCCATGTAAGCATCGGTTGGATGCTTTTACTATCCTACTGGTTCTCCTCTGGCTGCTGTGAAGAAGCCTACGTGTGAGACTCTCTTCCTCCCTGGTTGCCTGCTGATTCTTTATTTGTTCCCTTCTGAGTGCATAGTACAACTTTCTGTTGTGGCAGAATCATTTCTGTCATTCATTGTGACTGGGGGAGAGTGACTTGCAAGCAGGGTTCCCTCTCTGTGGCAGAGCTAAAGTCTGTTGAGGAGAAGTAGATGGCAGGTCCACTTCGTTTAAGGAGAGCTCACATGTGTGATGGGATTGACTCAAGCTGTCCTGGTTCTTTCCAATGCTTTGTTCTGTTTATTTGAAGTGATGCTTCTCCCCTTTTTTGTTCTTTATCTCCCTTCCTCCTCCTACAAGGGTTTGTGCTGGCAGCAGAAGTGCTTTCCAGTCCCCTGGCCATCTTTCTCCTTGCCCTTGCAGTCCTGGTTGCCAGCAGCAGTGTGAATTGGAGGTTCTGTGGAAAAAGGTGTTCCCTGTGCATGAAAGGCAGCTGTTGCTGCATGTTCTGCTATTATTTTTCTTAATGTTCTGTCTTCCAGCAGCCGCCTCTGGTGTCCTTGCAGAGGGTATTGCAGGCCTCACCACCCGTTCATGGCATTGCTTGTTAAGAACCATAAGGCTGTGTGTGGAAATAGCAAGTTTCCACCTGCTGTATTTCTTTACTTTTAAAGTTCTTGTAATGCTGATACCATCACTGTGGAATAAATGCCTTTACTGAGCTAGCTAGTTGGCATCCCTTACGAGGTTGTAATAGCTCCTTCAGTTATTAACCCAGATAGAGAATGCCTTAAACTAACAGCTTAACTGGCCTATTCACTTGTTGGTCTGGATTCATAATTTTGTGCTTTAATTATTCTCCCAATTGATGTCGCCTTAGTGGTTTCCAAAAACAAAGTCTAATCTACTAATGTAACAGAACTAACTTTGTTTTGCAGTGAAATGTAAAAACCTGGAGAACGAACACCAGTTGGCAATTACAAAACTACGAGAACAGCTGCAGATGGAACATGACCTAAGTTTAGAAAACCTGAAAAGGAAAAGCGAGGAAAGAGAACAAGAGATTCAGGAGGAGGTTAGTAAGTTATTTTTTTTTGGTTTGAATGTTTGATATGAAATAGGTAAGTGTCATAGTAGTTAGAAAGCACAGTATTTAAGTATTTGGATTTAAAATCTAAATTTTTTTAAGGGGAAATGTGGCATCATGTAAGTGGGTTTTTTTTTCCTTATTTTTTATACTGAAATTAGGGTCATGAAGCACAAATCAATATTAAATTAGCATTCATAGTTCTTAACTAGATTTAACTTTGTCTAACACATTACTTGATCTGTTGTTGTGCCCTTTGCAACTTAGTCAAATCTCCTTAGTTCTTCTTTAATATACTTTCAGTTACTGATTCCTAGGTTTTTCTCAGTTATTTTGTTCTTTGTATTCACAGTCTCACCAGTCATGACATAGGTGGCATCATGAGCAGATGGCTCCCTCATTTGGCTCAATTAAAGGGATGTTCGGAGAGTAGTTAAGATTATCAGTGTCTCCATCATCCTCTGCTATGAGCTCAGAGTCCTGATAGTACCATACCATTTCCACTTGTTAGCTACTCAGCTCTTTCTAAGAAATGAAAAACTAACAAAATTCTCAAATCTAATGCATCTTTCATAGCTGGAAAAACTTCGGACCACATATGAAGAATTAAAGGCTCGATCACAAGAAGAAATCAAACAGCTTTGGTCTCAGCTTGATAGCACGCGAGCAAGTCGACAGGAGCTAAGTGGTATGGTTGAAGCATTTCATTTCTTTCCTTTAGCTCACATAGCAAAACACTGTAAGTGTGAAACATGTTTTAACAAAGTGTACTGAACAGGCATTCAGTCTCAAGTATGAATAGCAGGATTTGTCATATTGGATTGGACAAATGGTCCATTTAATTCAGTTTTTGCCCAGTACCAGATGCTTCAGAATAAGTTTTAAAGCTCAAGTGGGCAGTACTGTGCTGTGGAAAATGTTTCAATCTTCTTCTCAGACTTTATAATTTCTAGCATGAATTATAAAGGCAGATATGCCTTACATCTTTATTGTATCGAAGTATGACCTGGTGGATGTATGCCACTGCTGAAGTTGCGGCTGAGCCGTCATCATGGCTTCTGTCACCATCACTGCCGTTTTCTGTCCGTCACACTAGCGCCCACAGGATGTATGCTGGTAGACATTTAGAAATGTAGGATACAGCCCATTTCCCTTAAATCTGAAAATCAAATTTATGATGAGATGCAATGCTGTATAACAAACAAATGAAGGGGAGAGAGGAAGAGAATAGCAACAATAGGAACACATAGTTACATCAACTAGCATTATGTACAATAGAGAGAGGAATCAACATAAAATATTGATGGCAATAGACTCTACTGCTCAGCTATAACCCGTATCATTTGGCTGTTTACCATATACATAAGGTTTTCATTACCCCAATCTTGGACCTCTTTAAAAACTGTAAACCAGGGGTGTCAAACTCCTGCCCTGCGGGCATGTCCGATTCGGCCCACAAACTCCTTCCGCCTGTGCGGGGCTGACTGCCCCGGCCCGCGCTGCCCTGCTGCTTTTGGCAGCAAGCCAAAGGCAAGGGGCAGGGGGAATGCAGAGCTCAGCCTTTGGGCCGGCCCGCCCTGCCCATGGGGGTGGAGCAGCCAGCCTAGGGGCAGGAGTGGGGAGCTCAGCCTATGGGCCAGCCTGCTCTGCCAGCAGCTGATTAGCCCAGGACACCTCCTCGTCCTCAACCAGGGGCAGGAGGTGGGGGAACAACTGGGCCGAGCAGCGCGGGGCTTGTGCCACTGGGTGGGAATGGGGAGCCCGACCTCTACGCTGGCCTGCACCACGCATGCACGCCTGCCCCCCCCCCCAGCAGCCGATTGGCCCAGGACCCCCCACTCCCAGGGATGGCCCTGCTGTCCTTGGGATTGGGGGGGCCAAGTAGAGCAATCATCTGTGGCCCCATGCTGCCCCACTGTCAGAAGAGCAGTGCTAAGCTCTGGGCCAATCCTCCCCACTCCTGGGAGCAGAGCAGCCGGCCCAGGGACAGGAGTGGGGAGCCCGGGATCTCCCCTGCCCCTGAGGGATGTGTCCTTGGAGGGCAGGAGGGCAAGCCTGGCAACTGTCAGCAGTCCCACGCTGCCCTGCTGTTGGCGGAGCAGTGCGGAAGAACCCAGCCGCTCCAGGTGGCTGATTGATCCAGGATGCCTCCTCCCCTCAGGAATGGCCTTCCTGTCCTTGGGGGGTGTGGGACGAACAGAGCAACTGTCCATGGCCCTGCGCTGCCCTGCTGGGTGGGGTGCAAGTGGGGAGCCTAGTTTCTGGGCTGGTCCCCTGCCCCCCAGTGGCTGATTGGCCCAGGACTACCTTCCCCACAGGTGTCACCGGCGGGGAGGAGAAGGGAGTGGGGCAACCTCCCCCCCCACCCTGTGCCCCATTACCAGCAGAGCAGGGCGGGGCTTGCACTACAGGGCGGGAGTGGGGAGCCCAGCCTCCTCCCCAAGACCATGGGCCAGAGTGTTGGCAGGCAGCACTGGAGGGGGGACAGTTTGGGGAGGGGGCCGAGGCCAGAGACTACCTCCCTCCATGGCAGAGCAGGCAGCTTTCCTGCCTTCCCTGCTCCTGGCTGGGGACATCTGTGGGGAAGGTAGTGTGTGTGGCTGAGGCTTTCTGGTGGCAAGGCCCTGGAGAGGGCCTGTTCGGTGGAGTTTGGGCTGCCTGGCCCTCGGCTCCCTCCACCCCCCTCAGCTCTGAACGGGCCTTCTTCAGGGTCTGGGTGCAAGTGGCCTCCGTACAATGATGAGGCGGAGGCCGCGTTCCTTGCCTGGTGGCTTTGGGGGGCTGCGGGGTGGGGGGGGGGGCGGCAGCAGGCCGGCACAAGCCATTGCTGCTGCTGTAGACTGGGGAGAGGTAGGCCAGAGGCCAAAGTACTCCTGCCCCGACCCCCTGGCTGGCTGATGAGCAGACCAGCCAGGCCCGGGACTGGGCAGACAGACTGAGTGAAGGTGAGCAGCAGCTTGCCACTCAGGTTGATCTGGCCAGATTTTTGAGGGGCTGCTGGGCCCCCTTTTGGGCCAGGGCCTTCGGTCCCTAAAGCACTGGCTTTAATTCAGCCCTGTTTGCAGTGGAGGGTGGGCGGCCTCTGGTCCTAGTCCCCCCCCCTCCAGTGCTAGGGGCTGTGGCCATCTCACTCCTCCAACAGTCTGGCTCACACGGTGGGAGGGTGGCACCCCAAAACTGGGCAGCCTGGGCTGGGGCCCCTCTAATCTGGTCCTGGTGTGGGACATCTTTAGTGCTCCAAATCGTTTACCAGCAGATTTTGTTACTTTGGTTGCTTTGATAGAGACTGTAACAAAATCTCCCAGCATATGGTTTTTGGCACTACACACCCTCTGCCAGCAGAGCAGCATGGATCTTGTAGCTGCTCCTTCCCTGACCCCCTCCCGCCATTCCAGGGACCCCCAGAGGCCAATTGGCTCAGACACACACTTTGGCCCTCATCAAGTGTCCTGCCCTCCAGTACGGCCCCTCTCCTCGAATGAGTTTGAAACCCCTGCTATAAACAAAGGAACAAAGCGACATGTTAAATTAGGTCTGAAGCTGAAGTACGACTTTTCTAGTATATTTGAATTCAGTTAGATAAGTGGTTCCTGAATGAAATCTTAAAATTAAAACAAAGATGGAGTTCTGTGGCATTTTTTAAGAGTAATAGATTTAAAGCTCATAAGATAAATAAATTTGTTAATCTTTAAAAGTGCCTCAAGATGCCTTGTTTGTTTCGCTGAACTACACTAGCTCGGCTTCCCCCCTGGTACTTAAAATTAATGGGATTCACTATTATTCAGAAGGTCTTTTAATGCTTAGTCTTTCGCTTCCCAGAAGTTCCCTGGGAGGTAGGGAAGAGGGAGGAGTAATGGCCCCCAATCTGCTTTTTCTTCCCTTGTTCCAGACCTCATGTTCCTAACAAGAATTCTTTGTCGAGTGGTGTCCCTGTGGGGGTGATTCATTCTAGGTGTCTGTCCCGTCCTCGTGCTGAGATCGGAGATTTTCGCTGCAGTCCCCACTCGAGCTGCATCTTTGTGGCTCATCTTGCGATGCCGTTGGCACCTCGAGCCATGCGTGCACAGCCAAGCTCCCTCAGTTCCTTCTCAACCACCAACAGCTCAACAGAATCATGTCCTGAGGCACCAGATGACACTGACGTTGTATCTGAACAGGAGGAAGAAATAACACCCCATAACTCCTTCTCATCTCCTAATGAGATAATCATCCCGCCTACACCAACAAGCACAGATGATTTTAAACAGTTCCAGGAACTCTTTAAACGGGTAGGTCAGGACCTGGAGATTCCACCAGAGGAAGAAAAACAGACTCATCAAAAGTTCCTCAAGATCTTACCTACATCAACACTATCTAAAATAGCTCTACCTATGGATGATGCCATTATGGATCCTGCAAACGTTACCTGGCAGACTCCAGCAACTATAGCTCCAATATGCGAATGGACTGGTAAAAAGTATTGCATACCATCAAAGAACTATGAATATTTGTTTGCACATCCTTCCCCAAACTCCTTTGTGGTGGAAGCCATGCAACAGAGAAACAAAAAATCGCTCAACAAATCCATGACCCAGGACAAAGAGTGGAAGAGGTTCAACCAATTGAGCTGCAGGGTCTATTCATCATCAGCCTTACAATTAAGAGTCGCAAACTATGCGGCCCTCCTCTCCAATTATGATCATAACACCTTCTCTAAATTTGCCAATTTCATAGATGAAATCCCTGAAGACAAACGGGACCAATTTCAGTCCCTTATTAATGAGGGTCAGCTTATTTCAAGGATGGCTCTGTAAGCTGTCCTAGATGCTACTGACACAGCAGCCAGAACCACAGCAACTGCAATAGTTAAGTGCCGTGCATCTTGGCTCCATTCAGTAGCTCTCCCAAGGGAGCTCCAATCAACCATCAAAGATCCCCCATTGATAAGATCAAACTATTTGGGGAGAAAACCAACAAAGTCATGCACACAATGAAAGATACTTGTGCCATTCTCCACACGATAGGCATCTATACCCCTACTCTAAGAAGGAGGCAATAGAAATACCAGGTTACCATCATTGTTACCCACAATATCCACAGCAAAGACAGCAGGATAGAAACAGACAAAGGCCACAGAGACGACGCCAAAACAACCACCAACAATCTATCTCCCAACAACCATCTTTTAAACAACAGTATTGAATATTTGGTTGAGGGTTTGAATGACCTCCCTGATCCAGGGTTCCCAATCGCTATAACCACCTTGTCTAAGACCGTATTTGAACAATTGGAAGTCCATAACATTGGACAGATGGGTCATAGAAATCATCCAGCAAAGGTATTCTGTCCCCTTTCGCTCCATCCCATCTACACATCCCTCTTCCCCCATCCCTCTTTAGGGACACATCTCACATGCAGCTCCTGCAGCTAGAAATAGACCATCTACTGACTATAGGAGCAATAGAACCTGTACGTCAACAGCACAAAGAGAGAGGTTTTTATTCCCAACACTTTTTAACACAAAAGAACAGGGAATGGAGACCCATATTAGACCTAAGAAGACCAAACAAATTTGTAAGAAATCACAGATTTTTATCAACCATAATTCCAGCACGGGAACAAGGGCATTGGTTTTCATTTCTCAACCTTATGAGATGCTTACTTTCATGTGTTAATACATCCCGCACACAGAAAATTCCTCAGATTCATAATAGGACAGAATCATTACCAATACACAGTATTTCCTTTTGGCCTTTCCAAGGCCCTGAGGGGTTTTTCCAAGATGCTAGCCACCTAGATGCCACAATAGCATCCGTGTCACTGCCACACAACAGATTCACAACGATAGTGATCTTAATCAAGGCAGCCCGACACTGACAGCCCACATCTGCTTGCAACTACTGGGGCACATGGTGACAACGACCATAGTAGTTCCCCATGTGCGCCTCCGTCTACAAACCGAGCAAACACAACCTATTTGAAGAGATCTCAATGACAGAAACAATCAAGCAGCCATTATGATGGTGGACAGAACTACGCAACATGCTGCTAGGAATACCTTTCCTTCAAGACCCATCCTCCATCTTCATAATCACAGATGCATCCCTGTTTAGACAACGTGTATACCTGCAGGGTCACATCGCTCAAGGATGATGGTCTGTGAATGAAACATGCCCCCACATCTGTGTTGGAACTTCGGGCTGTATAAAATGCATGCATTCACTTCCTACTAATCATAAGAAACAAAACAATAAAAATCATGACAGACAATATTGCATGCATGTTTTATATAAACAAACAAGGAAGTGCACCTTCCCAACTACTGTGTACAGAAGCCATCCAGTTATGAGCTTGGTGTATCAAAATCTTGGCATCTTACTTGCCTGGCTGTCAGAATACCATAGCAGATACTCAGCAGACACTTCACAATGTAGCATAAGTGGCAATTGAACAACCCTGTCTTTCAACGTATATTTCATCAGTGGGGCTTTCCAGCTATCAGTCTCTTCACAACCCACACAAACAGAAAATGTCTGGCCTTCTGCTCCAGAGTTGGTCTTGGGACTCCCTCGATGGGAGACACCTTCCTTCTGAATTGGAAGGGACATCTGTTTTATGTGTTCCCACCCATACCATTAATACATTGAACGATGCAGAAAATCTGGTTAGACGGAGCAATGGTAGTACTAATAGCCTCCTTCCTGGCCAAGACAAACCTGGTTCCCTTACCTTCTCCAGATGTCCATCACCAACCAGATACCACTCCCGTTGCGCGAGGACCTTCTTCGCCAAGACGACAATCATGCACTCCACCCATATCTGGACAAGCTGCATCTCAGAGCCTGCCTGCTCCGTGGCTGCAATTCGACGAACTCCAATGCTTAGATCAAGTAAAAAACATCCTGTTTAAACAGTCGGAAACAAATCACACATAAAACATACCCATAAAAATGGTCTAGAATCACTAAATAGTGCAAACAGAGACAAATCTTACCTCTCTCCTCTCTAGTCCTGTCCATCTTGGAATATATCCTCTACGTGAAACATACAGGTCTCGCACACAGTTCAATCAAAGTACGCCTCGCAGCAATCTCAGCCTTCCACCTAAGAATAGAAGACAAACCAATATTCTCACATAAACTGGTTAATCAATTCATGAACAGCTTACAAAACACATACCCACAGATATGGACTCCCCAACACCTTGGGACTTAAATCTAGTTCTCTGAACTGTCCCCGAGAAACCATTCGAACCCTTAGCAACCTGCACACTAAAACACTTATCTGTGAAAATTGCTGTTCTAGTAGCCATAACATCAGCTAGACGAGTGGGCAAAATAGGAGCTCTTACGGCTGATCCTCCATACATGATTTTCTATTTAGATAGTGACCCTAAGCCCACATCCAAAGTTTATTCCAAAAATCAACACTTTTTTCATAACAATCAAGAAATTAATGTGCCCATATTCCACCCAAAACCGCATAAAGATACATATACCGCTCTCCTTCACACATTAGATATCAGAAGGGCCTTGGCATTCTATATAGATAGAACAAAACCATTTAGAAAGAGGTTGAGACTCTTTGTGTCTATAGCCGAGCGTTTGAGGGGAATGCCAATTTACATTCAAAGACTACCCAAGTGGATAAAAGACTGCATAGTCACATCCTACACATTACCCAATTTAGCACTCCTTGGAACGAGTCAGGACCCATTCCACAACGGGCATGGCCATGACTGTAGCTTTCCTCAAAAATGTGTCATTAAGACATCTACGCTGCTACCACATGGAGCTCTGGACACACCTTCACCAGACACTATGCCATTGACCAAACACTAAGAGCAAATACAACGTTGGGTACCAGCATTCTCTTAACAGTAGAATGCCTAAACTCCTCAATAACCCCGCTTCCAACACAGGCGAACTGCTCCATAGGCAGCTAGAATAGAGCACCCCCACAGGGACACCATTTGACAAAGAAAAGGAGGTTGCTCACCTTGTGCACTAATGGATGTTCTTCAAGATATCTCCCTGTTGGGGTGCTCCACATCCCTCCTGTCTCCCCTGTGCTACAGAGTCGTATTCTTTGTCTCCATGGTTGAGAAGGAACAGAGGGAGCTCGGACGTGCACACACGGCTTGAGGCGCCAGTGGCATCGCTAGATGAGCTGTGCGTACATGGCCCAAGCAGAGACTGTGGCCAAAATCTCTGATCTCAGCGCAAGGACGCGATTGACCTAGAATGGAGCACCCCAACAGGGGCACACAGCTCAAAGAACGTTGGTTACTGCAGCATGTGAGCAACCTTCTTATCCCCTCACTTGCTCATCCCTTACAGGGCTCTTTCTTTGCCTTCAGATATTATGAGGTGAGCAGAAGTGAGTGTCCTCTCCTTCTCTAGACCTCGTGGGTGAAATGTCCAATTTCCGCACTCTCCATGGTCCCAAGTTAATTTATTTTAAAAAGGGGAAATTTCCAGACAAAATTCTGTATGTGAGAATTAATTTTGCCAGTATTGTCCTGTGATTCTTTTCAAGAATGTTTGTGTTTTGAAAAATAATAAACACCAAACCAACAAACGGAAGAGCACAGACTTTAAAGCCAGGAAAGTGAGTTTAATTTTGCACTTCTCAGACTAGGTATTAACTTCTAAAAATGAAAACAAAAACATTTACTCTATCACAATGTATTTACAATGCAACATATTGTAGCCATAAATATTGTGTGCTTTTTAAAATAAGGTGGTTTTATGGAAATGTCTGAAGGCAGTTATGCTGAAACTTAGACATAAGTAGAGAAAGCAGTGAGTGGGTAGAGTGATGGTGAAATCTGCCATTGACAGTATTCATTTTATGTTCAATGCACTATGAATATCTCCTGAATGAAATTCCAAAGGGGTAGCCGTGTTAGTCTATTGTAGAAAGACAACAGAGTCCTGTGGCACTTTTAAAGACTAACAGATTTATTTATCGCATGAGCTTTCATGGGAGAAAATGCCACTTCACTTTCCCATCTTCAAAGCGTCTGACGAAGTGGGATTTTCTCCCACGAAAGCTCATGTGATAAATAAATCTGTTAGTCTTTAAAAGTGCCACAGGACTCTGTTGTCTTCCTGAATGAAAGTTGTCTTAAAATAAGGTTTGTTAACTTAAAGCTTAATATCATGATCTACAGCTATGTACATTGTTAATTTTTAGAAATGGATTGTTCAGTGAGTTGATGCTTTCTGTTGATTAGGTGATGTATGACATGGCCATGCTATTATGTACACATTAATGTTGGACAATGCAGCTAAAGAATGAAAAAGACCTCAGAAGACTGTGCTTTTACCATTAGTTATATTGGCCTGCAGCTTTACTGGGACTATGCTTGTGATGTCTTTATTTGGCATAGTTAAGGATTCATCATTGCTTTTTGTGTAGAAATATATGTTCATATTAGTATAGGTGTCCAATGTACTTTTGGGACCTTGATTCCATAATAGCTTGTAACAGGTTACACTCGTTAATTGTGTTGTTTTTTTAAAAGAATTTTATCAGAATTAAGTTGTGGGGCTTTTGATTACAGGGGTCCTGTTTTTGTTCTTGAATTACCAAGGTAAATAAGAAAGAGTTCCTGACTTCTGTGCTCTTTCTTATTTTCTGTAGCTCTGTCATATCTGTCTAAACTAAGTGGTCCTAACCTTTCAAATGTTAATATCTTTTCATGCATCTAATGAATTCTTTTACCCTTCTGTGGAACTCTTTCTCTTTCTGCTTCATCTGATGTGAGATGGTGTGATCAAAATGCAACCCAGGGCTCCAGGTGAGGGCATGCTATGGACGTATGTAATGACAATATTATTATTCACTCTTCCTTTATAGACTGTAACGTCTTAGTTTGCTTTTTTCCCCTCACGCAGCCCTTTCTCAGCCCCCCTCCCACAGCACACTGAGCTGTAGACAGTGACACCTATGTTTTCTTCCTGAGTAAACAGCTGTATTTTAGAGTATATCAGCATTGTGTAGAGTTGAAATTATTCCTTCCAGTACTGAAGTTCATAAGCCCTGTTTCCCAGTTACCTAACTTTCTTAGGTTCTTCTTAAATTATATTATTGAGTAATGTAAATAATTGTCTGTAAGCTTTGTCTCTTTGATGTTTATTCCCTCTTCTAATTAGTTGGTCCTACTATTTATTGACCCATGATGCATTCGACTTTTGTTTTTGTCTCCCCCCCACCTTTTCACCAGTTCCTAATCAATTGTACCCTCTTCAAAAAAGCCCTTCTGAAAGTTCATGTATACAGAAGCCTAATGAGACTCCTTCATCTACTGTTCTCTTGGCTTCTTACAAGAACTGTAGTTGATTGAAGACAGTTATCCTTCACAGGTGCTGTGCTGGCTTTTCCCATCATTCTGTGAGCAGAATCCTGACCACTTGTATGTTCAACAGAGCTCTTGCATTCTAACTTTTTTACCATATGGGGGGGTTGGTCCACACATCGCCAATCTATCACCAAAACAATTTCTTTGACAAGATTAAATTTACATTTAATTATGGGATTTAGATTTTTTTAAAGTTGTTTGTGCTAGGAAGGCTATTTCTGGGATAAATAAAAAACTACAGTAGATGCTTTGGGTTAAATTATTATTTCTGCTGCATGAGGGCAGTAGAGAGTGCATGGTTCAACCCCCATTGCAGAAGAAGGGGCAGAGGGGGAAAAGTGATCCAAGTATAACAGGCCTCTTAGTTTGTTCTCAGTACCATGCAAGGTCCTGGAAAAATTTTTGAAAGAGAAAGTAGTTAAGGACATTGAAGTTAATGGTAAGTGAAACAGAGTATAAAATGGCTTTGTAAAAGGTAGATCATGCCATACCAACCTAATCTCCTTTTTTGAGAAGATAATGGACTTTTTAGACAAATGGAATGCAGTGGATCTAATTTACCTAGATTTCAGTAAGGTTCTTGATATGGTTCCACATGGCGAATTGAGTTAAATTGGAAAAGATGGGGATTAACATAGAAATCGAAATGCGGATAAGAGACTGGTTAAAGGGAAGACTCCAAGTTATACTGAAAGATGAATTGTCAGGCTGGGAGGGAGATTTCTAGTGGAATTCCTCAGGGATCGATCTTGGGACCCATCTTATTTAATCTATTTATTACTGACCTTGGCACAAAAAATGGGAGTGTGATACTTTACTGTGACACAAAGTTGGGAAGTATTGCTAATACAGAGAAGGACTGGGATATCATGCAGGAAGATCTGGATGACCTTGTAAACTGGAGTAATAGGAATAGGATGAAATTTAATAGTGGAAAGTGCAAGGTCATGCATTTAGGGACTAATAACAAGAATTTTTGCTGTAAGGTGGGGATGCATCAGTTTGACATGATAGAGGAGGAGAAGGATCTAAGCACTTTGCTTGATCACAGGATATCTATAAGCCTCCAATATGATGTGGCCATGAGAAAAGTTAGAGCAATCCTAGGATGCATCAGATGAGGTATTTCCAGTAAAGATAGGGAAGTGTTAATACTGTTATATAAGGTGCTGGTCAGCCCTCATCTGGAATGTTGTGTGCAGTTCTGGTCCCTCATGTTTAAGAAAGATGAATTCCAACTAGAAAAGATGTGCAGAAGGGCTACTAGGATCATCCATGGAATGGAAAATCTGCCTTATGAGAGAAGTCTTAAGTAGCTTGGCTTGTTTAGCCTAATCAAAAAATGGTAGAGAGGGGATGTGATTGCTCTCTGTAATTACACCAGAGGTATCAACACCAGGGAAGGAGAGGAATTAATTTAAGTTCAGCGCCAATGTGGATGCAAGAAGAAATGGATATAAACTGGCCTTCAGGAAGTTGATACTTGAGATTAGACACAGGTTTCTAGCTGTCAGAGGAGTAAAGTTCTGGAATAGCCTTCCGAGGGGAGCAGTGGGGGCAAAACAGCAACCTAGCTGGCTTCAAAACTGAGCTCGATAAGTTTTCTGTAGAGGATGGTATGATGGGACAGCCTAGTTTGGCAATTGACTGACCTTTGACTACTTGTGGCAGATATGCCAATGGCCTGAGATGGGACATTAGATGGGGTGGATTCTGAGTTACCACAGAGAATTCTTTCTTGGGTGTCTGGCTGGTGAATCTTGCCCACATGCTTACGGTTAGGTGATCCCCATATTTGGGGTTGGGAAGGAATTTTCCCCCAGGGCAGATTGGCAGAGGCCCTGGGACTTTTTTCCCCCTTCCTCTGTAGCATAGAGCACAGGTCACTTGCTGGTGGGTTCTCTGTACTTTAAAGTCTTTAAACCATGATTTGAGATTCCAATAACTCAGTTAATGGTTAGGATTCTATTACAGGAATGGGTGGGTGAGGTTCTGTGGCCTGCATTGTGCAGGTTAGATTATCATATTGGTCTCTTCTAACTTTAAAGTCTATGAGATAAAACAAATGCATTACAAAGAAGGTTAATATCATTATTCCCATATTAAAGATGGGAAAACTGATGCACACAGCAGGGACTTGATATACTGAAGGTCACACAGCGAGCTACTGACAGCTGAGAATAGAACCTAGATCTCCTGAACCCCAGCCTAGTGCTTTGTCCACTAGATCATACTGCCTCTCCATAAGCGTTACCACATTAAAGAACACAAAGAAAGCACTGTAGTCAGTCTGCCCACCCTTCTTTAACTCGTTTCAAGAGGGCTAGTTTTTGAGGGTATTTCTACAGCACAAGGACTGCAGTGCACAGCAGCAGCTGTACTGCTCTAGCATTGTGTAGAGACTTATGATAGGGACAGAAACGGTCTTTCTATCAGTGTAGGTAATCCAGCCCTTCAGGAGATGGTAGCTAGGTCAGTGGAAGAATTCTCCTGTAGACCTAGCTGCATCTACAGTTGAGGTTAGGTTGACCTAACTATGTCATGCATGGTGCATAATTTTTCTCAGCCCTGACCAATGCTGCTAGATCAATTTAACTTTTAGATGTAGTCCAGGTCTAAGTATTGTATAAATGGGGACATGGCTATGTTTTATTTGCTCTCCCAGCCATTCATTTGCACTCACTTTAATGTGTGGCAAGACCTGCCCTGCTACCCTTCACAAAAAATGAGGCATTGGCATTATATCTTTAAAGGCAGGACTCCTTCTCATG
This sequence comes from Pelusios castaneus, assembly GCA_007922175.1. Taxonomy (NCBI): domain Eukaryota; kingdom Metazoa; phylum Chordata; order Testudines; family Pelomedusidae; genus Pelusios; species Pelusios castaneus. Next base: position 1,804,589 of record ML685946.1, on the reverse strand, counting down.
CTGCCTGTTGGGTTCTGTGCTTTTCACCGTCCCAAAGAAATGGTTAATCTTCACAGGATCTGTGAGTAAGTTCAAAGTGGGGGGATGGGGTTTTTGTTTTTGTTTAGAAAACAAGGTTAAAGGTGTTGGGTTTTTCCCCCTTCTACTCAGAGTTAAAAGAACAGCTTCTGGCTCGCACGTCACATATGGAGGAAATAGAACGCTTAAAGCAGGACTTTGAACAGCAGCGGCAGCAAAGAAAAAGTGAACATGAAACTGAATTGGAGCAACTGAGAATTTATTTTGAACAGAAATTAGGGGCAGCTGAAGAAAACTACAGAGAAGAGTTATCTCTGCTGCATCAGAGGCTGCAAGAATTGAAGGAATACTCTTTGTTGGAGACAGAGACTAGTCAACATCAGGCATTAAATATCAGGTGATGACTGTTCTTTTGTTTAGTCTCATATTTGACAAACACATTCAACTTTCCTTTCCTAGAAGATGCTTTGTTTATGCATTTGGATTGGTGGTGGGAGGTCAGAAACCCAAGTGTGAAAGTTAGATTCAGAGGGGATATTTTCTGATTGAAATGGTTGTTCAATAGTATTTGAGTAGATGATGGTCTCTAAACTCTAATATTTTAAGAATCTGTAAATTCTTTGATATTTTATAAAGTAAGTGTTCAAGTTAATTTTCTAACCCCTTTTCTCCACTCAGCTCCTCTGTCATGCTTTTAGAAGAGGCAAGTGAAAAAGAGAGAAGGGATATACTTGACCAACTAACTCAGCAACTGGAGCAGCACAAGGTAAAGTGTCAATGTTAACAAAAATGATTGTGCATATTTTGAAATCTGCACAAAAATGTGACAATTGCTTCATACCTCTCAGCAAGACCTATACTGAGGTCTTATATTAATATTGTTTTGTTGTTTTTTATCTAGTATGTCATCATTGTCTTAAACAAAACAATAAAACTGACAAAATAAATGAACAAATTGTTTTTGATGCATTATCCTAGCTTTTAAGTTAACTTGATGCTTTGGGTTTCAAGAGTTGCCAATAAGCTTTCAACTATGTGGTTCCTGGCTGAATGCTACAGCGGGATTTTGGTCCACGAGTGGGGTTTCTAGGTGCTATGGTAAAGCCAGTGGTTCTCAACCTACTTACCATTGTGGGCTGCGTCCAATACTACCTGTATGGCCCTGAGGATGTCACATGGGCCACATGTGCCCTTTGGGCTGCAGGTTGAGAACCACTGGTGTAAGCAGTCTCCTTTCCCTATATTAGTGTCAAGACTCTTGACAAGCTCCCTACTCAGATGCCTGCAGGCATTTCCCACTCTCCTAGATCCTCTGACAATTCCTGGAGCTCCATGTTACCTTGTGGCAGCATGGTTCTGTTAGCAGAGTTAGCGCTTGGGCTGCCCACTCTACTTCCAGAGTAGAATTGGGTGTGGAAGCAAGAATGTCCTGAGAAGCAGACTGATAAGTGACCTTGCATGGTTATAGTTACTATCACATTAATTTTTAGCATTGGTTATCTGAAGGATAAAGATATCTGTGTGTCTTAGTTCTTAATGTTTGTTTTCTGCAGGAAGAACTTACATGTTTGCGACTGCAACTGGAGGAAAAACACAGATGTGAACTAGATTCTTTACGTTCTTGCCTTGCACTACAGTATAAAGAGGACCTGATGAAGATGAAGATGGATCTCTCAGACAGATATATTTCAGAAATTGAGGAATTAAAAAAGAAACACTGTTTAGATCTTGAACAGCTCCGTGCAAAGCTTTCGGAAGAGCACATCAAAGGTAGGATATACTTGCAGGATCATGTGTAAAATGGAAAGATTCTTGGATTGTCAAAACTTTTTTTATCTTTAGCTTTGAAGGATTATTTGAAGGGATATGAATGTTCCAAATTAGTTGGAATTAAGTAAAGTGTAGATTTTTGTTATTAACAATGGTCCTGAGAATTGTTTGGTTTTGGTTCTTTTGAACATCTTTAGCTTCATTTTCATAAATATTCCTGCTGTCGAGTCCTATGTATGACTTTCTAGAATATAATGAACTAGAACTGAGGAATGATTGCAACAGGAGTGTCTCATGTATGTAATTTCCTATATTTGATGGTTAGAGAGGCCCTGTCAAGATGAAAGTTGTACCTTTTTTGAAAATTGCTCTTCTCTATTGTTACAAGAAACACCTACACGATGTAAAAGACGAAAAGCGACAGGAAGAAAGAATCCTGTTCTGTATCTCTTCACTTTGTTTGATATATATATTAAATTCTCCCCCTTTGGTGTGACTTGAGTAGCACCTTGTGTATAGCAGGGTCCACTGTTTTCTCTGTGTATTCCATTAGTAAGATTTTTTGTTTAGCTCTTTCACACAACTTCAGGGAGAGAGAATTATTTTAAAAGTCAGGAAAATATTATTTTAAAAATTGGCAAGAGAGCTCAGGCTAAAGTAACACTCCTTTCCAAAACCCCCAAATCTTTTCCTACTTTACTACTGTTGCATAACTAAGCTTAATAAAGAAATGGTTTATGTGGGCATAGGCCACATTTTATAGAATTTATAGAATAATGGTAGAAACATGCTCCTAGCCTATTTTTTTTTTTTTTTGAAGTAGTGCAAACCAATTTCAAGAGGGTTTAATTTAAATTTGAGGTTGGGGCGGAGATGGTGGTAGTTCTAGTATTTCCTCTCTGAGATGGTATAGATGAAAACAAAACTGCTTTTTGGACTCAGCATGGATAATCTGAAAGATAGCCATGTTCTACTGTGACTGGGTGAATACCATCAGTAAGATGTTGTTTAATGTATTGTTTATCAAATAATTTATAAAAAGTATACTCTTTTTCTGATGTTCAGTGATCTCTAGTGTGAGATACTATATAAACTGTTGAAATTAAAAATCAGTTATACTGCTAATTTTTGACAGCTGCTTTTCTGCTGTTCTGTGGAGGATTTGTGTTATAAATATTGTTCACTATTATTTACTGAGGATATGTTTGAGGTGAGAGAATATTTCCTCTTCAGAAAACCTGCTACCTCATTATCCTCTAGACCAGTGGTTTTCAAACTTTGGGTTGGGACCCAATACTAGATTGAAGACCTTCAGGCACTGGGTTGCGGCACCCCCTGCTGCCTCTGTCAAAAGACTGGAAGGCATTGCTCAAAGATGTAATTGTTGGGTCATGGGCATAAATGATTTTCTTCACCTGGGTCCTGAGAGAAAAAGTTTGAAAACCACTGCTCTACACTCTGAAAAAGGTATGACCTATTCCTTCTACCAATAATGTTCAAGATGCTGGTAGGCTTCATAGTTGGTTGTAATGTATAGTAGATTAAAAAATAGTTTGTAGATTTTTATTATAGTTAATAGATTCCAAGGCTAGAAGGGACCATTCTAAGAAATTTAAGTGGAAACTTTTAATTAAGTATTTCTCACTAGCCAGGAAATTGAGAGGTCCAGATGAGTTCACTATTTTACGTTCACAACTGAGCTTCATGTTTTTACCTTTATGGATCATCAAGACCCATTAAAAAAAATTACAAAATGTTTTCTCACTGTTAATACAGAAATTACCAAACTCCGTCTCCAGAGTGCTCAAGATGCAGCACGCCAGATTGAAGCAGAGGTAGCTGAGCGAGTATGTGTACTGGAGAATGAGCACAAAGCCAGACTCTCCCTCCTTCAGTCTGAGAAACAGCACATTGTAGAACTGCAAGGAGAAATACAACACTTGGAGAGAGAGATTACTAAACTAAAAGACATTGGTGTCCAGCATGAAACACATCTGGAGGAAGAGATAGAAAAGGTAGTATTTATCAGGGTTTTTTTAGTATTTAATATGATATAATATTGTTAAATACAGCTTCTGCCAGCTGTAAATCAAAATTAATGGATATAGTGATGGAAAGAACAGTTACCATTTGTACTTTTCTTGTCTGTGATGGGGTCTTAGCATTAATGAGAGTTGCATGGCTAAAACTTTGTATAATTTTCTAATAAGTTGGGTCTCCAAATGGGTGATGCATGTGTAAAAGTTGAAGAATGGGGTGAATGAGCTTGAAATTGAGCAATTTCATAGGGACTGATTTACCGCCATTCCTCAAACTTTATCCATGCATCACACATTTGAAATTACATTATTACCATTTTGGGTTGTTTTTGGATTTTTTGGTGCTCTGAACACTAATCTGCAGAAAGATGCGGATCTGAATTATATGCAATGGTTTTTTCCCCTTCTGAATTGACATAATGGCAAGCACAGGGAGTGAGAGGAGAAGAGTCTTAGACATAAAATGGAAGATTTAAATTCAGGCTTCAGGGCACTTTGATGAGAAAGTGTTCGTTAGGTTTTCTAGAATATAGTCATTATTTTAAATCTTCCTTTGCTACTATTTTGGTATTCTTAAGAATGCTTTGACTTAAATAAGGCATCAACAAACTGTCACTTAAATTTTGTTTTTGCTTTGAAAGATGACCCGAGCAAAGACTTGACTATTTAGATGATAAAATGTTGGTGTTTTCCATTTTTTTGTGTTTGGCGTGGTCCACGTTTTCAGGAAGTTTGTCCTGCGCACCACCTTTCTTTTTCTTCTTGTTCGAAAGTCGCTGTCACACAGACCACCTCCTCCTGTTTACAATTTCATAATACCCCTGTATCAACTACAGCAATTGCATATATAGAAAAGTAAAATGTTTACTGCATTTTAGCTGCCTTTTAATTTAATTTAGCAGCTGAAAATGTGGTAAAACCAGGACCTTATGACAGTTGACTTTCTGAAGACCACAGTGGTCCATAGTTGAGGACCTGTAAGATTTTAAATGGCTAGTAAGAGTCTTTATTCTGAACATTTCCAGTTGATATGGTTTCATCTCTTTATTTTTGTAATATTCATAGGTAAAATGTAAATTAGTTGATGATCACAAACATGAATTAAAAAGAGCTAGAGAAGAGATCCAAAAAATGGAAGAAAGGCACAAAGAAAAGGAGGAGGAATGGAAGAATGAAAGCGAGGTCCTGAGAACCAACGCTGAAGAGACGTTATCATTGTTACGTATAGAATTGGAAAGCAAGGCGGAGTATGAGAAGCAGACTTTGCAAAAGGAGTTTGAACTTCATGAAGCTGAAATGAATCAGCTGCAGGAACAGCAGGCTGCCAGAATTGTAGAACTGGAGAAGTCCCTAAAAGAGCAGCAGAACAGTTTGCAGCAGCTAGAGGATAGCTTAGCAAGTATGCAGATGACACAGAAAGCTCAGGAACAGTATGTCAGTGAACTGCAAGCTGCCAAAGGACTCTTGGAAAAAGAGTTGGAGAAAGCCACATTTGGGGTTCAAGAGGAATGTGCTGCTAAACTTACGGAAGCACAGAACAAGTATGTCATTAATTACTAGTAATGGTCATATGCAAATGAATTTCCTGAGCTTCCATTAATATTTATGCAGTGGATTTTACTGTTGTTGTTTTAAAACCTTAAACGTTATAAGATTTTGTCACTTGGTGGCACCAAAAAATTAGTTAAATATAAAAACATGCGTTATTTTAAAGAAAGAACCCATAGTGCTATCCCTGAAGTCTCACTGCTGGATTTTATTTCATCTAAATACATACTAAGACCAACAACTATTTTAAAAGTAATCACTGCCCTATTACATGTAGAAATAAATGGGGACTTCAGCTTTGTACTTCTAGCCCCTGATGGCAAAGGAAGCATCCAACCGTGCCTCCCTGCATTCCTTTTTGTTCAGTTCACACTGAACTGAAGTTTCCAAAACAACAAGGAGTCCTGTGGCACTTTTAAAGACTAACAAATTTATTTATCACATGACACTTTGAAGATGGGGAGCTTACAGAATGGGAGGAAATTAAATGCAGGGAAGTGTATGACATAGGATCAGGTCAGGCTGTCCATTAATGTGCCTTCGTTGTAAATTGGAGGAAAAAAATCTCTCTTGAGGCCCATTAAATGCTTGCCTTCGTGGATGCTGCCATCTATGTTAATTTTTGTAATATGGACATTTGTCATCTAAGTAGTCCCTTGATTTGACCATCTCATTTTATATAGGCCGAAGCATTGCTGTAAGATAATTTCTCTGTGCTGCTATGGATAAAATGGGTAAAAGTATGGTGATCGTTTAACAGTTTTTTGCCTTGTTTTTATTCTTTGCATCTTATCCATGCTTGTTTGACAATATTCTTTATTTTCTGGGAAATTAGATTTATGGAAGAACACAAAGTTATGACTCAGAAATTCACAACGGAGCAAGAGCTTCTCCTCCAAGAGTTGAAAGTGACGCATGCTCATGAGCTAGAACTCCAAAGTCAACAGCTACAGGAGAAACATAAGCAACATATTTTATCCCTCACAGCTGAGCTGCAGATGAAGCACCAAGTTGAAATTGAGACACTTAAATCTGCATTACAAAGCAAACAGCAGGTTCAGCTTGAAGCTCTTGTAGTTGAGCTACAGGTAAAGCATCAAGCACAAATTGATGAGATGGAAGCTAAACACTTGTCAAATCTGGATTCTTTGGAGTCTTCATACCTGTCTGAAATTCAGATTATACGAGATGAGCACAAACAAACTATTGAAGATCTACACAAGCATCACAAAGAACAGCTGCATGAGAAGGATAAGGCGAATCAAGCAATTTTGGCTGAGGAAATAGAAAGGCTGAAATCAAAACATGCCGAAGAGCTGCAATTTTCACAAGACAATCTGAAAATCGAGCTAGCTACTATTCATGTTGAAAAACTTAAAGCCATGGCTGCTGAGTTGGAAGAAGTTCATAAGGTGAGTCAGAGGGGAAAACATGACAATAAGATGATCCTGGCTGGGTTTTGAGTTTAGGTTGATTTCAGATGGAAGGCTTTTGGTTTTGAAACTGGTTTTCCATAGATGTTTCATTCAATTTGTGAAATGCTCTGTTGATTTGAACAACTGTACTTAACTCTATTTTAATAGTTTCCTTACTTACGTTAAAAAGAAAGGCAAAAGGAGAGAAATTATAAACATATACATATTTATATATGACCATTAGGAAAGCTTAGAATCTAAGTTGAACAGAAATATGAAGTTTTTCTTATTTGTTGCTTTTACCATATGCAAAAATGATGTTTAAAATCTACAGAGTCTGATATTAGAGAATAATTCATGCTTTTTCTTTAATAGATACCCTATGAGAAGTAATGAATCTATCATTTTGCAGAAGTGCTATCACTTCCTTTATTTAAGTCTTTTAAAAAATTATTTCAAAATAAGAATTTCAAAAGAAGTTTTGCATAAAATCTTCTAGAATGAAAAAGTTTTCTACAGTTTAGCATTTCCTTATGAAACAAAATTTTTGTATTTTAAAAATGGCATTGCTTCAACCACAGTGCACTAAGGAGGAGCTGGTAATTTTTAAGGACAATCTAGTAGTAAAGCTGCTTCTTGATTGTTACTGAATTCTAAACTGCAAGCTCTGAACATCGTTTATTCCTTTGGGCCCTGTCGAGTAAACTGGCTGAGGGGAAAACATAAAAAGTGGAAGTCATGGAGTAATAACTCTTCTGCTTCAGTCTTCATTTGATCAAGCTAAGTTATACATCTTAATGTCTGTTTAGTACAATTTAATTGGCATTCCAAAAACTTGCCATTATGACAGGATCAGACTGGAAGGTTTTTGAAGAGTACTAGAGAGCCAATATATTAGCCCCAGGCTTAGCAAGTCCCTTTTCCCCTTGTAGCTGAGCAGTGGTTATTCCAGTTTATTTAGCACACCAGGAGTTAATCAAGGCCCCGCCCAGGACTTGTTAAAAGCTTTGCCTCCAGAGAAAGGATGTTGGAGTGTGTGTGAGAGGAGGCGAGGTGCGATTGGAAGGCAGACAAATCTGGAGAAGGAGCAGAACGCTGATCAGGAAGAGCCCCACAGGTACAAAAACTGGGGGAAGAAAAAATCCCTGCCCAAAGGGGGCAAAGGGCTTTTCCTAGGCCTGGAGGCCTGAGGGAAACAGACCCTTCCATAAAGGGAAGATTTAGCTGGGCACTCCCACACCTAGTGGGGCTGTCGGAGACCAAGGGCTTCCCCTGGCAAGGAAGCCAGGAGGGACCCCTGGCTGAGCAGAGCCCAGATATTACATCTAGGGGGCATGGGGAAATAACTCAGGGAATCTTGCTGGTTCCCTGTAGCAGTAGAGCAAGGCTGTGGCTTGTAGGGTCTCTGGGTTGTGGCCCAGAGTTGAGGGTGGGACTGCCTCCACCGGCCATCCACTGAAGGGACAAGAGCCCCAGCAAAGAGGCAAGGGCCTACACAAAAACTCAGGAGTGAAGCAGTTTTATGACCCACCGCTAGAGGGAAGCGTGGGACCCATCAAGGTAGAGAAGGAACTTTGTTACACCATTTCGTAGCTAACTTCATCCTTCTTATTTAGTAGCGTTATTAACTAGTGCCATGTTAAATGTAAAAATACTTCAATAGATTCTGCAGCTTCAGCAATATCATAGTAAAGCTAAGATCCTGCTAAATCTCATTTTGTGTAATTTTAAAAACTTAAACAGAATTTGGGAAATCTGTAGAAAAATGTTAAGCTTCCAGTATATTGAAATAACATCTTGTGAGAGGGTGTTTGAGAGTGGTTCAGCCTATTGATATGTATCATGAGTCCCAGAGGCAAGGTGGTGGCTTGTTGCTAGGATGTAAAGTCCCAGTAGATGCTGTTGAATGTTTTCCTTCTGTTGAGTAAGGACACAAAGGTAATAATTTTTTATTGGTTCATTTAGAGCCTAAATTTTTAAGCCTACTTCATTATACTGAAGATGAGCACAAAAGGCTCCACTGTTAGTCCATGATTCAAGAAGACATGCCTTCTCAGTGCTAAAGTGCCACTGAAGTCTTATGCTACTGTAATGAATTTGCATTTGGGGGGTTCTAGTGAAGAGGGGAGTTGTATATAGGAAGGAACAAGAAGACCTATTACATAGTTTTAAAAAATAAACCTATCCAAAAGTAAGTCGTGGTGAAAGTCAGGAGACAGCGTTGGTGGTAAATATTTACTTATGTGATTCTAAATTCACTTTGCGGAGCATAACTTTATGAATACTGCAGTATATAATTCTTGAACTAGATATAATGAGGATGTTTGCTATTTTTAAATGAACAATTTTATAGGAAGAATTAAACATGGCTCTTCAAAATCAAAAACGTATGTTGGAAGAAGAAAATCATAAGGCTCTGGATGTGCTGCGAGAGGAAGTATTGCGTATGGAGGAACATCATGAAAAAGCACTGAAAGAGCTCCGAGATCTCCATGTGGCGGAAATTCAGAAACAGAAAGAAGAATATTCTTGGCAGCTACAAGAAGAGCTAGAGAAGTTGAAAGTACAGCATGAGCATGAACAGGCGGTAAGGACTACACAAATATCTAAACTTCAGATAGCTTATTTTCTAAAATAGAAAAATTCAGTTTTTTTACCCCGAAAGTAAAAATCACCAGTTAGGGAGCTGGATGCTACTTGATTTGATTCTTTGGTGTAAATAAAGAAACAAAATGATCTTGAGATATTTAAATCTACCTCTATCCTAAAGTGCATTAAAATTATAATTTACTTTAATATATTGACAAACATTTTTTTAGCTTAGCTTATCTTGTTTGTGTGTATGAGAGAGGGACAGAGAGAGAACGTAGTTATATAACTTCTATTATAGCAGACCTTCCTTTTCCTTATAGATTTTTTTAACTGAAAGATTTTAAACTTACATTGTTATTGAATGTTTGCACCAAATACTGACTTATTTTAATGTTGCATTAACTGTTTAAGGAAAGGGAGATGGTTGTCTTGAAGTCCAGTGTGAGAATAAGTGGACTGTTTTGAGCAGCACTGATTTTACAGTGCTACTTAAGCTCATAAGTAGCTGTCCCACTTTTGAAAATGAAATTGACTCCTACCTGCTTTCTTAGCGCTTTGTCACTTCTCTTGTTGCTAATGTATGTACAGAAGGAAGCAAATGACAGCAAGCTTCTTGAATGAAGACCAAGAAAAGCTGTTAATTATACTTCTAGGGTAGCACTATTTTATTGAGTTAATATTGAAGTACAATAGAAGCTAGCTTTTTCTTGCTTCCTTGCTTCATCTGTGTACCACAGATGATGTAGTGAGGCCTGAAATGACTTAAGATTTCATTATTGCAGTATATACTACAAAAATAATGAAACACATTTTAGCATACTCTGAAGAGTTGCAAATGATTAAAATTGAACTACATTGAAATATGTCTGACAAAATAAATGTCAGGTCTCAAGGAAGAAGCCTACTTCGTGGGGTATCTATGTGCTCTGAGACTGGAAATTTCTTGCTGACGGTGTCTGGTGGTCCATACCTGTGGGCCTTGTGTTCCCCACTGAGTAGAAGAGGTAGTATGGACTGACTATATCTCCAGTTCTCTTTTACTGCTGTATGTTGTAAGATAGAGCCCCCCCACCATCCAGAACAGCTCCTCTGTCTTCAACCTGTAAATATTGGACATAATTTTTAAAAAAAAATCTAGTGTTAGTTTACTTGGTATAGTTAGTTAGAAATCCCCACTCCAATCCCGGGGAGCCCTCCCTAGTATGGGGTTATATTAGGCCCAGGTAATTGGGCTTTTAAAAAACTGCATCTCTTGCCTTGGGCTGAGGAAAAACTTTATTATGTGTTCTTTCAGAAGCAGGGAAGAGCAGTGCCAAGGATGTTTCTCCCCGGGCTCCCCAGGAGAGCAGGAAGTACTTCTATAAGTGTAGGAGCAGACCTCCCTCTAAATTCACCTCAAAGAAGGATGATCCTTCTCTGACTTTGAAGTCAGGCAAGTCTTCTCTCCCTGGTCGTATGGATTTAGGTGGTCTTAACTTTACAGCTCTGATTGGAAGGTCCATAAGAGTATTTTCCATGCTGGCCTCGACCTCAGTGATATCAACTCTGGTATTGGCCAGGATTAGGCAGTGGAACTCAAAGGCTGGAGAAATGTCAGTACCAACCAAGAATTATCAATGGGACTTCCACACACCGTCTGCACTGCCAAGATCTCATAAGGAACCATCAATCATGTTGGCTTCAGTGGTGCAGATGGACATGACTGCGATCCGTGAAAGAAAAGAAGATCTGTCATTCTGGAGAATATTTTCATCCCTTTGGAACTTATTCTCCCATAATGATGGTATAAGCTCCCAGCAGAAAGATTTTGACCACAGCAGTTGGCAGGGTCTAACAAAAAGGGGAAGTTCATCTCCTATACTAGCCATCAGTTTTGTCATCCCTCTTCAGTAAACACCAATGGTACTGCTTATAAAAATGCACCTGATGTTTCCCACTTTCTGGAAGTCTGATGTTTCCGAACAGCCAATATCACCTCAACTGACAGAGGTCAGCCCAGACAGGGGATTGACAGTCTGCTGGGCCACATCCCATCCTCATGAGATGAAACATTCTCCTCAGGACTGGTGGCAACTAATGTCTTGGGGGCCTCAGCAGCCAGCCTTTGACTCCCTGAGTTGGCCTTACTTGGGGTTCATGGAACTTGTACATACAAGTATCCTGACTCCATGCAGTCTCACTGGGAGTTACATCACTTTTCTACTCCAAGACATTATCTGGAAGTTCCCCCAGAGTGCATGGAAACGGTGGAAGAGGAACTGGAGCCCCAAGTGTTACTGATACTTACAGGCATATCATCCTCATCTCCTGAGGAGACCATTGCTCCAGAATCACTGTTTCCACTGGATGATCACAGACAGTTTCTGGAGCTGTTGTGTAGAGAGGCAGAGAAGCTCCAGAACTCTCAAGAAGAGATTCAGGGGATACACCACAAGCTCCTGAACATCATGCAGCTTGTGGGATCTAGTCAGGTGGTGGTCTCAATGAAAGAATTTATAGAGGGGTAGCTATGTTAGTCTGTGTACAGCAAAAACAACGAGAGACCTATGATACCTTAAAGACTAACACATTTCTTCGGGTATAAGCTTTTGTGGGCTCCAGCCCACTTCATCAGATGCATGAAGTGGAGGCTACAGTTGAGAGGTATATTTACATGTGAAGGTGGGCAAGTGTTAGCAAAGTCAGTTCAGTTAGGGTGGCTGAGGCCCATTCACATCAGTTGATTAGAAGGTGAGAATGTGAACAGGGACAATTACTTTTTCTAATGTGCTAATCATTCCAGGTCCCTATTCGGATGCAGTCTGATTGTGTTAGGTTTGCAAATCAGTTCCAGCTCTGCAGCTTCACGCTGAAGTCTGCTTTTGTAGTTTTTCTGTTGGGAGTATGGCAACTTTCAAGTCTGCTACTGAGTGTCCAGGGGGATTGAAGTGTTCTCCTACTGGTTTATGGATGTTGCCATTTCTGTTGTCCGATATGCATCCATTTATTCTTTGGCGTAAGGACAGTCTGGTTTGGCCAATGTACATGGCAGAGGGGCACTGCTGGCACATGATGGCATATACCATATTAGTAGATGTGCAGGTGAATGAGCTCTTGGTGGTATAGCTGATGTGGTTGGGACTTGTGATGGTATCACTTGAGTCGATGTGCAGACAGAGTTGGCAACAGGGTTTGTTGCTGGGATAGGTTCCTGGGTTAGTGTTCTTCCTGTATGGTGTTTGGTTGCTGGTGAGTATTTGCTTCAGATTGGAGGGCTGTCTGTAAGCAAGGATTGGCCTGCCTCCCAGGGCTTGAGAGAGTGTGGGATCATCTTCTAGGATAGGTTGTAGATCTTTGATGTGCTGGAGGGATTTTAGGTGGGGGCTGTCGGTGAAGGCCAGTGATGTTCTGTTGTTTTCTTTGTTGGGTCTGTCCTGTAGTAGGTGACTCCTGAATACCCGTCTGGCTCTGTCGAGTGTTTTTTTCACTTCCCCAGGTGGATACTGTAGTTTTAGGAATGTTTGATAGAGATCCTGTAGGTGTTTGTATCTGTCCACTGATGGGGATATAGGGGTTCTCCTCTCATGTCCTCTGCTGCCAATTTTCTTCCCCAGTTTTCAGTCCTGTCTGCACTGTGCTTTAATTTTTTGGCATGCTGTGCCCACAGAATCAGTTCTTGATGCCTGTCCAGAAAGTCATCTTCCTCTCTGCACCACAGGGTTGATGTTTCGTACTCCAGCCCTTTAATCTTTTCTTCCAGTATGGAGACCAGCTTGCACTTTGTACAGATGAAGTTGGTACTACCCTTTTGATCCGGGATGAAAACAAAGTCAAGCATCCCAGCCTGGTTTCTCATTGTAATGTTCACCTCTTCCATTTGGTCTGGTATATTAGTTACACCCCAATCCCTCACTTCTGGAGCCATCTTGCACTTGCCCTGGTTGGTGAAATGCCCATTCCTGAGTCAGCTCACTCACAGTCTCTTGCAAGCAAGCAGCTCCTACTTTAGTGAGTGAGTGCTTTTGGCCAATAATGCATGGGATTCTACAATAGGATGATGCCCAGCTAACATCCCCAGTCCCAGATGTAATCCTAGGAACTGCCATTTAATAGAAGTCAATGTTTTCTATCGGACTCCCAAGCTTTTAGGTTAATCCAGTTTATCAATGAAATTGATATGCACCAGCTGTGTCAGTCTAAATGAAGTTTCCATGCACAGTGAAACCACACACACTGCTTTAGATAAAACAAATAAATATATTAAATACAGAAAGATTTTAAGTGATTATAAACCAGAATAATATAAATCAGATATGATCAGGAAGAAATAAAAAGGCAAATCACAAATATATACTGCTTGCCTGTTTGGGTTTTCTGCAGAAGAACGGTTCAACTGGGGAGTTAGCTTTATTGATCAAGTGAAAATTCTCATGCCTTTAAGTGCTTTGATCCTAGAAATAGGATTTCTCTTCAATCTAATGACAACTGTGATTCAGTTTACAAAGGGGAATGTAGCGGAAATTTTCCTAGGAGCCCAGTATCACTACACATTCAGTAATTATGTATTTTGTATTAATGAAGCACAGCTACCTTTGTGTCTGATGCATTTCCAAAAATCTCATATGTATCAGAGGAAGCAAGCCGGTGATGTACTCTATCAGTCTGAATTGATCATTAAATTAAGTAGGCAATTAGTTAGGAGGACTTTGGAGTCCATTTCCATTCATAGCCTGCTCTGCTCTGCACTGAGATTTTGGCAGCAGTAGAAGGGAGGTACACAACTTATTTTAAATAACTTGTGTATCTCCCTTCGACTGTCTACACCTACTTACTGCGGTGTCTTCAGTGCTCTGAATTGACGGGAATTCTCTCCTGTTGACTCAGCACTACACTGCTTAAGAGGGTGTTGTTCAGGCAGCAACTTCCTGATCGACTGAGTGGATCTTCACAGACCTGCTCAGTCAAGTGGGAAGATCGATCTGACGGTGGTGAATTTGCTGCCATTAGTGAAGGCAAGCCCTCAGAATCCTCCACTTCCACATGCATCTTTACTAACTTGAATAGAGTTCAGATTTGATTTCCTTCAGTCAAGATGGCAGTTCATAGGGGATGAGAATCTGGCCCTGAGGGTTGGAGGGAAAATCACTATGGGAATTGGGTGGAGTTACTGAATTTTTTCAATAATACAATTAATTAAAAAAATCTTACAGATGTATGCCTCTGCCTCTGCCTCTGAAGTGGAAACAGTGCGAACAGCTCTCCTAGCTCAGTTCGAGGAGGTGAAATTGAAACAGCAGCTTCAGTTCCAGGATGAGATTGAATTGCTGAAATGTCAGTCAGAGGTGTTGCTGGAACAGCAGATTACACAGCTAAAGGTGAGGACTAGCAAAATGGTTTTAACAGAAACCAAAATGTTTGTTTCCTGTGGAATTCTGGGAGATTGAGCAATTATTACAAAACTTTCTTCCTAGGTTCTTTCTAAAGTCCCAGAGACATAGGAGTTGGAGATGGAAAAGATATGTTAAATTTACAATTCCTAAAATGGTCTGTGAGGCAGATAGCTGGCTAGTTGTATGAGGCTAACTCTCTTCTGGTTGTTTCTATCAATTAAATCACATTAAAAGGGACTAAAAATGTTTGCTCCTGATATTACTATTTTTTGTGTTAGAAAATACTGTATTTGCCACAGAAATTGTATGCAATCATGAATGGCAACCTAAGTGGTCCATGAGAGAGTCTCTCTTTTAAGAGGTTTTCTCCTTTTACTTTTCTCTTGTTTGCCTTTTGGGTAAAATTGTTTAAAATGTGTTCTTTTTATTTGTTTTTAATGTGTTGTATATGTATTTTGTAATGAGGCATATTTTGAATTGGAGAACAACCCAAACAATACTGAAAAAAATACCATATCAAAATAATATAAAGCTGGCACTTTGTCCTTAATGTTTCCATTTACAGTCAAGTATTAAAAGTGACCTCTTATAAAATACCATTTCAGAGATAAAGTCACAATCTGTCATAAACACAACAGTTCATGTACGGTTTACATTTTATGTTTGGTTCCAATTTGCCACATGCTTGGATATGTTAATATGAAAACTTCAGGTTTTTTTGGTAAGAAATTTGTACACATTTTACTCAGTTTAGCATTTGGAAGGATGGAAAGAAGCTGATTTCTCAGCAGAAATAGTCTTTGAAATAGATCTGAAAATACAGTCTAGTTACAATTGGCAATTGAGCCTTCTACTTCATGACAGCTAGCTTGATGTAGAACAGTGATGCTCAGACTGACGCCCATAAGCCGCAAGGGCTTTTCAATATCTTCCGCAGCTCTCCGCAGCATGTATTAAAACACTGTGAGATGTAATTATCAACCGATCAGGATGCTTTTACTATGTTGTTACTCTGTTGTAGTCTTTTTGCTGTGAGAATATCATACATATAAAAACTAAACATTCCCTGTCTTACTGTTTAAGTATGAATATATAATACTATAGTAAATGAAACAATGAATTCACACTACCGTGTCTCTTTTGGATAATGTTGATTGCAAATTTGGCACATGAACCATTGAGGTCTTGATATCACTGATATGGAGGTATATTTTGTAATACTGGTAGTATGTGTCTTCCTTTAAGAAGTTTTAAACCAGTGTGCAACTTGCTTAAATAGAGATTCTTATTTAAGTAGTGTCTGTATAGATGATCCACTTCAGGTATTCAAGCAACCTATGCTGCTTTGATCAGAGTCTTCTGATAGCTGGGTGTGTTGAGACTGCGCATACAGTAGAACCTCAGGTACAAACTGGCTGATCAACCACACACCTCATTTGGAACCAAAAGTACATAATAAGGCAACATTCCCCCACCCCTCCCCCCCGCACCTTTCCCCTACAATACAGTACACTGTTAGATGTAAACTACTAAAAAGGGGGAAAGTTTAAAAATAATTTAACAAAGTAATGAAACTTTTGTGCTTTGTTTCATATTAAGATGGTTAAAAGCAGCATTTTTCTTCTTCAAAGTTAAGTTAAGTTTCAAAGCTGTCTTAAATCAATGGTCAGTTGAAAACCATAACATTCTGTTCAGTTACAACCAACCTCCATTACCAAGGTGTTTGTAACACTCAGGTTTTTACAATATGCTCTAGCTATTCTTGTGCCCCTTACTAGTGGTGTTCAGGGCAGTGTTGAATGTGAGAGAGATTTTCACGCATTAGTCATTCTTTTTAGGTGACGGGTCTGAGGAACTGTCCTAGATTGAGGTGTTGAGAGGAGGATTTTGAACAAATTGGTAAATTAAACATTAATAAGTCACCAAGATCAGATGGGATTTACTCAAGAGTTTTGAAGGATCTCACATATGAAATTGCAAAACTGCTAACTGTGGTATGTAACCTACCATTTAAATCAGCTTCTATAGCAGGTGACTGGCGGGAGAGCTAATGTGTGACCAGTCTCTTTTAAAAAGGCTCTAAAGGTGATCCTGGCAATTATAGACTGTTAAGCCTAACTCCAGTACCAGGCAAATTGGTTGAAACTATGTTAAAGAACAGAATTATCAAACACAAAAATAAACACTATTTGTTAGGGAAGAATTAACATGACTTTTGTAAAGGGAAATCATGCTGCTTCTTCAAGTAGTGTCCCCAGGGTGCTCCACTCCAGTGTTGGCGCGCTCCATGTCGTTGATTGGAGTTTTTCCTCAGCAGAATCTTCGGGAATTGCGCTGTGTTAGGTGCCATCTTCAGCGTGTGTGCGACCCCCTCTCCTCAGTTCCTTCTCAACTACCTCCAGTTGAAGATTGGAGTCCTTAGCAGCTCCTGCAGCTTTGAACGTAGGTTTAATTTAGTTAGAGTTTCTTCCTCCAGTTACTTTTAGTTCCTCTTCAAGTGGTGTCCCTGTAGGGGTGCGTCCTCGCGCCGAGTCCAGAGATTTTCCCTCACAGTCCCGCTCCTGCCGCATCTGCGCAACCCCGCCTCGCGATGCCATTAGAACCACGGGTCACGCAGACATGGCCAGCCTCCCTCAGTTTCTTTCCAACCGTCTTCGGTTCGAGTTGGAGTTCCCAACTGCTCTTCATCTGAAGGGAAACAGTTTTTAGCAGTAGTGTTAAGGTCTCGTGTTTTTTAGGTTAGGTTAGTTTAATAATTTTGAAATAGTTTTATCTGTTAGTTTGTTTTCTCTCTCTTTTTTTTTTTTTTTTTTTTTTTTTTTAAAGAGAGAAAGAGAAGACGACTCAACGGGAGTCTAGCTCCCGCTTTGTTTAAAAAAAAATAAATAAATGCCCGGTCCGATGGGTTTTAAGTGCTGCTCCCTTTGTAGGGAAGTGATGCCTATTTCTGATAGACACTCTCAGTGTGTTCAGTGCCTGGGTGAGGAACATATTGCCCACAAGTGCCCTCACTGCAGCAGCCGGAAGGCGAGAGCACATAAGGAAAGGGAGCTCTGTTTAAAAAGTTTCCTGTTAGGGCAGTCTTTAAGACCAGCCTCAGACCCTGCTCTCAGCATTTCTCCGAGGCATAGGGGCAGGGACGATAGAAAGAGATCATCCATCCCTTGAAGGAGCGCCCCCCAGGAAGAGGGCAACGCTGCCAAAACCAGTGGGAGATTTAAAACTACTCGGTACCATGGCTGACAAGATGCTGAGGGAGAGGATCCCCGGCGCAGAGTTGAGGTCCCATTTGGCACCGACCTCCTCCTGTACTCGACCACATAAGCAAGCGGCAGCAATGGCACCATCACCAAGCTTGGGAGCAGATGCTAACATGGTGCCAGTAACGGTCACTGAAATGGAACTGGAGCTTATGGAGATGACAGCTCCTTCGGTGCCGAAGCCCCCTGCTGGTCAACACAGCCCAGTGACGGCACAAGCCATGGCACCGGCTCTGCAGCTACACACACACAGCACTGCTGCCTCCACTGCTACTTCGGGCAAGAGAAAGCAAAAGACCCATCCTATTGAATCAGATGATTCTGGTTCTCCACGATTCTTGCCCTTCTATGACACAGATGAGGATCAGGAGCCGCTGACCAACTTCTCCCCACGATGTTCTTCGTTGCCAGAATACAACAGCAGACACACTCAGCAGACGCTTTGTGACCAAACACGAATGGGAGCTTAATACTCATGTATTGCAGGATATGCTCCACTTCCGGGGGTTCCTGAACATAGACCTTTTTGCTACAAAGGCGAACTGGAAGTGTCCAGTCTTTTGCTCGAGGGCAGGGATAGGAGATCAATCACTAGTGGATGCCTTCCTCATGAAATGGTACGGGTACCTAGGATATGTGTTCCCACCTATACCCTTGAGACACAGGACAATACAGAAAGCCTAGACGGATGGAGCAACAATAATCCTTATTGCCCCAGCCTGGCCAAGGGAAATTTGGTTTCCTTACCTTCTCTGATTGTCCATCGCTGATCCAATACCACTGTCGTTATGCAGGGACCTTCTTCACCAGGACAAAGGTCGGGTGCTAAATCCTCACCTATAGAAGCTCCAGCTGACAGCATGGCTGATCCTTGGCTGCAATCTGATGAGCTAAAATGCTCAGAACAAGTGAAAAACATCTTATTGAATAGCCGAAAACCATCTACTCGAAAGTCGGGGAAGTAGAAGTGAATGGCAACCTGGGCAGCAGCGACCATGAGATGGTAGAGTTCAGGATCCTGATCAATGGAAGGAAGGAAAGAAACAGAACACACCCCTGGACTTCAGAAAAGCAGAATTTGGCCCCCTTAGGGAGCTGATGGGCAGGATCCCTGGGGAGGCTGATCTGAAGGGGAAAGGTGTCCAAAACAGTTGGCTGTATTTTAAAGAAACCCTGTTAAAGGCACAGGAAGATCACATTCCGATGTGCAGAAAGAACAGCAAATGTGGACGGCGCCCAGCGTGGCTTAGCAGAGAACTCTGCGTTGAGCTGAAACATAAAAGGGAAGCTTACAAGAAGTGGAAGCTTGGACAGATGACAAGGGAGGCGTATAAAGATATTGCTCGAGACTGCAGGGATAAAATCAGAAAGGCCAGAGGACAATTGGAGTTGCAGCTAGCAAAAGATGTGAAGGATAACAGAAAGGGGTTCTGTAAGTATGTCAGCAACAAGAAAAGGATCAGGGGTGGTGTAAGTCCCTTATTGAATGGGGCAGGCATCCTTGTGGTGGATGATGCGGAAAAGGCTGAAGTACTCAATGCTTTTTTTACTTCAGTCTTCACAGGGAGAGCCAGCTCCCAGGCTACTACACAAGGTAACGCGGAATGGAGAGAAGAGCGGCCCTCAGTGATGGAAAGTCAGGTTAGGGAACACTTAAAGAAGTTGGATGTGCACAAGTCCATGGGGCCGGATGAACTGCATCCGAGGGTGCTGAGGGAGTTGGGGGAAGTGATTGCAGAGCCGCTGGCCATTATCTTTGAGAACTCGTGGCGAACGGGGGAGGTCCCGAAGGATTGGAAAAAGACAAATATAGTACCTCTCTTCAAGAAAGGGAAAAAGGAGGATCCGGGGAACTACAGACCGGTCAGCCTCACCTCAATCCCTGGGAAAATCATGGAGCAGGTCCTCAAGGAATCCATCCTGAAACACTTGGAGGAAAATAGAGTGATCAGGAACAGTCAACATGGATTCACCAAGGGCAAATCGTGCCTGACCAACCTGATTTCCTTCTATGATGAGATGACTGGATTTGTGGATGCGGGAAGAGCCGTTGACGTGGTATACCTCGACTTTAGCAAGGCTTTTGTTATGGTTTCCCATAGCATTCTTGTCGGCAAGTTAAGGAAGTATGGGTTGGACGAGTGGACTGTAAGGTGGTTAGAAAAGTGGCTAGATCAATGGGCTCAATGGGTAGGAATCAATGGCTTGATGTCTGGTTGGCAACCGGTAACGAGTGGAGTGCCCCAGGGGTCGGTCCTGGGGCCGGTTCTATTCAACATCTTCATTAATGATCTTGATGATGGAATAGACTGCGTGCTTAGTTTGCGGATGACACCAAGTTGGGGGGAATGGTAGATACTCTGGAGGGTAGAGACCTGATCCAGGGAGACTTGGACAAATTGGAACACTGGGCCGAAAGAAACCGCATGAGTTCAACAAGGACAAGTGCAAAGTCCTGCACTTAGGACGGAAAAATCCCATGCACTGCTACAGGCTGGGGACCAATCGGCTAAGTAGCAGCACTGTAGAAAAGGACCTGGGGGTTACGGTGGACGGGAAGATGAATATGAGCCAACAATGTGTCCTTTTTACCAAACAGGCCAATGGCATATTAGGCTGCATCAGTAGGAGTACTGCCAGCAGATCGAGGGATGTGATAATTCCCCTCTATTCGACACTGGTGAGGCTGCATCTCGAATACTGTGTCCAGTTTTGGGCTCCCAACTACAGAAAGGATGTGGACAAATTAGAAAAAGTCCAGTGGAGGGCAGCAAAAATGATTAGAGGGCTGGGGCACATGATTTATGAGGAAAGACTGAAGGAACTAGGCTTATTTAGTCTACAGAAGAGAAGACTGGGGGATGATTTGATAGCAACCTTCAACTACTTGAAGGGGTGCTCCAAAGAGGAGGGAGCTAGGCTGTTCTCAATGGTAAGAAGGAGCAATGGTTTCAAATTACAGGTGGGAGGTCGTGGTTGGATATTAGCAACAACTTCATCACCCTCCTAGTGAGAAAGCATTGGAGTGGGCTATCTAGGGAGGTGGTAGAATCTCCATCTTTGGAGATTTTTAAGGCTCGGTTAGACAAAACCCTGGCTGGGGTGATTTAGTGGGAGTGGTCGGACTAGATGATCTCGTGAGGTCCCTTCCATCTCTATTATTCTATGATTCTGTAATTCATATCTACAGAAATGGTGTAGATTCAATAAATGGTGTGAGGACAAGAAAATCTTACCTGTCTCGGCACCGATCCAGTCTATCCTGGAATACATCCTCCAATTGAAACATGAGGGTCTTGCAAATAGTTCACTGAAGGTACACCTTGCAGCGATTTCAGCCTTCCATGCCAAAATTGTTCATAAGCGCAGTTTTTCACACAGTCTACACAAATGCTTCTTGAATGGGCTGCAGAACGTATATCCTGAAGTGTGCTCACCAGCAGTGCCTTGCGACTTAAACCTAGTACTCCGGTCTATCATTGGAAAACTCTTTGAGCTATTGGCTACTTGCTCATTAAAATTCTTGTCCATGAAGGTCTCCTTCCTTGTAGCCATAACATCTGCAAGACGAGTAGGTGAAATGGTGGTGCTCATTGTCGATCCGCCATATACACTCTTTCATCTAGACAAAGTAACACTACATCCACATTCAGGGTTTATTCAGAAAATAAACACCTCCTTCCATATCAATCAGGAAATAAACTTGCCTATATTTTATCCGATGCCGCACCTTGATCCACACTCAGCTCTCTTACACATGCTGGATGTCAGACGGGCCTTAGCCTTTTACATAGATAGAACAAGGAGTTTCCAGAAATCTCTTTGACTTTTTGTACGTATAGCAGAACGTTCAAAGAGCATGGCAGTCTCCCATCAGAGACTTTCCAGGTGGATAAAAGAGTGCATTATCACATGCTATTCACTCCACAATGTAATACCCCCAGAAGGGATTAAAATCCATTCTACAAGGGATATGGCCACATCAGTGGCTTTCCTCAAGGATGTTCCACTAATAGACATTTGCAAGGCTGCAACATAGAGCTCGGTACACACATTCTCTAAACACTATGCAATTGACCAGTCTGTCAGAGCAGATATGGTCCTAGGTACCAAGGTACTTTCGACAATAGACGGCATAAGCTCTGAAGTACCCTCCTTCCATAGGGGAACTGCTCCATAGGCACCTGGAGTGGAGCACCCCTACAGGGACACCACTCGAAGAGGAAAGGAAGGTTGCTTACCTTAATGGTAACTGATGTTCCTTGAGATGTGTCAGTGAGATTGCGGCACTCATGGCATATCCACCGTACACAGTGTTCCACAAAGATAAGGTCTCACTCAGACCACACCCCAAATTCCTCCCCAGGATCGCCTCAACCTTTTACATGAACCAGACGATACATCTTTTACCCAAAACCACATACCGACGCTAGGCAAGCTACCTTACAGATATTGGATGTAAGGTGAGCAATTGCCTTTTATTTGGACAGGATTAAACCATTTTGAAAATCTTCTAAGGTCTTCATTTCAATCGTTGAGCAATCATGGGGCAATGTAATCTCCAAGCAGCAACTCTCAAAATGGATCTCCACATGTATCAGTCTCTCTCCTGCACACAGTCAGGGATAGACCCTCCTGTGAACATCAGGACACTACCAGATTTGTAGCCTCTTCAGCAGCCTTCATGAGCAATGTACCCATCTTAGACATTTGCAAGGCTGTAACATGAGCATCAACAAATATATTCATGAAACATTATGCTATTGACCAAACAGCAAAGTCCGACATGGCTGTTGGCTTATTACTACTAAGATCTGTAGATCACAACAACTCCGAAGATTCCTCCACCTGATGGAGACGCTGCTTTGAAGTCACCTGGAGTGGAGCACCACAGGGACACTACTTGAAGAAGAAGTGAGGGTTACTCACCCTTGGGCAGTAGCCAAGGTTCCTTGAGATGTGCGTCCCTGTGCTGCTCCACTACCCACCTTCCTCCCCTCTACTTCCTCCCCTCTATAAACACAGAACTGTACCTGCCTGTACTCCACGGCAGAGAAGGAACTGAGGGGAGGGGGTTGCGCGCATGCCGAGGAGGACGCCTAACACAGCATGAGCCACCTGCGGTGCGAGCGCAACCCCCAAAGACTCTGCTGAGGAAAATGCTGATTGACGACGTGGCGCACGCTGACACACTTAGAGTGGAGCAGCATGGGGGGGACACATCTCGAAGAACCTTGCCTATTGCACGAGGGTTGTCAGGGAAGAACTTTAGTTAGTAAAAATAGCCTTGTTCCAAATAAACAAAGGACTAAGAATTTTGGGGGGTTAACAGAAATCTTTATTTAAAAAGAAAAAATTGCATAGCTATGGGGAAAGGGTCACCGCATCCAGCAACAGAGGCTCTGGCTGGTGGGGAGCGTTTCCAAAGGACAATACAGAGTTTCCCTTCTTTTATGGAGAACTTTTCTACAGAGATGATAATAGATACAAAAACATAAAAACATTTACATGGTTAAAGGCAAGAAACTTAGTTACAGTCAGTGCCAAAGATCCTTACAATGTGTTCGCAAGAGAAAACCCATTAGGCGATTAATCATGTTAAAGCACTTAAGGATAATTCCTTGAGCAGCCAGAAAGTGTGAAATAGTTAGCAGCTAGGCAGACACTACATGAGTTTTCACAGTATTACAATCGCCCTGTTTAAATTTGATTCTGGGGTGTCTGGTCAGTGGGTGGGGGCTGGAAGGTGGGAACAAGGGTGGAGGGGACAAAACGAGGGAGGCTCCGGTGATGTCTTGAACTAATCAAGACCTGGAGCTCAGGGGTGTGGGTGGCTTTGCTAATGAAAGAATGCAGAGGTGAGGTGTGGGGCCAGGGTTAGTCACTGCGGCATTGTTCAAGATGGCAAGCATCATGGAGTCTGGCCCAAAGAACATGGAGTCAGATCTGAGAAGGCCTGGGTGCAGCTGTCATGAGAACTAGGCTAGCTTTAGCATCTTGTTCTTTTCCCCCACAGGGTGAGTAACCCTCACTTCACCAATCTACTAAAATTGTTTGAGGGCATCAACAGCCATGTGGTTAAGGATAATCCACTGGGTATCATGTATTTGGACTTTCAGACAGCCTTTGACAAGCTCCCCCAACAATGGCTCTTAAGCAAAGTAAGATGTCATGAAATAAGAGGGAAGGTCTCCTCATGGATCAGTATCTGGTTAAAAAGTCAGGAAACAGGTAGGAATAAATGGTCAGTTTTCAGAATGGAGGTTAATAGTTGTGTCTTGCAAGTATCTGTTCTGGGACCAGTGCAATTCAACATATTCATACATGATCTGGAAAAAGGGCGAAACACTGAGATGGAAAAGCTGCAGATAATTATTAATTAATTAATAAAGGTAGTTAAGTTCAAAGCTGACTGAGAATAGTTTAAAGGGTAGTTTAGTTCACAAAACTAGATGGCAGATGAAATTCAATGCTGATAAATACAATGCTTGTTGGAAATCATAATCCCAGTGCAATGATGGGGTCTAAATTAGTTATTACCGCTCAAGAAAGAGGCATTGGAGTCATTGTGGATAATTTCTGAAAACATCTGCTAAGTGCACTAATGATACGAGCCATTAGAATAGTGATAGATAATAAAGAGTAAATATCATAATGACCCTATATATAAATACATGGTACATGCACATCTTGAATACTGCATGAAGTTCTGGTCACTGTTTCTGAAAGAAGATGCATTAGACATGGAAAAGGCACACTGAATGACAACAAAAATGATTAAAGGTATAGAACAGCATCTATATGAGGAGAGGTTAAAAAGATGTAGACTATTCATCTTGGAAAAGAGATGATGTAGGGTGGGGGAGATAGAGTGGAGGTCTATAAAATCTTTAATGGTGTGGAGACAATGAATAAGGAAAAGGTAGTGGGTTTAAAACAAATAAAGAAAATACTGTGCACAGTAAAGCTATGGAACCAGGGCTGCGTTAATGCAGGGGCTATAGGGACTGCTGCCCCTGCTGCCCACCTGCCACAGCACTGGCAGGGCTTGCTGGGGTGGATGGGGGGGAGCTGGAACCAGAGAGCCCTGGAGGGCCACCTCGGTGGCTGCACTGTTTGCCAGCTGGCCCTGCCTCCAGAAGCAGATCGCCTACTGGCTCCAGTCTCCGCTTCCAGTGACGGCCCACCCACAGGCCACTATGGTGGAGGGCTGGGGCCCCAGGGCAGGTCCACAGTGGTGGGCAGCCTGGGATCCTGGGGCCACTTAATCCGGTCTTATGTGGAACTTGTTGCCAAGGGATGTTGTGAAGCTCAAAACTAGCTGAATTAAAAAAGAAATTAAAGTCATGGAGGATAGCTCCATCAGTGGCTAATTGCTAAGGCAGTTGGGACACAACATATGCTCTGAGTATGCCTAGCCTTTGACTGCGAGAAGCTGGGAGTGGACAACAGGAGGTAATCACTCAATGGTTTACATGTTCTGTATATTCCCTCTGAAGCATACACATGACTTTAACCTAGGTTCAATGGGGGCCGGAGGCAAAATCCCACAGCAAGTATAAAACATGGAGACCTAGGGGAAGGGTTGGAATTTGGGGGGAGCTTGAAGGGAGAAATCAAATCAGTATTTTAAATATCTGTATACTAATTTGAGAAGCATGGGTAATAACCAAGAAGAACTGAAATGCTAGTTAATAAAACACAGCTATGACATAGTTGACAACACAGAGACTTGGCATGATAGTACACACAAGACTGGAATATTGGTATAGAAGGGTACAACTTGTTCAGGAAGGATAGGTAGGGAGAGATGAGAAGATGTTGATCTCTCTATCTATCTCTATCTCTAAGATGTATACATTTGGACCGAGGTTGAGATTGAAATAGAAGACAGACTTGTTGAAGGTCTCTGGATAAGGATAAAAGGGGTAAAGAACCAAGAGTGATGTACTGCTAGAGACCTCAGGAAGAAGAGGTGAATGAGTCTCTTTAAAATAAAAAAAAATCTTCTAAAGCATCGGATTTGATGGTGATGTGAGACTTCAAATACCTAGACATCTGTTGTGCACAGATTATCCAGCAAGTTCACAGAATGTATTGGGGACAACTTTTTATTTCAGAATGTGGAGAAAGCTACAAAGGAAGAGAGATGATTTTGACAAATAGGCAAGGACTGGTTGAGAATTTGAAAATGGAAGGCAGCTTGGATGAAAGAGGAAATGAAATGACAGTTCATATTTCTAAGGAGGGAAAAGAGCACAGTGAAGACAATAGATTTCAAGAAGACCCACTTTAGCAAATTCATAGAGTTGGTAGGTAAGACCCCATGGTTAGCAAGTCTAAGAGGAAAAATTGTTCAAGAGAGTTGGCAGTTTTTCTAAGAGACATTACCTAGGGTACAAGAGCAAACTACCCCATTGCAGAGAAAGTGGGAAGAGACCACCCTGGCTTAACCAGGAGATGTTCAATGATATAAAAATTAAGAGACCTACAAAAAGTGGAAATGGTAACATTACAGAGGATGAGTATAAACAAATGATATAAGCATATAGGGATAAAATTAGGTAGGCCAAGGCACAGAATTTGTGCAGATATGTGGGCAAAGTTGGCAACTGGGTCTGTTGCAGGGATATATGCCTGTCTTAGGGTTTCTGTTGTATGGTCTGTAGATGTTGTTGAGTATCTGCTTAAGGTTGGGGGAATCTGTTTATAAGGGAGGAGAGTTCTACCTCTCAAGGCTTGAGAGAGGGAGGGATCATCTTGTAGGATAAGCTGTAGATCCTTTATGATATGTTGCAGAGGTTTCACATGGGGGTTGTAGGTGATAACCAGTGGCGTTCTCTGGTTTTTTTTCTTGGGCTTGTCCTGTAGTAGTTGACTTCTGGGTACCCATCTGGCTCTGTCAATCTGTTTCCTCACTTCCTCAGTTGGTTATTTTAGTTTTAAGAATGCTTGATAGTGATCCTGAAGGTGTCTGTCTCTGTCTAATGGATCGGAGCAAATGTGGTTGTATCTTAGGGCTTGGCTGTAGACAATGGATCATGTGATGTGCCTTGGATGAAAGCTCAAGGGATGTAGGTTACTAAAGTTTTCAGTAGATTTCCGGTATAGAGAGGTGTTTTGTGTCTATCACTTATTTGTAGTGTAATATCCAGAAAGTGGATCCACTGTGTGTAGTGGTCTAGACTGAGGTTGATCATGGGTGGAAATTGTTGAAATCTCAGTGGAATTCTTTAAGGCAGGCACATATCCCTACAACAAATCCTGTTGCCAATTCTGCCCACATATCTGCTTAAATGACACCATTGTAGTACCTAATCAAACCAGTTACTCCATCAAGGACTCATTTATTTGCTCGTCCACCAATGTGATATATGCCATCATGTACCAGCAATGCCCCTCTGCCTTATACATTGGCCAGACTGGACTGTCTGTGACCAAGAGAATAAGTGGAAACAAATCTGATATGAGAAATGGTAACATTAAAAAACCGATAGAGGAACACTTCAGTCTCCTTGCTCAGTCTGTGAAAGACATTTCTGTTACAGTACTTAAACAGGTTAATTCCAAATCAGAGATTCAAAGAGAAACTACAGTGTTAGAATTCATATGCAAATTTGACACCATTAACTTGGTTTGAGTAGATATATGGGATGGCTTTCTCATTACCAAAAGTGATTTTCACCTCTCTCAACTTCCCCATCTTCTTATATGTTGTTCCACACTGTTTGAATCTAAACAACTTATTTGATTTGCTGAAGTAGTCTGACCTGATCCTGTCACTTAAACTTCACTGAATTTATTTTTCCTTCCTATTCTGTACGTTTTCCATTTTCAAGCATCTGATGAAGTGGGATTTCTCTCACAAAAGCTCATGCAGTAAATAAATTTGTTAGTCTTTAAAAGTGCCACAGTACTCTTTGGTTGTTTTGCTGAACTAGAGTAACACATCTACCGCACAAAAAGATTAATGGCAATAGTAAACTTGATCATGACTATAAAGGACCATTCTACACTAACAGCCAATACCTCCCTACAACTATTAGGGCACATGGCAGCCACCGCAATAGTCATTCCCCATGCTCAACTTCACATGTGTGCTCTTCAGTCATGGCTTGCTTCCATCTACAAGCCACATGGACACAGCCTGTTCAAAGTGATCTCAATGCCCAAAGAAATCAAACAATCACTACAATGGTGGACACAACCACACCACATGATGATTGGGATACTCTTTGTTCAAGATCCTCCTAAGGGGCTGCTTGTTCTGAGAGGTACTAGTGTTTATGCTGTCACCATATCTCTTTTAACAGATAACTTAATAAATATCTGGACTGCTGATAATAGAACAGTGTATGAAGTTATTGAAAACAGTATAAGTATTTTTTGGTCAACCCCAGAGAGTGCTTTCATCTACATAAATATTCTCTAAGACGTCACAATTCCTAGTAGTTTTTAGTTAAATTTGTGCAAATTGTTTGTCTGTTTGTTGGTCTGGGAATTTTTTTTTTTAAAACATTTTTTTTTCAGGAGGAATTCGAAGCTGAAGGGAAGACTGCCTTGCACAACAAGGAGCAGGTGTTGATACAAGAGGCAGAAAAGACACAAGCCTGTTTCCAAAAGGAGAAAGAAGAATTATCAGTACAGCTCCAGGAAAAAACAAACATAATCATCCAAGTATGTGGAAATATTGAGATTTTAATTGCACTTATCCTTATCTTTATCCAAACGCAGTTTTCTTCCTCTCCCCCTTCCTCCCCGTTATTAAGATGTATATGTATTGGAGCTACCACTTTGATGTAGTCATTGGTTTATATTAACTAGATTTTGAGGCTTTTTCTGTTAGCCAGTGAGTTATGGGGACAGCAGTGTAGCTCAGAGGCTGTAGAAAAAATTAGGTAATGTAGCATGCTTGTGGCTGATACAGGAGTAAAGTTACCATTCCGGTTATTTTCAGTGACTATTCAGTTTCCCTGAGATATAATATTTTAATGGTTTTCTTATATTGAGAAAAATATGCTAGCTATCTCCCCAAAACAAATGATGACATGATCCCTGTCTTGAAGTGAGAGAATTAGAGAAGGGAGAGGAAAGGACAGATAACAGTGACTAATTGCTCTTTTAACATGTTCATATATTGATGAATCTGTGTGTTTGACTGCTTGCCTTTCCTCCCCTGTTTCTTCTTTGAGTTCTTGCTCATGTCGATTCTAACTTAGGTATGTATGTTCTGCGTGCACAATCCACTGGAATAATTTCCCCTAAAGTACCCATAGGATCAGCTGTGGAGCCCCCTGGAGTAATGCCCTCATAATGCGCTATGAAGGGCCCAGCTGACACTTTGCTTCTCTAGTTCTTTCTTACCACCCTGATGGTCGCTGGAACAGCTTTTGCTCAGCAAGCTTACCCCTTAATGGCTACATTAAGTACCAGTGATTGTTCTATTGTTTAGTTAGTTAGTTAAATGTTGTAGTTAATTTAATTGTAGTTTTAGGGAAGCTGACGCTGGAGGGAACACAGGCAGGAGGAGCTGCAACCTTTTCAGGCTCAGTGGCCTCCCCAATGGCAGATGCCATCCCAATGGCCCTTTTGGACCCCATGGATGTACCATCGGGCCCAGGGTTCATATACGGGCAGTTCTTACTCCCAAACTTTGGCATTTGGGCCACTACTCTTGCAGATGCTGAGTGTCCCACTGGATGTGGGAAGGGCATCCGACATTGACTCCGAAAGAGAGGAGCCAGATGAACAACTTTAAGTGAACAACACTTCAAGAATGTTACCCTCTTAAATATCTGCAGAGCTGCCACATGATCATCTCTTCACACCTTTGCTATTCACTGTACAATAGATGGAGCATCTGCTAATAATGCCACCATTGAAAGAGCTGTACTCTCATCCGTACACTGAAGTCCCTCACCAGTTACTATATAGTCACCTAAAGTGAAGCACCAACAGGGAAGTAGAAGAAAGTAAAAGATTAAAAATAGAAAGACACGTAGAAGTGCCTAGGTGCTGGCCCAGGGCCTAACAAAGTAATTCAAAACAGTGGTCCTGAACTGAAGGTACTGACAAGAGACAGGTTGTGAAAGTCTGTCTTTACTGAAATTGGCAAGAAACAAGCTGAAACTGCAGTAATAAGTACAAAAATTAGAATGTACCTCGAGGAAGGTGGTGTTGGGTCGGTTTAACACAGGGGTCCTCAAACTTTTTAAACAGGGGGCCACTTCAC